>ML685816.1:3197469-3257244 GCA_007922175.1 Pelusios castaneus
TTTCTTTCTTTCTTTCTTTCTTTCTTTCTTTCTTTCTTTCTTTCTTTCTTTCTTGTTACATGCTAACTACAGAGTATCTTACTTTAATAATTTTAGGGGTGCAGCATTGCTTCATAAATTTCATCAATAACATTTACAATATGAGCTGGTAATGGAAAACTAGTGATTCAGTGAAGGCCTCAGAACAGGTAAAAACGTGAAATTGCCAAGATCACTGCTGTTTCGGTATTTTTAAAGGTGTGAGATTATAAAAAGCTGCTATGCTTTCTGAAAGATATAAAACAAGCACATAAAATCAAAGACAAGATAACTCAAACACCAAATGTTACAATTTAGAGTTTGAATGTGGAAACCTTTATTTAACCCCTTCGAAATCAGTTGGGCTGCCTGTGTGTATAAGAATTACAAGCATGAAGAAAGGGTTGTGAGTTTAGGTTTCTTATATCCTATGAGCTGCTGAGCACTTTCATCTCCCAGAAATATGCTAATCTCGATGGGCCTGATAGAAAATATGCTATCAAAATTTGGCCTGAAGCCCAAAGAGAGGAAATTCTGAGCTTAACTTTTACAGCCCAAGTCAATGGAATTAAGCATTTGCTAAAAGTTAAGCATTTGATTAAGTGGAGGACATGACTAGAATTATTCACATGCTTAAAGCTAAAGTTTTGGTTAAGTGTTTTGATGAATCAGGGCATGCATTAACTCCGCTGCATTAATTAGCCTACCTTACTTTGCTTTGTTGGTTGTGAAGAGTTGAGATAGTTGGAAACCACAAATTCCACATATTTTAGAATCTTAAATCTGCCCAGGTTTGATCAAAAGATTCTGGAAGCTTTTGTCAAATGTATTTGGAGTTTTGTAATGAAGCCTAGTGAATAATGAATGTTATTTTGTTGGCACATATTTTGCACAGCTGTAATAATAATAATAGTTTCTTAGCGTTACATTCTCCAAACATTAGCAATGAAGGAAAAATAAATTGAATTATGGCAGATTTAATCTACAGCAAATAATATATTCCATTTCAAATGGTCAGATGTTACATATTGAAAATCAAAAAGAATATTTTGAGTGGACACTTGAATCACCTTTCAAACTGTGTAGAAAATGATTTTCCCATCTCACAAAAATTTTCACTTTTTCCCTTCTTGAATAGACAAAGTTAAAATCTTGAATATATTAAAGACTCTACTTGACTTCAATTTCAAAGCTGTTTCAAACTGAAAAAGTGGAATTATTCATTTAAAAATGTCCTATTTTGACAATTTCAAACTTTCAAACAGAAATTAATTGAATCTGTCCTAGTCCTTTTAGATTCAATGGAACAGTATTTTTGATGGAAAATGTTTCATTAAAAAATTCCAACCAGTTCTAATCATCCCACATGTTCCCTGTCAAGCAGAATCTCAAATCAGTGTGTTGTCTTATATACAGTATCATATATACCCTAGCAATATCTAGCATGAGGGAAGAGTGCTAAAATAGCCTGAAGTCAGCCTGAACTCCTTTCCTTTTAAGGGCTTCAGTGTTGATGGCACTGCACTTTAATTATTGTTGTACATGTTATTTCTCCAGAAGACTTATCAAAATACAGTTTTTATATGGATCATGGCCTTCTGGACATTAAAGAAAAACATCTGAACAATTTACTGGTGGGGAAAAGAATATAATGTAAAGTCTGTATTACTGATGATAAGGCAAAAAATCCAGCACTCTTGCAAATGCTCCAATCTTTCTCCCAGTCAAGCTCTAAAAGAACTTTCCATCAAAGCCCAAGGAAACGTATATACAATTTTAGACCTTTTTTTCTGACCTTTTTTTTTTTTAAGGTTATGCCTTAACCCTCTGGGTCCTTCTAGCTTTCTTTATTTTCTGTTAGAACTTTCCCTTTAAGTTGTCCTTCCACCCCCGCAAAGCTCAAAAAAGGGAGAGTACCTGTATCTGTACCTTCACATAAGCTATCTCCTACTCTGCTGGGAGCCAACACAGAAGGTCTTTTAGCTGACCTTGACTCCAAATATATAAGACGAAAAAGAAATGGATAAAACTAACTGAAACAAGAGTGAGAATTACTAGACAGGCAAGAAAAAGTCCACAATGATTGAATAGTGGTGGAAACTATGTGTTACCATAAATGTACAACACAAAAAGCATTTTAATCTATCTAGGCAACCCACCCCAGAAAGAACAAATATTTCCCTGGAATCTGATTCATAACATATGGCACACAAGCAAATGCATTATAAACTCCAGATATGACAGAAACAAGGTATTGCTTTTCTTACTGTTCTCTACCAAAATCAAGCACAATTTGATGTACATTAGTTGGGCTGCGATTTTTACTTGCCTTTTCAGAAAATCAAGAAAATAAGCCCATGCAGTGTTGTGGTAGACATATCAGTCCCAGGATATTAGAGAGACAAGATGGGCGCAGTGATATTTTTTACTGGACTGGCTTCTCTTGATTAAAGAGAAAAGCTTTCAAGCTTGCACAGAGATCTTCTTTAAAATAGATGACTAACAAACATGGAGCGGTGAATAATCTTGGGCATAAATACCCTTGTCCGATTTCATCAATGAGTATTTATATGAAGAAAAGGCATTTCCAAAACATTAATAGAAGCAAATGGCTACTCATACTAGAAGCAAATAAGAAACATGAAGATGGTGAAATCAGATAATAGTTCAGAATTCAAATACATGGTCATCGTTACTATGTCTGATTGAAACTGCAAAAAGCAGTAACTTACATAACGAAACAGAGCAAACAGAAAATATTCATAACAACCTGACTGTAAATGAATTATTCGCTTAAGAAAGCAAATAATTTGAATGGGATGGGGAAAAATCTTATTACATTGTGCATTATAAATTCTTTGCTCAACTCTACCGACTTTTCTGGCCAACTTTCTTTTCTTTCAACAGATTCAAAAGTCCAAAGTTGTGCATGAGCTGTTACTGAACGCATAATGGTTATGCTGGCTGCCTTAACCACATTCTGTTATATAGTCTATATAGCAGAGCAATTCTTCCTTATTTTATCATTATATGAGAATACTGTATCTCATAAACAGTATAGTAGCAAAAGCTTTTTATATCAGGATTCACCGAGCATATTTATATCAGTACTCAGAATAACTCCGGAACACTCCTTTGATAATTACTTATTTCAGTGCTCCATCAGCTAGGGCAGGGGTTGGCAACCCTGGTACATGTGCCAAACCTAATATGCGTGCCCACTCCCCAAAGTGTCCCCTGCTGCCCCTGATCCACAGCTGGGGAGCACCGTGAGCAGGGAAAAGGAGCCGCCTTATGGTCATTTTGCACAAACTGATTTTGTTTTGAAACCTGAATCCAATAAAGCTTCAGTTTTACGCAGTACTAAATAGCATTCATTTTGTACAATGAATGTACTGTACTTTTGCTATATGTAGAGGTCAGCTATTCTCCTTTCCTTTCTCCTCCTGAGTAGCAATTCTTTTGAAAAGCGAAACTCTTTTTTTAAAGTCACTGTGAAGTGCTTTGCTTGCCTTCTAGGTATTTATGTAAACAGCACTGAAACTCATTACATCTGAATGAATAATGACCCAATTTATGTAATTTTATGTTTCCCAAAAGCCTTGTTGGTGTATTTGGGCCAGAACCTCTACTGGTGTAAATTGGTGGAGCTCTGCTCAAGTCCAAGCAGCTAAACTGATTCATTCTAGCCGAGGATCTGCCCTTTTTTATTTGTGCATATCAGTCATGGCACACTGGATAAACTATTTTAACATAATTTGGGAAGATCTTAAAATCCGTAGAAAGTAGAGTTAGGAAGATCTTCTCACTGTTGAGTCTTCTAGATCAGTCTCTTCGAATGCGGGAACATTTGTTACAGTGTGCCGTTTTCTAATGCCATTCCAAATGATAGGGTTTCCATTACATCCCTTAAGCAACTATTCCACAGTCTAAGACATCTCACTATCAGGAAGACTTCTTCCCATCACTTTTAAGAATGCCCCCTTAAGTCACCCTTCACAAAGTCTTCTCACCTGCCTTTATCCCTTCAAATATATATGTTTGGGTTCATTTCTTAGCCATCACTTAGCCAAAACAAAGTTATCCAGTGTCTTTGGCATTTCTCTGAAATTTTGATTGTAGCTATAGAATAAGTGCTTTGGTATGGAAATTGTTGTGCATGAGTGGTGGGTGGGTGGGTGGGTTGGTTGGTTGGTTGATTGATTGATTGATTGATTGTTTGGTTTTTTGTAGATTTGTATCACCTTAAATATATGGAGTCAAAATCTGTGCTGTTTATACGTCAAACAATTTAATTCAGTTCTATGTGATTATTCAGGGTTAGTAGCAGTTCAGAAATCGACCCTTTGGTTATATTTGGATGGCGTCTTCGTAACTTTAAGTGGTATTCAACTGTAATATCCATGGAATGTGGCTAGCTTTTCTGCATAAACCTTGGAAATACCCATTTGTTATCTGTCCACCAAATTAATTTGTCTGAAGGTAAGGTTAGTCTGCAGTGCAAAGTAAAAACATATTAATAATCAAATTCTACATGGCTGAGAGTTGTGGAGCTTTGTGTGGGTAGAAGAAATGAATGTAAAAGGGATGCCAATAAAACAGCTGTTTTCCACATTTATGTTTTTACTATTATGTGGCATTCCCTTTACTTAGAATGGGAAAATCCACACATTTTGCCTTGTTACACTATTGCAGTTGGGACAAGAAACCATTTTAATGTTGTCCACTGTAAATTAACATTCCATATCCCATACTCTGCAACTTGGTATTACATTTGGATTGATTCAAAGTTGACTGAAGTGGAGCTTTTCAGTTCACTTCAGTGGATTTTGGGTAAAGTGCTTTGTCATATTATCTTGCTTCCTAGGTATGAAAGGAAGTAATATCCTAAACATGAGCCTTGAAGATATTGTATATGAATTTTTTACTTGTATTTGATTTAAGAAATGATGATTCATTCCTGATTCTTACTTAGATATTTTCAGGTAACATTGCTTTCCTTTTTAATTGAAACAGAAGTTTCATTCCTTGACTATATTAACGGGTAAGTGGCCTACTGCAAGCCTTTCTTGTGTTGACATTTTTAAAAAATTCACTAATAATTTGTTGATACCCTTGTTAAGTCATAATTGTAAATACTCATAGGAATTGCAGTTGATCTTACTAGTGGTATTACAGTCCTGGAAATGGAGCAACCATGTGTAGCTCCATTGTGAGGGAGACAGGCACTTCTTGGGCCTCATCATTTTGGATTGTCACAGGGAACCGTACATTGCAGTTTTGTGGGCCAATCCTAACACTGGATATGAAATTTGAGTGAGCAAATTCTGGGCCATCTCCATGTACTGCTGAGGTGTGAGTGTGCTGTTGAAAGCACTCCTCACCCTTGGGCACAGGGGTACTAGAACAATTTTTATAGTGGAGAGGCTGAAAGTGGAAAGTATTTGGTTTGTTATTACTACTTCAAGCCAGGGAGAGCTGTCAAACCTCCAGCATCCTTAGTTCCAGTAATCCTGCATGGCTCTTGGACAAGTGCCTTTACCTCTGATTATGGCTATTGACTACTTTTTCAGACATGAGAAAGTTTTAATATTCTTTCTCTGTAAATATCTGGGAAAAATATCAGGGAAGCACTGTACTCTAGCATTTGCAACATAGCAGAGTCAGCATAAATGCTGACATATTTCCTTACCTATATGCATATTTGATGGCATTGGAAGCAGCCCAGCAGGTCTGGTAGCCTTTTACCTGCCCTACAGCTGAGCGAGTAACTTTCAAATCGTACATGCTCTGTAGAATGCTTGTTGCCTGATTTACACTGTGCACTGTAATATCTCAGTGCAGTGTGCAACCTAATGAACCCAAGTCCAAATTACCCAAATATCATAATCAAACATATTTCTTAACTGACTCACCCATGGAAATGAGAAGCAAAAAAAAGTACATTATGGGCAAGATTCTCCATATAGAGAGGTCAAGAAATTCAAAGTTATGGTTCCCATAGCAACCATTAGAATTTGGCTACATTTTTCTCTCACACACATACACACATTAAAATGAATAATACAAACTATTATATATTTTCAAAGAACCCACATTATCACAGTTTCCTGAATTTCTGTTTTGTAAATTTATCCCCCTATTATTTTATAATAGAGTTGGAGATTTTTTGCATTTAATATAGAGCTCTACATACACACATCATTCCTCACTTACTTTAAATTGTATATCTAGTGGTGCATTACCACAGTGCAAACCTCTCTCTCCCAGTGAAGTAGAGGATTAGTGAACACCATTCAATGCAAAATATGGGATAAATAAAATGTTTTATTGATTATGCTGTTCCCAAGTTTATGGGACTAGATGGTACTACATTGCACAAAGCCTGCAGCTCCTTTTCCTTAGGAGGATATTTTGAGATAGATCATAGGTTTGTTTCCTTTTTTTATTTAACATGAGTACACATTTTTTAGATGTAAAGAAATGTTATCTGTGACCATCATAACTAAGCCTGTGTTAGTGACATGCAGGAAGAGAGTTCATTAAGGCAAAATTTTTTACTTAACTATAAAAATGAGAGTCCTGTGGCACCTTAAAGACTGACACATTTCTTCGGGCATAAGCTTTCGTGGGCACCAACCCACTTCGTCAGATGCAGCTGCATCATGCATCTGACAAAGTGGATTGGAGTCCAGGAAAGCTTATGCCCGAAGAAATGTGTTAGTCTTTAAGGTGCCACAGGACTCTCGTTGTTTTTGCTGTACACGGATTAACACAGCTCCCCCTCTGGTACTTATCTATAGTTACCTAATACTGTATATCTATGAGTATTGGGGCAAATTAGCACCTCCTATACAACTTCTGGCAATGTCTGTGGTTAATAGTTTCTTTAGTATAATCGTATACTAAAATATCATGGGTGAAAATTGTCCCCACTGACATCAATGGTGACATCTCCATTAACTTCAGTGGGTTCAGAATTTCAACTTATATTTTTAACTGCTAGTGTGAAATGCTGGTGCAACAACATCAGGGTGAGGAATCTGTATCAGCATTGTGCTGGTCTTGATTAGCCATTGTGCACACAGCCCACTTGTTAGGTTTGGGGCTGGGAGCAGGGCTGCATTTAAGTTAAAGGCTGCCTGTTTTGATTGTTTATTCTTTTGCATTACAATATTATTGTCTGCAGTTTCAATATTTGCCAGGCTTCATTGGGTTGACATATTTTAAAAAGATTTTATGCATTACATGTGCTTATTTTTGTTGTTGCAAATCTCATTTGCTCCATTTGTCTTGTCCATCTCCACCTTGCTTTAGGCAGCAGAATAATTTCTCCTTTGAGCTAAACCCTATCTTGCCATTCAAGTGCTTCTTTTATATGATAAAATATACAAGATTTCTTCCCCCGAAGGCACCATGATTTAATATTCTGACATTATTCAACTGGGTTGAGCTAAACAGAGAGGGAGGGAGGGAGAGAGAGAGAAGACTACATAACATAGGAATTTATGATTAATACAGGTAACATCTGGACATATGGGTCCAAAGAGGAATGGTTTATTTCACAACTGAACATTTATTACAATGTTCTCAATCAGGTCCATAACCAATACTATAACATCACAGACCCATTGGAATACTAGATAGTCCTCTCTTTACACTTACTGATTGTTTTCCAATTGGCAGAAATTGGAAAACAATATAAAAGCTGGGGAAAGTAGCTCTTCTACTTACTCTTGGATTTTTTTTGTTTTGGTTCTTTTTTCATACTATCTGGTCCAACTCAGTATAATGGTTTTTTGAGGGTTTTTTGCTTTCAACATATAATAGAATAAGGTTCCCAAAGATTTCGGTTGCAATATCTATCACAATAATGTTACTGTTTCCATTTTTTTGGTTGACTTACTGATCATTCCCTTGATCGTGGTGATGTCAGGAGATACTGCATCTAAGAACAGTGCTATAATTCTACTTTTCTGAGCTATACTGTTAACTGAGAGCTGTGTATGGGAACACGATTTCTAACTTGGAGGGAGTTCTGTGATTTAAAGATTTCTTGAATTCTGAAATAGAATGAAAAAAAAATTTCCAGTGGACTGAAATTTGAGGAAAAACATCATTGCCTGATTCAAATGTTTCAATTTGACAAAATCAAAATGTTTCTTTCCAGTTTTGACTATTTTCTTTGTAAAATAATTGAACTGTCAATTTGAAATGGATTGTTGGAACAGTTCATTCTGAAATCAAAATAGAAAGTTCAGACCTTATCAAAACACTGTTTTTTAATTTCAATATTGAAACTTTTTTTTTCAAATGTGACCCACTTTTTCATGAAATATTTCACTTGGAATGAATCAGCATTTTATGACAGGAAAAATGTTTAATCAGAAAACTTTAGACCAGCTCTAACGATGGCCTTCATTAATATAGTATCTTTCAGCTGTTTTATGGAGATACCATTTAAAATATAAAGCCTTTAGTAATGATAAAGCACTATCAGTGAAACTCTGTTCTTTACTAACTTTGGCTATGTCTACACTAGAAAAGTTAAGTCGACTTTGTTAAATCAACTTAATAAGGTCAACTTAAAGTCAACTTAAAGTCGACCTTATTAAGCCAACTTAACAAAGTAGACTTAACTTTTCTAGTGTAGACATAGCCCCTTGTCAACCTTATTAAGTCGACTTAATGCTTTAAGTTGACTTAATAAGGTTGACTTAGGTGCCAATCCCCATCCATGCTGGCTTAAGTCAAACTAATAAGGTTGATTTAAGCGTTAAATCGACCTAAAAAGGTGTTATTAAGTCAACTTAAGGAAATGCTTAAGTCAACTTAAAGAAAGCCCAGTGTGAACGCGGCTTTGATCGACTTAAGCTTCCTTAAGTCGACCTAACTTGTAAGTGTAGACAGATCCTTTGGGAGGAAGCAGTTCCTGGGATGATACCTCACAAACTGATACTGTTATGTGTTGGGTTAAATATAGCTTTCCTTCAGTATTGATACATATAAGATATAATTAAGTTTCTTTATGGAATCAATTAACTGAAGTATAGCAATTTCCACAGAAAATACAGGTACATGTCACTGTCCAAAAGTAAGGCTCATGTGGACAGAGGGATTCTGCATGGTGGAGTAATATGTATGAAACAAGCAAATTAAACAGTAGAGAAGCTGAGAGAGAAGAAGCAGAAAAGCAAGGACTGATCCACAACAAGCACATGCAATGTAACCCTGATAAAAGCCTAGAGATAGAGCATTTCAGATAAGTGCTGGCTGGAAAAATACTTAGAACTGTGAGCAAATCAATAGTATCCTGCTGTTTAATTCTTGATGTGTTCAGCGAAATAGGATTTTGTGTGATTTTGTAAATAAATAGGATTGCATCACATGATATATGTACATGAACAATCAGTTTGCAGGAAACTTGGCTGTGAATCTAGTCTGTGCATGGATTAACTGGTGACTCACATTAATAATTTGTTTATACATTTTGATCTTGTCCTCTTTGAAATGAGACTTGATCAAAGCACATTAATGAACTGTTAAAGCACAACAGCAGTGTACAACAGACAGTTAGGTCACAGCAGGATAGTGTGGGGTAGGTTCACATGACAGCTTGCCATGAACTAACTGTTCACAAAGACAGCCCAAAGAAACACATGACTTCAACATCAATTTATTTTCAACCAAAACAACCCACTAGATTCCAAGCTTTGGGAAACCACTCAGGTCAAAATAGGAGTAACAGTACTTTCTTGTTTCTTAGGAGGTAAGACAAACAGCTATTTTTACTAAGGGTTCACATGAATGTAAACATTACTGAATCTTTGTGGAGACTACAATAATGCACCAAATCCTTGTCTCTATCTCTATAAATGTATCGAAACTCTACTGACTTCAGGGAGTTGTTTTACACTTTTAAAACCAATACAAGTACTTCATTATCAATGTATCTACTAAAAAATACAGACCCTCTTTTAATTTCAGAAGTAGTCTGTTTTCATGTTAACTTAATGATCATTGATCCATAGATCTGGTACACACCTTTCAGTGTGATGGGTTCACCCACAGGGTCTCGATCTTTCACTAGAGAAAGCCATATGGCTTCCCCACCTCCTAAGACTGAACCATGGAGCCTTCAGCTCCCCTGTGTCCTACTGTGAGCTCCCTTCAGTGAGTCCACTAGAATTAGATACCTGAAAGAGACTTGTATGGTCAAACGGGCACAATGAATCTCCATCTTCAGCATCTGCACTGATCACAGCCAGGGTTGCAAAAGCAGTAGGATTTATTAGATGTGTGACACATAAAGCATAAAGAACAGAAAGTTACAGCATGGTCCATTCTAGTTACCCAGAGCCTTAAAGAAGGGGTGTCCAACCTTTGATTCCATTCTGTTTCCCTTTGAGCTCTTTGTTCAAGTTCCTAGTCTAGTTCTACTTGGCCCCTCCTCAATCCTTTATTATCCAGCTGGTCAAACATGGCTGGCTTCCCAGGGAGAGAGTGAGCATTCATGATCATTAGTTGTTAGCTGGTAAATGTCCCAGTATTTGGTTTTGTTATTGCCTTCATGGACTCTCCAATGATCTGGTACCCAAACCCAAGGCAGTTAGGCACCATTCACAATTTTTTGCCCAAGTCTGCCCAAGAAGAAACAGCCTTTTCCTACTACTTAATTAACCATGCAGCATAGAGGGGAAATGGAGGTACACAAAGTATTCATACAAAATAGAGAAAATTCTCATACCATCAGAGTAATGATCATATATGAACAATTAATTTAAACAATTGGACTTAGCTGTTGATCCTATTTTTAGGTAAGCTGTTAGTTGTGCTGAAGTGGAGAGACAGGGGATTCATTATTGTCATAGAAGTTTACCTATCCAAGGGAGAGGGGGACACATGAGGGGTTGGATAAGAGGTCAGTCAGCTTCTCAAATAGTAAGAATACTAGGAAAATGAATAACTGCAATGCAAGGATCTCAGGATTGAGTATCCCTTAACTTTTATAAGCAACAAGAATATTCACATACTTAGTAGAAATACTTTTATTACACTGAATTTGGTTGTTCAGATCTAATGTTTCACTTAAAGGCAACCAATATGTGCATTATCTCTCTGGCTATTGAACCAGCTTTCTTTATATACAAAGCACTCTTCTCAGAAAGCATTGCCCATGTTTATTTTGTGGAGCTGATTCTTAAAAGATAAATGTCTTTTAATTTCATCTTGATTATACTTGTCAGTGTAGCGGGGAACCCAAATGACTGCAAAAGCTATTGTTAGGAAAGCATTTGCTTTGACAGTATTGGAAAAACAAGATATTCTCATGTGACAATACATCTTTTTATGTCTGAAGGGCATTGATTTACAGTGGGTATTTACAGCTCTCCTCATGAAGTGTATGCATCACAAACTATTCACAAGAACAGGAAACATCTGCTGAGCTGACCTACAACATTTTAGCTTTTTAAAGCCATTAGCCTCGATTCTTGGGTCTTGCAAAGAGGAGGTGGTTCAAAGATGGCTTTTGAGACATCTATGCTGCCTTACAATTTGAAGAGCATCTCTGCACACTACTGTATGCATGAGTTATTTAAGATGGCTGCCAACAGTCTGAAAGGCTATGTCTACACTAGAAAAAGTTAAGTCGACTTAAAGTGGACTAAATCAACTTAACTTTAAGTTAACTTAGTCCACTTTAAGTCGACCTAATCACTTAATTATTAACTTAATAAAGTCGACTTAAGAGTTACTCCACATCCACACTGTCCTTAAGTCAACTTAAAGCTTAGATCGACCTAATGGGTGGTTCTTATTAAGTCAACTTAAGCTTTCATTAAGTTAATTTAAGAAATTCTTAAATCGACTTAATGAAAGTCTGTTGTAGACAGGAAATAATGTAGGCTGACTTAAGCCTCCTTAAATCGACCTAAATTGCTAGTGTAGACATACCCAAAGAGCAACCAGGGTAAGTAAGGCATAGTGATACCATGCCCATGCCCCTTGCTCCACCTACGGGTAGTAAGTAACACACTAGCTATTTCTGGGGCTTTACACAACCCGAGTGTAGTGTTACTATACAATTCCCAGGTAGTTATGCTTGCTTTAGGACACTTAAAGAATGAGTGAAATATATTTAGTAAGATTCCATTGTGTGTGCACAATATATGTTTGTCAAAATATTTCTGTATAAAAGCTGTGGTGATTTTTCAACACGTTCCTGTTCACATTGATGACTGTGTGTTTTTGTTTGTTTGTTTTTAATTCCGCTTAGGGAGAAGGGCTATAGTCCTTTGGTAGAAGTCACTTTCTTTTCCTTTTTAAAATATAAATCTAATCAGCAACAGAGCACACCAAGTTGTAATGTGTCTCTTACATTTACAAAAAGGAATTAGAACTGTGGAAGTATAAAAAATTTTTTAGTTTTCAATTCTAGTTGCTTTTTGCTTAACTTACCAGAAGTGCTAATCTAGCACTGAAGATTGTTTTTAGTTCCCAATGGAACTATGCCTACACCAGAAAAAGTTAGGTCGACTTTGTTAAGTCGACCTTATTAAAGTTGACTTAACAAAGTGGACTAAGTTGACTTAACTTTAATTCGACTTAGTCCACTTTGTTAAATTGGCCTAACCACCCTTAAGTCACCCTTAATAAAGTCGACTTAAGGGTTACTCCACATCCACACCATCCTTAAGTCGAGTTAAGGAATTTCTTAAGTCAACTTAATGAAAGCCTAGTGTGGACGTGGCTTAATTTAAGTCAACTTAAGCCTCCTTATGTTGACTTAAATTGCCAGTGTAGACATAGCCAATTTGTTCAGAGCTGACGCTTTTAAATCTCACATACAAACTGTGCAGAGAATTATATTTAATGGGCCAAATCCTGTTCATTGTTGCATTGATGTAAATCCAGAATAACTACACTTGAAGTTACTCCAGATTTACAGCAGTGTAACTAGGAGAGTTAATGTGAATTAAGTAAATACATTTTCTCAGAGAATGGAAACTCTCATCTTTCAAAGATTGATTTTCAACTCCTAGGTATTAAGTTATATTAGTAATATGCATACATTGTGCCGAAGCTATACATGGGATTGCTTTGAACAGCACCCATTGCCACATAAGATTAGGCTCCATAGACCATAATAAGAAAGTCAATAAACATGTATTACACTTGTATGACAGACTGAACTGTAAGAATTGATATGATGTGTTGAATCAATAATGCATGTTATAATCCAGTTCCTAAATATTATCACTTTGTGGATAAGAGAGAGAAAGTATTTGCTCCCAAGAAATCAGTGACACTGAATTAAGAAGAGAGATGGATACAATTTCTGACAAATTCTGGTACTGTTGAGTAGCTTGAAAGTTTTACAGGTAGGCCACATGCCACCTGTGAAAGAGAGAGGCCATGATTTCATTCCAAATACAAGTTATTTTTAAATGAAGTTGAACAAAATAAAACTACACAGCAGATTCTTTTTAACTGAGAAGCAACTCTCTGTGAATATGGTTACATCATTTTTAGACAAAGAGTCCTGTGGCAGTTTTAAAGACTAACAAATTTATTTTTTGCATGAGCTTTCATGGGCAAAGTCCCACTTCATCAGATACCAGAAGTTGGAAAAGACTTACAACGAAAAAAAACCTTACAGTATGATTTTTCTGTCCCATACTTTTGGCATCTTTTGGCATCTGATGAAGTGGGATGTCGCCTATGAAAGCTCACATGAAAAATAAATTTGTTAGTCTTTAAAAGTGCCACAGGACTCCTTGTTTGTTTTGCTGAACTGGACTAATACGGCTATCCCTTTGGAACAAGAAATTATTGTTTTTAGAGTTGCTTGAAATTTATGCAGTTGAAATATATGTTGTTAGAACAAAAAATGCACAATCTTTTACAACAGGGAAATTTTCATGAAAGGTCTTTTGAATTTTTATAGTTTTGATGTAATTGGAACATTATTTTTTGTTTGTTGGGTTTTTTGTTTGTTTGTTTTTTTTAATTCTCCCCCCATTTTTAACTCGCATTTTGAATGAAAGCCCATTCCTTCTCTGGACCTGTGGAATGAAAATGACTTTGAATATGATCATGATTTTTGTCCCATTGCTTGACAAGCACTCATTTCATACTCTTACTGTGCATACGTTTATAAATCACATAGCCTTTTAACAAAATGTTTTTGTAAGGTTATGCGGGTACATCTGGACACAGATTACCATTTCATTTGCCATAGGCTTGCCACCAAGAGAAAGTAGAATTCCAGTTTCAAAGTCATTTAGATTTATTTTAATTGCAGTCTGGTGAGAGAAGAGTCCCTCATCCTTAAAGAGTAGCTACTAGTGTTTCATGAAAGACTTTGGGAAAACTCTGTTAATAAAGAAACTGTTTACATATAATTTTTTTTTTTTGGGGGGGGGGCATTTTTTTGTTTTGTTTTCTTTCTTCTCTTCCTCTACAACTGAAAATATTCACATGAAGATGGGATCTTACTTTCTTAGAAGCTCATCTGTGGCTGTTACTTATTCCTCATCTGATATTATTATATTATGGAAAGTTTTATAATAAAATAATTATTATATGGCTTCCTCTACTGTCTAGAACCAGCGTTTGATGGATCACTCCCTTGCAGTGAGCATGAAGACTCAAGGGGTACATTTGTGAGGGTATTTTATGAGTGATGTATGCTATTTGAATTAAAATTCCTTAATGAATCTCATGGAGAGATAGTAAAATAGAATCTTCACTTCAGGGTTTCCACTTCAGGGTTGGTTTCTCCTTTTCTCCTTCCAATTGCCTTTATTTGAACAGACCACAGATTTAGGTATTTTTACCCTGTAATATAATGTGCTGGACAAGTTTTTTAGAACTGAGGGAGAACACCCTCTTTGCTGCTACATGACACAATGTTCTGAGTCAGGTGTTTGTTCTCTTCCCCTGCACAGTACAGGTCCAGGAAAGTGCCAGGACTCTAGAGCTTAAAAGACCCTCTTCCTGTGTCTGACCAGAGCCTCAGAGGTCTCTTGAAAATCTCCTCCAACTCCATCACTGATACAGCACGGGGAGTGTTTACTTACAGTTACCACATTGTGGCACCTGAGGGACTTGGGTTATCTAACTAAGATACTCATATGGCATCCATTGTCTTAACATCTGAATGTCTCTCAATCTTCAGTGTATTTATCTCTACACAAATAGTTCTTTTTTATGGTAAGTAACTGAGTAATATTACTGGAACAGAGGTGTAGAGGCAATTCCCATTATCTAGCAAGAACAAGAGAATTGCCTCCTAAGGATCCAAACTCTACCGCTTTTCAATGCAGACGACCTGGACTACAGAGTGTTTGGGTGTTGGTTTTGCTGATCTTTAATCAGGTCTGAAACCTGAGTAACTTCACTAATTTCCATGGAGTTACTCTGGACTAGAGATGGTTGGAACATTTTTAATTAACCTTTTTCATTTTATATTAGTCAAAATATGATGTTTTGGATAGGATGAAATTATATTTTGTAAATTAATTTTTGAAAAAGTTGTATCACAGGAAAGATGGTAGGAAGTGGTCTTATTCAAGAAAATTATTTGGTGATGACACCTCTTGATGCTTCTCTCTCTGTGGGACAGGCAGAAACTGGGTTTCTGTACTAGTGAAGGCAAATTCTCTGTTAGTGTAAATGAAATGAATGGTGCTGTCTTCATTTATTCCAACAGAGAATCTAGCTCCTGAATTCTATGGACAAATTTTTCAGTGCCTAGGACACTCATTCAGTGTAGTCTAGACATGAACTCTTGTGCATTCTCCCTTTCGTTATAGGAGAAGGTGCATGTATAATGTTGAGCTTTATATTGTGCTTTGATAGCAGAAGTCTGGCACATGAGAAAGTCTTTACTCTGGCCCTGTACATTATACACCCTGCTGAATGAAGGGACATTCACCTTTGAGTTAAAAAAAAAAAAAAAAAAAAAATCCACACAGCCTATTTACACACATTATTAATAATGCAGACATCTTGAACAAAATTTAGCTTTTTAGTTTCCAAAGTTTTCAACTTGTAAATGAATGTCCTTTATCCCCAGGATCCATCTCCATCATGCAATGTCAGCATTCTGCAGCTTCCATGAAATCTTCTGATCTCCATAAATAGGTAAAATGCTCCAGCTTGGTGAGATACTTTTGAAGCACGGTGTGTAAAAACAAAATGTTTTCATAACTTGAAACAAATACCAGTCCCTCCTTCTCCCCATAAACAGCTCTTTAAAATATTAAACCCCAAATATCACAAAATATTTTATGCTAATTAATACATTTCAGTCGATAGTTTGATCTTATGCCAGCATTAGAATCTTCAGTACTTCTCCCCTCAATTTTTTAAATTAAACTTCTCCCCACAAAAGAAGTAGAATTTTCCAAATCATTTAGCATTGTCCTCAGTGTTCTCACACTGATGTCAACCATAGACTTCAAGGAGATCAGAATTAGTTCAGTGCCGACTGCTTTTGAAAATCCCATCCATAATTATCTTTATTTTGGTATAAATCCATGGCTGATGTCAGAAACTAAGAATTACTGTGTTCATGGAATTAGTGTCTTATTTGCTTTATATCTTCTCTAAGTTGTGGAAGGACATTGGATTATTTTTTAAAAAATGAAAATGAAGGAGAAAAAATCAGGCAGTGTTACTTTGAGCTCTTTAGGGTGCATCCCATTTGTGTTAGCTCTTGTGCTGAGTGGACTGTTGCTACATAGATATATCATATGAGATGGTTCAAATGTAAAATTACTACTTGTTTGTACATATTATTTAGGTAGAACAAACAAATTACTGAGGAAAGTAGTGGATTCTCTGTGTTCAGAAGACTAGATGCCTTTCAGGACAATATGCTTTATTCAAGCACAAGTTATTGGCTTCAATGCAAGAGTAACAGAGTGAAATATTATGGTCTATATTACACAGGAGGGAATGATGATGATCTTATGGAACCTTCTAGAAACAGAACTCAACTCCAATATGCTGTATTGTCTCCATTTATTTTAGCTGGCCATTGACAGAAACTAACCAGCACCATGAGTGTGAATTGCAAAGAAACATTAGCACAACAGAGAATGTGATTTTAAAACGTACCTGGAGAGGGAGTAATGGTTTATTACGAGGGCACAGAGAACAATACTAACATAAAATGAACCCTCCAAAAAGAAAAACACGCTCCTTTAGGCTTTCAGAGTACAAACATGTGTAAAGTTACTTTCCATTAAACTCGTTTGAGCCCTGAGTAGAACTGACCAGAGAACGACAATTCTGTTTCATAATAACTTTAAGGTTTCAAAATCTGGAACATACACAAAACCTTTTGAAATGTTTTTGCACAATGGGATTTTCTAAATTACTGTTGTAGACTGAAGGGGCAAAAAAGGGTTATGAATTTGGATCTCCTGGTCTCTCAGGTAGCGATCAGAGCTTCAGGAACCTTTCTATCAAAAACTTACTGGAGCTGCGTCCATTTACACCAACAGAGAATCCAGCCCCGGATACTCATTGGGTGCGTCTACACTTAGAAATTAAGGCGACTTAAGCTTGCTTAAATCAACTTAATTTAATCTGCATCCACACTACACTTTCCTTAAGCAGTTGCTTAAGTCGACTTAAGGAAAAATTAAGTCAACTTTATAAAACCTCCTTTTAAGTCGACTTTGCTGGCTAAGTCAACTTTAGAAAGTCAACTTAGCCACTGTAGGCGTGGAGTAGCCCTAAGTCAACTTTGTCGACTTAGGGGGCTTTAAGGCTTCCCCACTGCCCTCCCTGCCAGGGTGGCTGGCACAGGCACAGCCTGGCATGCCCCCCCCCAAAGGGCAGGGCAGAGCCCTGCCCCTATGCCCTGCCAGGGTCCCTGTCAGGCTCAGCTCCCATTGTACCAAGGTACAATGGGGCAAAGGCTGAGACCCCTGGCACTTGGCAAGGGGTGCCCCCCCTGCCACTGTGGACCTGCCCCAGGTCCACCTAGCCCCTACAAGTCGACCTAGGTGTCCAGTGTGGACTGTCTAGGTTGATTTGGTAGGGTCCCCTCTAAGTCAACTTAAATTTTGAGTGTGGACATGCTAAGTCAACTTAAATTAACAAGTGTAGACATGAACTACTGTGTACGCTCCCTTTCGGTACATAGACTAATGTAGCATGTTTGTAGTTGTCATATTCACAAAAGATCCTAAATCTTCCGAATGGAACTAAGGGAGATATTTAAGAAAGGAAATAAAAAAACCCTAACTTCACATCCCCTTATAGTTTAATAGTCTTGGAGTCTTAGGTGAGCTAGTATTTCTCAGTCCATTTATTAAGGCCCAGATTGTGGCACTTCTCTTAGCACATTCACATGGTTTTAAGAACCTTGCCTACGGTGATAATATAGACTATGGGGAACTGTTCTCCTCTAGATGAATGTACTGCGCTCACTAACTTCAACAGTATCCATTAGCACTAATGGGAGAATTGTCTGTGAGTTCACCCCATGCATGCAGAGAAAAGAACAGACCCAGTCTGTACTGTCCCTAAGGGCACGATTCTTAATTCTTTTCCTGAATAAATATTTCACAGGAGCATAGAATATTGACCCTGCATTGTGAGGATGGATCCTGGGGATTAAAGGCACTCATTTACTAGTTGAGCACCTAGAAAACTAAAGAGCTAAATTTTGCGCAAGACCCCTGCATTGTTAATACTGAGTCTAAATAGGCTTTGTGGTGTGGATTTCTTTTTTTTTAACCCAAATGGTGAGAGAATTGAAGTCCTTTGTACGGCATGATGCATATGAACCACAGCTGAGATTCAGATTCTAGAATATAGGAAAAAGCCAAATCATTCAAAAGTGTATCTATGCATTTCTGGGAACCGACACCATGTAACACGCAATTGCTAAAGAGCAGGGTGAAAAGGGGATTGTCACACTGTTGATAGTACATACAGTTCTGAAGACTGTTCATAAAGGACCTGATCCAAGTCCAGTGAAGTCAACAAAAGTGTTTCCAAGGGAGTTCTTGGGAATTAAATCAGGTTGGTGCATTTAGGACAAGCATAGGAACTTTGGGATACATACCTGAACTGAACCTGGACACCAAATCTTGTGAGGCTCAATCTTCCCTTGACCTGGATTTATTTATCTCTTGCCAAACCAAGACTGGCAAAAACTGAGAGTTTTACTGTAGAAGAAGCAAGCTGCACCATCTCTGAAGACCAAGCACCTGATACAAAGTGCTCAAAAGCATCTTCCTATGTCCAGCTAAAGGAGGAACATTTCAAAAGGACCTGATGAACCCTCAACCAGAAAGGCTGTCGCTGTGAAACATGGCCTTTCAGGGAAGTGAGAATAGAGGGTGGAAATTTTAAAATTGCATACGTCATTTTTAAGATCACTTTAGGGCTGGATTTTCAGGTTTGCTGAGTTCATTTAAACCACTGTAATTTGGCGCCATGACCACTCTTTTCAAAGTCTTCAGCAGAGGTGCCAGCATTAAAACTTCCCTCACTGTGTTCTGCATGCTAACTTCTGACCTAATTACCAAAAAGAAAAGAAAGGAATAGTTTTTAGGATATACATGTGTCTAATTGAAATCTACAGAAACAACAAGAACTTGATTTCTACAGGGACCTCTGGAATAATGCAAAATCCATTTGAAATGAGAGGGGCTTGCTTTGCTGTTATTTTAAAAGGGTTATTTGCAAGTTGTTTACTAGATTTCAATGAATTGGTTGCTATACAGAGCAGGCTGATAAACAGAAATGTTGATAGCTTTTAGGTTTATGATGCAATATCTGGTTTATATTCCTATCCTATAGTGCAGATAATGATCTCCCAAATTACTCATCCATACCCAATTCTTCAATGAAATTTATGTGGTTGGACAGTAAGAGATCCCATTACAGACAAACTAAGTTCCCAAACTATGTGAAGCTTTGGGTAGTCAGCTCATCTCTAGTTCCTCTCTGCTATATCAGTGGGAGGCTTTCCAAAATGTCTCCAAGTCAGAGATTCTCAAAGTTGCAGGCACTACATGGATCCTGGGTGGGGCACCATAGGCACTGAGCTGAAAGTGGGGCCAGGTGACCCTTTGGAGGGGAGTGGAGGTGGGGAAAGATTATTGATAGAGCGGAGGATACTGTACAGCTGCTGGCCCTTGCCACTGCCAGTCACATTCCCTGCTCTCCACCCTGCTAACAGACTGAAATTGAGGCTGGGTGACCCTTTGGTGGGTTACTTGATCTGGGGAACATGCTTGTCAGTGTTGGGGGATCAGGCAGCTGCAAGAGGTGGATGGCAATGGCTAGTTCCTTGTCTAGGCAGCGTGGAGGTGCTGTGGTCCCCAGCGCCACTTGGCCCCACTCTGTGTGGTGCCCCTCACGCCCCCCACTTTGAGAACCTGTGCTGCTGAGTATGCTTTCTGCACTGTTGCTTTTCTGAGTTGAAGTGCCTGTTTCTTCTCAAAGTTTAGAGATTTCAGTGGAGTGTCTGGAAAAAAGAACTATTTCTCTACATCTTTTTGGAACAATTTGATCAGTAATCTCTCTTGTTTAAATGCCAAATGTAATTGTTGGACTCCTATACCAAACACACATAACTATGTGTGGCCAGAGAACTTTTAAAGTGGGAAATATGCCAATAATATATAGGGTACAGCTAGGGCTCAGAAAAGGTACTTTGTAATAGTTTATTGCCACCTTCCAGTCCTTCACCTGCAGGATTTGGCCCTTATTGTATTGCTGTACAAAGAATAGTGGGAACATGCTGCTTTCTCTTCATGGATTTTTTTAAAGCACAGTTGGGTGCCAGCTCCCTGACATCTTTGTGTATTAGCCACCTAACAACTTCCTCAGGGCTCTGCCAGCCCTTACTTTGCTTTTTTTGGTTAATAATAGATGCTTCCAAACCCCAAGCTCCTTCCAAGCATTCCCCTGTCATGGCCAACCCCTTATCCATTGAACATTCACAGAAATACCAGGATTGCTGGCCTTAAAGAGACAGTGCGCCCACACCAGCTTGTTTGATTCAACCCAGGATCCACTTCTAATGAAAACAATCATACATTTATTATCAAAGATCAAGACTCTAGAGTTGGTGAGTAGGGATAACAGAAACAGAAGGGTTACATATAAAACAAAATCAATGCACACTTTCTAGAGACTAAACAGACTAAGCTCCTGCCGAGAGCAGCGTTACCTCAACCAAAGCCATTTGCAGCATTTACAGCCGAGGCTGGTTGTGATCCTTTTTTCATTAATGTAAATGTACGTACTATCTGTTTACTTCCTAGTTGCAGGATTAGAGGGGGCTTTCCTTGTCCTCTAAATATAGCCCAATAAAGCTTTGAAGCATCCTCCCAGATAAGCATCCTCCCTTCTCTTCCTGTTAAATGTCACAATCCTTCATTGGCACTGAGCTCAGACTTGTGATTGTGATTCAATTTACCTTTCAGTGTGTAGTCAGACAGAAGAAAACAGTTTTTTACCTCTATTTGGGTATTAACAACTTGATACAAATTGTAAGAACCTAAATCTTTACATAGCAGCAGTATATATATATATATATATATATATATATAATATATATATATATATATATATATATAATATGACTATATTCACAATCATTGTGATACTATCTTTCCTTTGACACCTTAGATGACATTCTTTGCTGCACCAGGATATACATGCCAGAATCAGGAGATACCTGTAACATATCTGCACCCCTTCTGTGTCCCTTTGCCAGTCAACATTAAGAGGTTTTTGGGTCACACTGTGGTAAACCTTATTGTGAGATTAACCCAGATTTTCTGCAAGAGTTAACATGGAGGGAAGTAATATGCAAGCAGTGAGTGTGAGCATTCTGCAAGAAGGAGGCTCACTATGCCATGTGCTGAGCTGCCTGCACTCAGTGCAGAGTCATAGAGCTTCTCTACATTTGAAAATGAATGCAGAGTAAGGTCATGTCTACACTAGAAAATTGTTCAGCAATAAGTCTTTGCATTAAAATAAACATGTTGTATTTATAGCACAATTGTGCATTCACACTGCACTCCTTATAACTCCAAGGAGCATCGACACAGATTTTTGCATTTCTGCAAGAAAGAGCATTGAATTCTGGGCACCTATCCCACCATGCTACTCATCAGCTTCCAGTGCTAGGAGCCCTGGGTAGAAGGAGAGGAGCACTAAGTACTGTGGGTAAATTTACAAGTTCCCCTGGTACACTGTGTTTCCTTGTCATCATTCACTG
The DNA here is from genome assembly GCA_007922175.1 of Pelusios castaneus. Classification (NCBI taxonomy): domain Eukaryota; kingdom Metazoa; phylum Chordata; order Testudines; family Pelomedusidae; genus Pelusios; species Pelusios castaneus. The sequence continues at coordinate 3,219,752 of ML685816.1, forward strand.
TTGCTACTAGCAACTCACGCCCTTTTTCAAAGTTGCCCCAGGAAAAAATTCAAAAGATCCTGGGACTCACAGGCGGGAGGGGCTAGTCATGTTAGAGCAGCGAAGTCCAAGTGGAAGACGAGAGTGGTCAGCTTTGGAATTCTGGGACATTTCTGGAGGCCACCTATTGCAGAAGAAAATTCCATCAGTGTTCACACACACTTTATAGCACAAGAACTGTTCTGCAATAGGTGTTATGACTCTCGCATAGGTGGTATTATTGTTCTGGTATAACTGGGCAATTGTAACGCAACAAGGAGCATTCAGATGTGTACGGTGGGCTTCTTTTTCTGTAATAAGACAGCTTATTCTGCAATAACTCTCTAGTGTGTACAAGGCCTAAGAGGGTATGAAGTTAAAGTGCAATAGCCATAGCCGAATGATGCAATCTGTGGATATTCTTATTTTGGATTGATATTGCCTTGTTCCTATTTAGATTAATTTGCTAAACCAGAAAAATACACTATTCCCAAATAGCTATTCTGGAATAACTCCATGTCTAGACAAGCTTTGTCCTAATACTAAAGAAGCAGAAAGGTTCACACTGGGATTCTAACACTGTAGTCAAGGGAAGCCACATTAGAAAAATCCATTTCTGCTCTCATGACATTTTAAGAGACATATTGTTATATTTTAATTAAAAAATCACCCAGCCTAGATCTCAATGGAGGCAAAGTGGGTGCTCAGCTTTGCCCTTGCAATCTGTTATTTTAACTATGCTACCTTTGTAGTCTTTCAAGTTTTCCATTGTCACTAGGTCTAAGGAAGATATGAAAGAGTTGTATGCGAATGACAGGGAGATTAATGGACCTAGGATCCCATGGGAAATCTCTAGCTGTTTTACTTCAAGGGCTTAAAACTCATTTTGTGCTCATCCTCAGACAAGCAGCTGATGATGTCCACTTTGGATCACAGTGTTTTCTTTGTAATATCTACCACTTGAAAAAAAACTACTAGAAGAAGGATTTGCTATGCACTAGGAACTGCTGTGTAAAACAAAGCAGTTAGCATTAAGTATTAGCATTAAGAGGTGTTTTCTGTGCTTACAAAAGATTATGCAACAAACAAATTAAAATCTGACCTCACCATCCCTCACATTGGATGCTGAAACCTCAGTTCATACATGGACAAAACCACACACAAATAATTGTTCCATAATTCCTCTGAGCTCTAACCTGTAACCTCTATGCTTAGAATAAGAAATAATACATTCTGTGGCCAGATCAAGAGTTCAATGGAGTGATGCTGTTTTACACCAGCACATTCTTTGGCCCTTATTTTTTTGATGACAACCTCTGGATGTTCTTCTGTGTTTCATACACCAGTTAAATGCATGCTAATAGGCAGAACCTGTACCATTGAAATCATGGGAGTTTTTCCTGTATATTTTGATTCCTCTATCTGGTATGAAGCAAAAAAATCAATAAAGCCTCTTTTTAGGTTTAACAGTATAGCTGAACAAATAACTTATTTTGATGAATTATTTAATCATCTTCAAAGTGTCTGATGAAGTGGGATTTTCTCCCACGAAAGCTCATGCAATAAATAAATCTGTTAGTCTTTGAAAGTGCCACAGGTCTCCTTGTTTGTTTTAATCAACCTAACCATCTTTTGTTCAAAGACTACCCATAAACAAACCCAAATTCCTCAGATGTACCCATCATTTGAAATTATTCAACAATTTCAGGGGTATTGAGTTGGAATAGGTCTCTGAGTAGTAGATATTTACTATATGCTACTTTATTTCTGATTGGCCAGATAAGTCACCTTGTATTGTTTCTCTGATTGGATGAGCACATAAGTACTTGTGTTGTAATATCATGTGGATAAGCATAAAGTAGATTTTGAAATTCATTTTTGTGACTGCTAGAATGTTCATAGAAGGTGAATTTATAATTTATTTATTCATAATTTAAATTAGTATTTTCTGAAAAGATTTTGCACTATTCATCTAGCTCCTCATATGAGTCTAAGTTAGCAGTCAAAATCTGCTTTGAATGCTTAAACTAACCACATTTAATCTGCAGGTAACTGATGAATAAATAAGGGACCTTATAATAATATATTGACAGTTACCACTGTGACTTTAACCATGGTCTAACCTATCATCTGGTTTGTTCTTTTGTTTCTCATTGATCTATAATCTCCCCCTCATATGTTTAGGTATTTTTCCCCTGCTGCATTCTGCAAGAGTGGTGCTGAATGCTAATGTATTACAGAGACAAAACTTGGTATGTTTCCAAGCTGTATTTTTTTAAAATCTATTTCTTCACTGTCCTCTAGCAAATTTTTAGGACTGTGGACGTATTGAGCTACACAGCTCCTGGCAGAGATTGCTGTTACCTGGATATGTCAGAATAGCTTTGATCTTAAAATGGGAGTTAAAGAATCCAAACTATGTCCTCTACGTCCTTTTGTGATATCTCACAATACCTCTTTTGTGATATTCAGCCTTTATCTTACTCACACCCTCTTCTTATTGGCCAAATTCTATGCTGGACATAGGGGCCTCAATGTTTGGCTGGTGAGAACTGACATTCAGGTGTTTGTCAAGGATATATTCTTGCACCAGCACTGTTCTGTCAAGTAATCGACTGGATCTTAGAATGGGTATCACACAATGGCATCCAGTTAGGTGCAGGATGTCTTTCAGACTTGGATTACACCAATGACAATGTTGCCCTGTTGGGTGAACTCACTTTGAACTTATAGTAATCGCTTGAACACTTCCAACATGAATCTGCAGCACTTGGCCTATTGACAAACTTGGTGAAGACCAAGATCCCAGGTAATGTGGATGTTACGCCTGGCATAATAGAAAATGGAAACACAACTGATGCCATCAAAAAAATCATTTATTTGACCTGCAGGCAGTTTTCTAGCTGACTATGCCAGCCCGACATCATGTGGGGGTTAGAACTTGCAGCCTCTGCAGTGCAATCCTTCCAGAAAGTTTGGCATCAGCAAAAACTGTCTGAGGACACCGAAGTCCAGCTTTACCAGTCATGCCCATTCTTCTGTACAGCTGCAAAATCTGGACTTAAGGATGACATCTGGCATCCGGAGGCATTCCACATGCGCTATCAAAGGTAACTATTATAAGTAAACTGATTCCGTTTTGTCAGAAACAATGACAGTGCCTCCCAAACTCAACTCCCTAGCATCAAAGACATCATCTGCCATCGTTGCTCCTCACTATTTGGTCCCAGCTCACAGAGAGATTAAGTGTGCCCTGAATATATCTTCCCTAAACTAGAAGGCTATGTCTACACTTGCAAGTTAGTTTGAATTAAGGAAGCTTAATTTGAACTAACTTAAACCTTGGCCACACTAGGCTTTCATTAGTTCGAATTAAGGGCTTCCTTAATTCGAACTAATAAATTGGATTGCTTAGTTCGAACTAACCCTTAATTTGAAATAGTTAGTTCGAACTAAGTCAAATGTGGCCACATTAGTTCGAATTAACTGCTTAGTTCAAACTAATCGGCAGATTGACCTTCCTGCAACTGACTAATTTGAACTGAGCAAGTGCCCTGCATGGACATGGCTAGTTTGAAATAGCATTCTAGTGGCGCCATGCTAGTTCGAATTAAGTTCATTCGAACTAACTAAAATTAGTTTGAATTAGTTAGTTCGAATTAACTAATTCGAACTAGCTTTTGTAAGTGTAGACATAGCCGAAGAGACTACCCTGTCATCCGTAGCTAACCTGGTTGTAACCAGTTGGTGACAGCTCATCTGCTAGCATCAGATGTGAATAGAACAAAGCCGTTGGTATATGGGCTTGTTGCAATGGACCCCTGCTGTCCAGACAAACATGATGGTTGATGATGTTGATGAATGAACTGATATAGCTTAATTGAAATTAATGGATCCACGTCAGTCTACAGCTGAAGATCTGGCCCACCATATACTTTTGTACCCATTTGTGGAAATGGTCAGTGTCGAATTTCCCTGTGATGGGACACTGGCCTCACACTGAGCAGAGAAGAAACTAGCAGATACCTAGGAAGGCTGTGCAAAAAGTAGCCAATAGGAGAGGGGCTGTGAGGAGCAGCCAATCAAAGTCCAGTAGCCCATATAAGAGGAGCTACAGGGCAGAGCCGGGTGAGTAGAAGCCTAGAGCTCAAGGTGGGGAGGACTGTGTCTGGAGTAGGCTGCAACCCTGTAGCACCCTATAAAGAGCAGTGCAGGCAGGAACCCAAGGAGAAGATAAGGAACTCTGGATGGGCTGCTGAGACTGAGGATGGTGCTGTGGCTGCAGAGAAGCAGCTCGGAGAAAATACAGCAAAAGTAGAGGCAGAGGGCCACAGCAGGAGCCTATGATCCACAAGGTCCCTGAGCTGGGATTGGGATAGTGGGTATGCTTGGGTTCCATTTGCTACTGGGAAAGTGGCAGGACAAATCACTAGACTTGCCACTAGGGAAGTGGCTGGACTGCAAGAGAAACTCCCCTAGAAGTGGGAAACACAGACAGTGACATGGTCAGAGGGCCAGGCCCAAAGAGGATACTATGGTTCCTGAGGCTGCAAGAGGGGCTGGAGGCAGATGCTGGAGATAAAATGATGCTGTGCAGACTTCGGATGGGGATGTGAGCCTCAGCCATGTCCCCAAAATGGCTAGTAGAAAGCATCAGCCCAGCACTGAGTGATACACACTGTGACATATCTCCTGAAATATTGAGCCAAATTCTTCTCTTACCTACATGGCAGCTAAAAATAGAGGGACAAATTTTGTTCTCATTAATCCATGGGATTGATGGGAGGGTAGCTGTTATTGAATCAGAATTTGGCCTGGTATTTTCAAAACAAAAATGCAGGAGCTTGGTATGAAATGATAAATATGTGATAGCACAGTTAACTTCAGTGCTAGAGGCAACTACATTTTATTTTATGGCATGGTGGCATGATTTTCTGTTGGGTTTTTTTTAGGCTCCTTCTTTACTAATTGCCATCATAACTGATGAGCTGAAATTTTCTAAAATTTTGATGTGTGAGTGTAGCAGGAAAACAGGGACTCTCTATGGTAAGCAAAACAGCACAAGTGTGAATTTACTAGCCAAAGATTATGAGAATTAAAAAGAGTCTAAATCATTGGTAAATGGATTCTGAAACTCTAACAGATTTTTTTGCTTTCTAAATTAGTTATGATTTGGACAATAACTCATTTTTGGCTAATTACTGTCACTATTCTGGAGAGATTGAGATGGGACAGTCCTGATATTTGGGGCTATGTCTTATATAGTGCCTATTCTCCTGCCCTCTCCTGTCCCAATTTTTCACACTTGCTATCTGGTCATTTGACATGGAGGACATGAATACTTTACATACTTTTCTGTGTGCCAGTTAAGCTTATGGGGGGAAATGATTAATTTAGATTGGGTGTTTGAAAGTAAGCAAAGCGACTGCTACAGCTTTACTCATAAGAGGATTCAAAGCAAGAACAGAGGATTATTTTTTGCATTTTAGACAGATTGTCAACTCAAGAGTCATTATGTGTGTGTGTCAAGTTTGAATGGAATTATATGAGGAATTTTCATTCAGTGGATTGTTTCTTAATCTATAACTAGGAGGTGGGGAGGTAGGGGAAAACATTCTATCACAACCTCAACAAAATATTTATTTGAATCTTGAAATAAAAGTAGAAGAGGTTAAAATATGATTTATTTTGTATATCGTTTTGGAGAAATACATATTACCCTGAAAATATGTTTCAAAATAGCTTTAATACACTGAATTTTGATTGTTATAATTACTGAGGATAGTTTGATTCAGATCTTTCATCAAATCAGTTTCTGAGTGGGTTGTAGTTCCACAGATGATTGTGAAATCTGTTTATTCTGCCTGACTTGCACGAATAATAGACAGATGGAGGGTTCAGGAAATATTTTACCTACCTATCAAATAAAAACTCAGTAGCAGAGGAGAATGAACACTTGTAAACAGAGTGTAAATGATAGTGTGTTTTCTAGGAAACAACATAGTCGTATCATGAGTCCAAAGTTTTCTGTAGTCATAGAAAGCTGCACTATTCTCTAGTTTCGATCCAGACATTTCACTTGCTATATGGGATTGCTTTCTAGATAGATAGAAAATGTACATGGTGACTTTGGAAAGCTTTTAAACCAGACACTTTCATTCTCTCCTTTACCAAATAAATGTGTGGGTGGTGGATGTGGGATTGTGTGTGGGGGCGTGAGAGAGAGAGAGAGAGAGAGAGTGAATTCTGTGGTACCCATGAGTTTGTTACAGTTTTAAAGTGTCAGCAAGGTAATTACCTTAGTAAACCTCCTAGCTGGATCCCTAATGAATCTACTAGAATTAAAGGAGGGGGAAAAAACCCTCCTGCTGTCTGAGGGGACTAAGTTGTCTAAATCTCTTGAACGTCTATTAGAAGAGACATCAAAGTATTCTACCACTGTGAAACTTTAATTACATATGAACCAGTTTTAATCTTGGGATTGCATGTATGTTCAGTAAATGAGAGTAGAATTTGGCTATTCATTTTAAAGTCGGCAACAAACAAGCAAAAAGAAAAAAAAAGAAATGATCAGATCTGCTAGTTCATTGATCAGTGAACTGGATGTCTCTGGATCATTCAAAGGGGATAAAGAACTGAAAAAAAAATGGGAGTAAATCAGGGTGCTACCTTGAGCATTTTACAATCTATGTCTAGTATGAGTTTCAAACACTTCTTTAAGCCCCACCAGGCACAGAGAAATTGCCAAAGAATAGTTCAGTATAACTGGCACTAGTATTCTGAGAAGGAGATCGGTATAAAACAAAGCTCATTGACTGTTACTGTGATACAATTCTTAGAAATCAATTTCTGATTAGATCTGGCACTTTTATGGGTAACACAAATATAAATCAACTATTTATTGTTTGATGCTATCTACATGTGTTATAAGTAGATACTGAGGGATATAACAGGTATTTTGTCTTTTGCCATGTATATAATTGATTCACTTTCCTGAAAAAGATAATATGAATGGAAAAAATCCCTACAATTAAAATCATGCAGCTGTTTTCTAGTGATATTTGCAGGACTTGATTAATAATTTATCTTAATTGTTTCTTTGTTGTCACAATGGAAATAATTGTTAAATGTATTTACCTTAATGTATTTATTTTAAAAAGTCATTCTAAAATATATTTAATACATTTATATTCCTTATGATGGGTCTGATCCAAAACTCATTGAACTCAATGCATAGATTCCCAATGACTTCAATGGGTACTAAGTATGCATTCAAAGAAAACTTGGATTCATTGGCAGCTGGGAGTAACTACTGGATCTTGTGCTTTTCCCACCATTTTTTTCTAACTCCCCTAATGTGATCTTTTTTTTTTTTGCAAAAGTAGTTGACTTTTGCATACCTTGACTTTATAAATATTTTTGTCCCCCCCAAAGGTATAAAAAATAGAAATTTCAGGGAGGCAAGCCCAAATGGTGCAAATTTTCAAACTAAAATAAAGAGATGAGAATAGTCACCATTGTCATGTGCCATATTATACATTGTCAGTAACAAACTGTTGGAAACGTTTTGTAAGTTATATAAGAGCTGAATCTTCAAATCATATTTGTTTGTTTGGATTTTGAATTGCCGTGTCCCCTTGTAATGTCCCTTCTGCTGCAGTATTTCTGATTAGAGGGAATTGTTTCCTTCTGAAGAGGGTGGTTCCATGTAAGGTAGAGTTTTGTGCAGGTTCTTCTGCTACTTCAAATGAGGCCAGTAGAAATGGTCTGGTTTATTTATATTGTTATGGCTTCTGAATGGTTTAGAAACTTCAGATTCAACTATGGTCTTGTGTGTAGGATATTGGACCTGGACTCAAGAAACCTCAATTCTTTTTCTCGCTCTGAAATAGGCTTCCAAGGTGACCGTGGGAAAGTCAGCCCAGCCAGCTCCACACTTAAGATTTTGCCAGCATAGTTATGTCAGGTAGGGGTGTGGTTTCTTTATTTAGCAACATAGCTGTGATGGGAAAAGCCCTAATCTAGGTATATGTTCACACAAGCAAAAAAGGAGTTGATGGACAGTTTTGCTAGTACAGCTTATTCTGCTTCTGATTTAGTTAGTAAAACAAGCCAGTCTAACTGTAGCTATACTAATAGAGCTATGCCATTAAAGTATTTTAAATATAGACAAGGCCTTCTAAAAAAAGGTCAGAGTAACACTTACCATCACCACTGAGGTTTTATGGGATGAATTTCTTTATATATGTGAGGTGCTCAGATACTACAGTACGGGGGGGAGGGGCCTTAAAAATACTAGTAAACTAAGTTCCAGAGGGGTAGCCATGTTAGTCTGTGTACAGCAAAAACCATAAGAGTCCTTGGCACCTTACGCTATGTCTACACTTGAAAGTTAGGTCGACTTAAGGAGGCTTAAGTCAACCTAACTTAGTCCATGTCCACACTAGGCTTTCACTAAGTCAATTTAAGAGGCTTCCTTAAGTCGACTTAATAAATACTATCATTTAGGTCGACTTAACAGCTAAGTCGATTTGTTAAGTCGACCTAAACCTGGAGTAGACACTCTAGGTTGACTTAGTCCTCTAAGTCTAACTAGGGCTGGGGACAGGGGAGCCATGGCTCCCTTCTCCCCGGGACCCTCGCTCCCCAACGGAAGGGAGCCCTGCTCTCTTCTCCCCGGTCCCGCAGGGAAACGTTGGGGATCCCGTCAGCTGGAGTGCAGCAGCTGCCTTCCCCGGCCCTCCGCTGACAGGGGAACCTCAAGGATCCCGTTAGTGGAGCGCCAGCAGCTCCCTCCTTGCCCGGACTCGCAAGGGTCCAGGGAGAAGAGAGCGGGGATTCCGGCAAGAAGGGACACGTGGGTCCTTTCTGCCGGACTGCAGCTCCCTTCTCAGTAGGGAGCCACAGCTACATCCACACTTAAAAAGTTAAATCGACTTGTTAAGTCGACTTAACAAGGTCGACCTTGTTAAGTCAACTTAACAGAGTCGACTTAACTTTTGAAGTGTAGACATAGCCTTAAAGACTAACAAATTTCTTTGGGAGTAAGCTTTCGTGGGCTCCAACCCACTTGCATCTGATGAAGTGGGTTGGAGCCCATGAAAGCTTACTCCCGAAGAAATTTGTTAGTCTTTAAGGTGCCACAGGACTCTTGTTGTTTTTACTAGTAAACTAAGTAGCAGCAAATGATTTCTTCTACAGAGAGACATTTAAAGGTAACAGAGTCTGAATCAATTCACATACAGGTTTACATCCAGGTTTGTTCAGACACTTCTCTGCCAGCATGCACAAACTGGACTCACCGTCTGCCTACTCAACTCCAGTCTATTACTAAATGCTTTCAGTCAATGTGAGTTTAGTCTCAGTGGCTATGTCTACACTTGCTAAAATCAGTTCCTTCCAATCTTGTAGAGATTTCCTTCACATCTTGTAAAGAATTTTACTTTGCTACATATGTTCAATATTTCAGCTTTTACCATACAATTATAATTAATAATAAAGCCTCTCAGCCTTAACTGATTACCAGACTGTCCTAGACTATTATGACATCCTGAGGAGTATGTGAGTATACCACAAATATGCACAGTTTACATATTTTCTTTATACTCTAGGTGTTTTGGATGGATATTTTTCAACATGCTGGTAGTTATCAGATCATGATATCATATCATCTTAACCCACAGCTGCTATGGCAACACAAGACACATGCTACATTATGACATTTTTTCCCTAAAAGATCTGATTAAAATTGTCCTCATTGTTCTAAAGAACTGATGTATTTGTCTTTCTTAGCTGGATTATTTTAAATCTCTAATATTCAAATGTAAATATTCAAATATAAGCCCTATTTACTGTAAATCTTAAAATCAGTTCTTAAAATCTTTGTTTACAGTAGCAAAAAGTTTCAGATGCAAAAAAGACATTTGCAGTTCATCTTTGCATAAGACTCTTACAAAGCTATTTGAAGTGAAAATACAGTGTACTGACATGCATGCTTTATTGCCTCAAGTGTCCAAGAATGAATTACAGGATTTTAGTCTTATTTATTTTCCATAGAAACTAAAGAGTGTGCAATAATACGTTTAAATTGTTTACTTAATTCCTTTTGTTTTAAACTTCTTCCAGAATATGAAAGTAGGTCAATGAAGCACTTTATGGGTCTTATACAGCAGAAAGCAGTTGCATAGTAACTGAAGTTCTGCAGACCTTCTGAGCTACATAGTCAGAGAGAAAGTTTTCTGTACACAAGGGATATCTTAAGGGACACTGCAAATATATAGGGCCTGTAGTGGGAAGCACTTGCCCCTTGTGAGTGCTCCCTCTCCCTCTCCCTTCTTCCCCAATCAAGTGTGTGAATGCCTGCACTTTCTCTCCCTATACTGTTCCTTGGGCTTAGGTCCTTAATTAGTCCCATTATCTATAAATGGGCCCAGCCTTGGTGTCAAGCCATACTCCAGGGCTTTCCCCCAGAGGCAATATTACCTCCCTCTCTGGGCCTTTCAGACCCCAGCTATCCTTATGGGTCACTAGAATTCAGTTTCCCCTCTGGGGTGCCTCGAAGTCCAGGCCACTACAATGTGGGGTGGTGGTGAGGATCTGGGTCCACCCAATACTCCAGGTCCCAGCCCAGGGACCTTATAGATACCAGCTATTTGTCATGTCTTTTTATCTAAGCTGTATTGCTGCTCTGATTCTCTCAGTCACTTCTCCCCACCTCCCACACCTTCTTCATCCTTATCTCAGAGCTTGGTTCTGATGGAGTCCCAGCAGCCAGCCCAGGCCTGCTCCTCTTTCTCCCGGCTTTTGCCAGCACTGCTCTGCCAAAATGTCCTTAGCTCCCGCAGACAGGCACATCATTCACACTCCTCCATCTTGAGCTAGGAACTGTTCTCATTCAAGCCCTGCAGTTCTTCTTGTGCTAGCCTAGGAGGCCTTGATGAGCTGCTCCCTGCAGCCTCTTTCTAACTGGTGGTGTCCTAGCTACTCTAGGCAGTTTGGACAACCTTTTTCACTGCCATTTTCTGGAGCAGGTGTAATAGGACCAGGAGGCCTCAAGGAAGGGGCCTCAGAGAGTGTGATACACACAATCAAATGGCAACTTAATTTTGGTTTCAGAATAACATTTTCTCCAAACTTCCAGTTTCTCATAAACAATGTCTACATTAGAAGCTATGAGGAAAAAAATATCACTGGTGCTACAATTATTTAAAGTAAGCACCTGTATAGATACTTGTGGGACTGGAACTCAAGTCAATTACTTTTGTTCTTCATCAAAATTCTAATTGCCAAGGTTGAAAGAATGAAGTTCTGGCCTCTACTTTTTCATGAAGAAGTTGGTATATGTGGCCAAAAGAGATTGATACCTACACTATCTCTCTTAGTTTTACATACTAACTTTTAATGTTCAAAATATATCCCCAAAAATTCATATTGTTAATCATCCCCACATGCTTAGTCCTGCCTGGTGAATATGATGTTATCATAAAGACAGGAATCAGTTACATTTGGGGTTGAGGATTAAGCAAAATATCATTTCTCAGGCGTGCCCAGAACTGCTAATACTACTGTGCCAATATACAGTAATTAATTTATTTCATCCATAGTTTTGATTGATAACAGAATACACTAAATGATTCTAGATAGAAGAGAGAAAAATAAAAGTAACTATATGCTGACAATGGTATATACTTACTTTAGGCAGACCAACACGATAAGACTCCACCTGGAACTACTAACATTTGTAGACATCATGAATGAGGAATTGGAATTCATCTTTTTAAGTAATATTTTGCATATTCAAGTCTTAATCTGATGTGCTGTGACAAAACAGTTAATTAAAATGCATAGTTGATGATTTTGTATCATGGGTGATGATTTAAAAAAATAGTTTAAGTAACCAATCTACACAGACTCTCCAGAGTTTACTACAGTAATTGGAAAAGAAGTTAGTGGACAAGATAATATATTCTCATTAATAAACACCCAATTAAGACACAATTCTGTAAGTTGTTGAGTAACCTCTGCAAATGTCAAGAACCTTGCAATTTTGATCCTTTAAAAGGAAGCTGAAGGAGGATCAAAATATGAAATTACTCCATCTAAATACACTTTTAAGTAAATATTAGACTTGTGTGAAATGTTCACATGAAACTTCAAATAGTTTAGGATTCCAAAATCAGTTGATAAATTCACAAAGCCCCATTCCATATGTTCCTAAGTAGCCAGGGAGAAAGGGAAGTTATTGAATCTTCATTACTCCTGCCACCACTGTTTGTTCCCTTGCAAATCCTCTTTACTTCTGATACCTTCAGCAGTGTGCTTGGGGATTGCTGGGAGGACAGCAAAGTAAAGCCAACTGTGGAAGAGTTCCTTCTGGAGGTCTGACTTTATCAAACTAGAATCTCAGAGTAACCTGCAGCCACTACAATCCAAGGTAAAGAGCCCGATTTACAAATCCCTTTGTAAACCTAATCTGTGGGGTTTGCAGAACCCCAGTAAATATGCAAATGGAGTAAAGTATACAAAATCATCAGTTATTGAATACTAAAAGTGTTACATTAGGGCCTGATACTACCCTCTATACATGATCATAAAAGTTCTCACCCAAAAACTCTGTTAAGGTTATGACTGCATATAGAATTTATATTGAAGTCTTTAATGAGACAAATTAAAAATAATAATTATATAAAGCCCTTAATTTATAAAAGAGCCAGGAAAAAATAAAGGTCTGGTTTATTCACACAAACCCAAAGAGTCAAGGCACAAAGGCTATGTCTACACTAGAAAAAGTTAGGTCAACTTAATAAAGTCGACTTAAGGGTTAATCCATGTCCACACTGTGTTTAAATTTACCTAAGGAGTCGACACAAGGGTTAAGTCAACCTAACTGGCAGTTCTTACTAAGTTGACCTAAGCTTTCATTAAGTTGACTTAAGGAATTTCTTAAGTCGACTTAATGAAAGTCCAGTGTGGACAGGGAGTAATTTAGGTCAACTTAAGGCTGCTTAAGTCAACCTAAATTGCCAGTGTAGACATACCTAAAGAGTTTTCCTAAATAAAATACGAAAAACTGATCAGAAGTGAAACATTAGAAGTGAAATACATATAATTATGCAGTGGTTTGTGGGAAGTTTATACCAGACTACAATTCTAGGCAATTACAGGAGATGTTAAAGATGCTATCTGTACACTGTAACTTTAAAATGTGTGCTTCATGTGGGAATTCTAACAATTAATATAGATGATGATAAATGTAAAATCAATTGGCTTTCATAGATGGCAGGAAAACAGCAGATAAACTACATAATTTCTGTACTAAAGCCACTCAGAGTGATTTGAAAATATTCCCATCAGATACAGAAACATTTGAAATTTGCCATCTTGATGGGTTCTAGAAAAGGGACAAATAAGGGCCAGATTTATTAAGGAGACTATCTTATCTTGTCTACTAACTTCTTTTTTCAATTACTGTAGTAAACTCTGGATAGTCTGTGTATATTGAACACTGAAAACTATTTTTTTTTTTAAAGCATCACCCATGATTCACTGAAAAAAGCAGACACCTTACTCCACAAGCACTTCCATTGCAGGAAATCACTTGACTATGTGCTTAAACCCCAATTATTTCAATTGGGCTACTTAGTATGAGCAAAGGAAGCAAAATAGGTATCACATTATAAATAAATAATAAAAACAATTTTCCCTTTCCTTTTACCGTTCTATCAATTTGTGAAATACACTATAGCAAGTGGTGCCAAAGGTAAATTTCTTCACTTTATGAAACCGAAAGCTGATGAAATTCACCAAGCTGCTTTATCCTGCCTGATTCTAAATTTGTAGTTTTCCAGTGATTAGTTGTGCTCATGCTCACAAGTGAAGTGGCATGGAAAGTCGTCTTTCTGTATCAGATGGTGGTGTTAAAGAAAATGTTCAGATTTAAGCAATGGTATACTAAAAAAAAGTAAATTAATTGAGTTTAAAATCAGTTTGACCTGAGTATAGTTTTAAGATAGATTTTTCTCTGTTTTCCTCTCTTTTTCTTGGGTTGGGACTGTTTAAGAGGAATTTGACAGAGGATGGGGATTGTGAAAAAAGAAATGTCCCTCATAAATCATGGCAAAGGTTAAAAGAGGAATAATGGGGAAAGAGATGATGGACCATTAAAAATGAGGAAGAGGGGACCGGGGACTTTTTGTTTAACAAAGCTGTCAAAATAACCTTTGAAAAAAGATCAAATGTCAAGCAAAAAGTAACCAAGGTACAAGATTGCTGTGATATAGCAGAGGTGACTCTACAAAAAAACAAATAACACATACATTCTAACTTTGCTTGGAACATGTTTGAATTTAATTTTGAAAGTTCAGAAGCATTTGCAAATGTTTATCTCGAATGTCTTGCTCTTGCATTCAGATTTTGTCTGTATGACTGTGTTCTCAGTCTCTTTTGAATCAGATCATTACTGTTTAGAGTTGAAGTCTCATTAGCCCTCATAATAAAATGTAACTGGAGGACAGTCTGAAATGATACAATTAGAGATGTGCAAAACTACTTAAGGAAAGGCAGATACCTGACAATCCATTAATAAGGTCATTACAAAAATCCTATCTTAAATTATCTGGAAATAAGTATGAAGTTGTTGAAAATCACTTAAAAAACAAATTAAAGGTTAGGTCTGAAATACAATTTGAAAATAGCCAGGGAATATTACTCTTCAATACAGATCATTGTAAAGTGAAAGCATAAAGGATCAAGATCTGAGGACTATATCCTGCTCCTCTGTGCAGAACTCTGGAAAAGCTTTTTGTAAGAAGTAGTGTGGCTATTATGGAAGATGAAAACACTTCTCTCCTCCTCATGCATGCAGCTAGAGACCAGTGTTCCAGAACAGGGAGGCCCTGGTTCCTACTCCTGTATATAGGTAGAATTAATGAACATGACCCATGGCATTGTCTCCATGGGGTTTGGAATCAATTGTCTCCATGAAGTTTTAAGTCCCATTGAGTCTCCCGAGTTTTAAAGTGCCCATTGACATCAGTGGAGTTGGATTGGACTGATGGAGTAATTATGCTGGCATGAATGCAATGACTGAATTTTCAAAGATCAAAATCTTTACATTTTAAGAAATATATAAAGCTGATTATCATAAAACACATATTCAAGAGGAGGTTGTTTTGCCTTCTCTCAATTTCTCAGCACTGTTAACTAACAAATGAGAAAGATAAAAAGATCAAAGGATGGCATACGTATTTTTCCCCAGTTAACATCACAATACTTAAATATATGTAACAATTTCTGAAGAACTCCTGCACAATCCAGTTAAAAATTTTATCCTTCTCAGCTGACACTTTTGGAGTTTTGGAGTCTCTTGGCTAATGAGGCTTGGGGCAGTAGACTAAGGAACAGCTTTTCTTGCTCTTGGTTCAAAGAAGCAGAGTTTTGGACATTCCTTGTAGATAAACAACACTGTGTCAAAGATAACTTCTGATTTCTGCTTCCAATTGGAACATCTCCAGGGCCCAAACTTTGATTAGCTGCTTGGGTCAAAAAAGGAAAACGATAACAAGGTGACAATGATTGAATGTATCTGTATCTCCCAGATTATTATTGGTAGCCTTGATTGAATGAAATACGACTCCGTAATAAGGTGAACAATCAGCTTTCTATTAGTGTGTAATCATATTGGGTGTGTCTACACTGGAGGCTCTCTTAAGTCGATTTAACAAGGTTGACTTTAAGTGGACTTAAAGTCAAACTTGTGAAGTCAACTTAGCACGTCCACACTGAAAACTCCAGTCGACTGCCTGCATCCACACTGGCAGGTGCTAGGTCAACAGAGGAGAGGCCAGGAACTCTGGGAGGGGGCCAATGTTCCCTCTAAGCTGATGATGCAGCTGAGCAAGATACAGTACTTGTTGAGCGGCAATTTGTGAGGCATGGTGTCTCATGGGCAACAGTTTTTTGGTGCTGGAAGCATCAGCAAGCCTAAGTACCTTAAGTCAAAAGAAATGCATAAATGTTGTCTTTTTGTTTGAACTTAATAAAAATGTTAAAATGAAATATTGTAGTTTTATTAATTTACTATGGGTTGGGCTGAAAAGAATAAAAAGAGCTGCAGCCATCGGGCTGAGGAGAGCCATGGCCGGGGTGATCAGGCTGGGGAGAGCCGCAGCTAAGGAGATCAGGCTGGGGAGAAGGGGAAGTAAATTAATTAATTAGAAAATTAATATTGGAGGCCAATTAGGTCAACTTAAGGGCTATTCCCTGTCTACACAGGCTTAAGTTGACTTAATAAAGTTGACTTAAGCGTTAAGTTGACCTTCAGAGGTGGTGTTATTAAGTCACTTTAAGGAAGTGCTTAAGTCGACTTAATAAGCACCCAATGTGTATGCAGGGTTCTTTAGGTCGACTTAACCCTCCCTAAGTCGACCTAAGGCTCCAGTGTAGACATACCCAATAAGTAAATAGTTCCATTATCCCACCATGCCAAGTCTCTTGTGTAAAACATGTCATGCCTATTTCTGCTTCATTTATTCTATATGTCTGGTCTGGAATCAAATATGTTCTCATGTGTGTGTGGACATATATAGCAAATAAACTCTATACGACATAACAAAAAGGGTTGTTTTATATATGGCATAAGTAAGGCCCTATGTGAATTGCAGGATGATTGTTAAAAAATTGCAGTTCAGTTGCAGACAAACCATGGAAAATTGCAGAAAAGTAATAATGGACCTTATTATTTGCGGTAATAAAGTCCATTATTACTTTTCTGCAATTTTCTGCTGTTGGCTGCCTGGGGCTGATAGCAGGGGCTCCCACTGTCAAAGTCATGGTAGAAACCTAATATTGCAGAATTCACAGTTTCCACAATATCACAGTTAAGTAGGGCCTTAGGCATAAGATATGCAGGTAATTCCTCAAATGCAAAAATGTGAAACATTGCATTCAAATAAACTATGTAGATATTTAAGATATTAAGCACAATTCTTTCAAAGACATAGCCAAAAAAGATAAAATTTGATATATCAAATTATTTGTCTTGTTCAGCCTCCTCAATATTAAAAAAAACCCAAAACCCAAAACAAAAGAAAAAAACCCACATAAATCTGCAGGATGCCTTCTTTCTCCTTGCTCCCCCCCCCCCCCCCCCATTATAAAAATGTCCTTACAAGTCCTACTATTGAAATATGGAGGGACTGGGTAGATAGTGAGAAACATTTTACCACCACTTTTCCCACTATGGGAAATAAGTTTTGAAACCCAACATGTCCATTATAATGTCTAGTGCTAATTCCAATGTGCATTCAGGAGTTGTTTCAGGCTATTTCATGGTGGCTGTGCTTGTGTGGGCTAAAAGTATGAATGCTAATTCCTTACCTGTCCATGGGACATATGCTGACCCATGAGACAGGTGACTGGTATTTAAACCTTCTCTGAGGTCCCTAAAACACCTAGCAGCATGTTCTGTAGTAATGTGCAAAGATATGAACTGCACTTTTAATACCAGGTCCTATACCCCAGGACTCCATCTGATGGCAGTTGACAGAACTGTTAATTTTACATTTCATGTTTATCTGGATGTGAAACATCTTCTCTGTAATAATGACTACATTTAACATCAACCCCGCTCATGCATTGAGGCTGCTAACCGATATGCTCTTATTCAGCCAGTTTGCATTGCTCCCACTGCAAGAGGAAACACTCCTCTTGTAACAACCGGGTTACCTTCTTAACTGTGTTACTACACTGTAGTTCACACATTTGCTTGTTGGCAGATTTAGAGCCCTTTTTGAAAGCAATAATTGGACTGGGACTGAAGCTGGCGTGCTTCACCAGAAAGGAGCTTGAATTAGGTAGCCTTAGGTCTTTCATTAACTGCTAAAACTAAAGCAGTGTGGCACTGTAACTGCCATGTACTTTCATTAGAACATTGCCCTGATCCTACTGTGGGAATGGTGAGGATTATGCACAAATCGTGCACATAGGTCTCTCTCGCAAACATTTTCAACTAAGCACATTTTTAAAAAAAATCAATTCAAGACAATCAAAACAGTTCATTTCAATTTCAATGACTTTCAATTTTAAAAACCATCATTATTTCTATACAAAATGTAATTTCAGAATAAAACTGGATATTTTTTCCCCTTTGGAAATTTAATTTTAACAATTTCAAAATGTTTTTCAAGTTGAGATTTTTGTCTATGGATGCACTGTAGCCTGTGAGGTAGGTCACCCTCCACAGTGAATGCTGCAATTTATTTAGTAAATAACAAAAAATGGATGATCATTCCACTAATTATTTTTTTTTAAATTCCTCTTCCCAATTTTTTGAAATCACAAACAAATTTTGAAAGAATTATGAATCCTTCAGAATGAATACAACATTGATATTTTGTAATTTCCCCCTAATTTTTTATTTTTATCTAGTTCTCGTGTTATCTCACCTGACAGAATCTAGAAAGATGTAAGCCAGAAATTGTAATTTCTTATAGCCATGAGCACCTTCATTGCTAATCAGTGTAGAAAGCTCCTATACACAAAGTGTCTGAGGAAGTGCGATTTTCTCACCTGAAAGCTCATGCGATAAATACATTTGTTAGTCTTTAAATGTGCCACAGGACTCCTTGGGTACATCTACACTGGAGTCTCTCTTAAGTCGACTTAACCAAGGTCGATTTTAAGTCGACTTAGAGACTCCACAGCCCTGCGTCCACACTGGCAGGTGCTACGTCAACGGAGAAGTGGCCAGGAACTCTGTAAGGGGGCCTGGAGGCCAATCAGGTTGACTTAAGGGCTATTCCCTGTCAACACTGGCTTACGTCAACTTAATCCATTGCAGTGAAGTAAAGCACTGTAGAGTGTGGGGGTAGGTTAAAACCCCCCTGAACAGATTGTGAACCATGTAGAGTATGTCTACACAGCCCACAGAAGCAAGCATCCCCAACCTGGGTCGACAGATTCTGGCCCATGAGGGTCCCGCTAGCATTTTTAAAATAGCTATGTAGACAATGCTTTGAAGTTGCAGTTCAGTTATGAAGCCTAGGGATGGGGTTGGAGTTAAAAGCCTGAACTCCAGCCTGAATCATAGCTTCAGAGTGGTACATACACAACTATTTTTAGAGTGGCCGGAGTCTCTTGATTTGAGCTTGGAGCTTGCAGGTCATGGTGGTAAAGATTATGCTTCTAGGCATTCGAGAACCACCGGAACAGCAGTATGTACACAGCTACATGTTTGTGTATATTTAGTAAACACTCTTATATGGAACCCAACTTTGCTCTCTGGTTTCCTTCATTTTGTTTTATTGTGTAAAGTGCAAAGACACCACAAGCATGTGTGTAAATGTTTGCAGGATTAGGAATTCTGCCTGTGTTCCAAGAAACAGATTCCCAAATGAAGCCATCATGGCTGAAGTGCAGAACATTGACATTTCTGAATAGCAGCCAGTTTTGCCCTTCTTAAGCTATTCCTTGGGTCTTTAAACTTTTATAAACATAGATATTTCCAGGGGATTTTTATAGGGTTATTTATTTATTTATTGGTCAATCCTTTCCTTGTTACTGCTTAATTTAAAAGGTGTTTTCTTCTTTTGGAGATTGATTCTTTTACTTCCAACAGAGCAAAATCACTTTTCATAATTCAAAGAAAGATGCTTTAGGAATTTAATATGATGGGATAATAGAGAAAATGCTGGCCAAGGATACTAATGTATTAATCCTGTCTTTGTACTAACTTCATAAAAAGAAACTAGAAACTTTTCCACATATCTTGAGGACTAATATTAAAAAAGTATAAAGCATCCCACATGGATTACACACATAGAAAGCATCTAATCTAAGAAGCAAACCTGAAATGATTAAAAAGAACTATAGCGAGATCTTGTACAAAATGCTTCTCAGTTTTATTGTTAATAATTATGGAAGTGGTACCTGAGGAGATAAAAAGTATTAAATGTGCAATTACTCTGCCTTTACAGAATTATAGGCAAAAGCCTAGAAGCTACTCAAAAGGCAGAGGAATGCAGTCTAAAAATATGAATCTCTAAGAAAACACTATGAATAGTGATAGTTGTTTGTAAAAGAAAACAGTGTGCGTTAATAGTTCTCTTCTAATCCACTGTAATTAGCTTTTCTCTCTTTAACAGTCAAAGTAACCCATTCCCATTTTCTTTCACTATAGATAATTTCAATAATGATTATAATTGGCCTCATAACATCATATAGATAGATATTAATGTACTCAACTATGAAAGGGAAAGAAAATCATCTCAAATTGTCCATTCAGAGTTTAATTTTTAGTCTGTTACTGGAACTTTTCAGGGTTGGGACCACTTATTGTATATGGCAGTGATTCCCAACCTTTTCTCTGCTGTGGAACACCTTGATACCTTTAATTATTTTGAGGCACACCACCATATAGTCTCCAAATGAACTCAGAATATGCATGAGCCAACCCAGAACTCTTCAAGTAGTTTTTCAGAAAATTCCATGGCACACCTGCTCAGGCCTGATGGCACACACCCGTGTGCTGTGGCACAATGGTTGGAAAACACTGGTATATACAGAGAAGACTGAGGGGAGATTTGATAGCAACCTTCAACTACTTCAAGGGGTGCTCCAAAGAAGAGAGAGCTAGGCTGTTCTCAATGGTAACAGAGGACAGAACAAGGAGCAATGGTTTCAAATTACAACTGGGGAGGTTGAGGCTGGGTATTAGGAAAAGCTTTCTGACTAGGAGGGTGATGAAGCATTGGAATGGGCTCTAGGGAGGTGGTAGAATCTCCATCTTTGGAGATTTTTAAGGCCCAGTTAGACAAAACCCTGGCTGGGGTGATTTAGTGGGAGTGGTCCTGCTTTTTAGCAGGGGGTTGGACTAGATGACCTCGTGAGGTCCCTTTCATCCCTATGATTCTATGATATGGCCTTGGTTCAGGAAAATGTCCTCCTTTAGAAAAGCACTTAAGCACCTACTTGAAGCCAGGTTGATTTATGACTCTGTTAATAATCTTTAGATTTATTCAGGATTTTTAGCACTGGAAAAAACCCCAAACTAAGCTAATGTTGCCTTTCACATCAGTAAATAATACTGTTTTATTAGCAATTTGCTAAACTGAGCTTCCATCCCCCTGGCTACAGAAGGGTGCCACTACCTAAGGACCCAGGTGGAACACACAGGGCTACAGGATGTATGTACTTTCCCTGCTGCATCCAGGGAGAGGGAAGATCAGCGAGGAGGCCACCACCTCACTGAATTTCCATCTGGCGGCAGTCAGGTGGGAGGGGAGGAGCGGGGCGGGAAGGACCTGCCTTCAGAGACTGGTGGCCCTTCAGGGTTGTAAAAATGACATCTGTGGCCCTCGAGCCAAAAAGTCTGGGAATAACTAGTGTAACTGGTACACATTGGGAAAATGTTATTTCTTCTTAAAGGCACTTATTGATCTATTATTTTATAAAATAATAATAAATCAATAAGTATAAAATAAGTTCTGCTGGCAATGAAAATACATGTTTGTGTTTTAATATTAATGCTTCATATTTTCCATTGACACTGAGACTCACGTTGAGTTGACTTCAAAGAGAGTTTCATACACAGAGGAGCATTACTAAAATATTCTTTAGGTCCTTACTCCAGAACTCTCTCAGTGAAATCAATCTAACTTGAGAAAATTCTTTGAGCATGTCAACAAAATAGTGGATAAAGAAGAACTGTCAGACATAATTTAGATGGATTTTGGAAAAAAAGTCTTTGTAAAATTTCCTAACAAGAGGCTATTATAGAAGCTCATGAGGTGAGAGGTAAAGTGCTGTCAATGCCTATCATAGGTTGGAAATTGGCTGAGACACAACACAACTACAAGAACAAATGGATAATTTTCAACGTGTCAAAACATTGACAGCAGTGTGCCTCAAAGATCTGTCCTAATTCTAGTGTTGTGTAGTACATTTATCCATGCTAGGTGGCAAAATTTGTAGATGACATAAATCTATTAATATTAATCAAGACTGGAGACTATTTTGGGGACCTTCAGAGGAACTTAAACAAAGACCTAGGTGAATGGACAACACAAAGACAGATGCAGTTCCGTTTGGGCAAATGCAGTATTGTGAGTTGGGCGAATATGTCACTGAAATTGGTGACAAATTCCAAAGGAGTAGCCATGTTAGTCTAGATCAGCAAAACAAACAAGGAGTCCTGTGGCACTTTTAAAGACTAACACATTTATTTATTTATAGCTCTCATGTACTAAGTTCCCCATCTTCAAAGCATCTGACGAAGTGGGATTTTCTCCCACGAAAGCTCATACGATAACTAAATTTATTAGTCTTTATGAGTGCCACAGAATTGCTTGCTTGAAATTGGTGAGTGTAACAGCCATCCTTTGTTCCTGAAAAAATGAAGAAACAATAGGAGAGTCAAACCACAAGCACACATCTACACCCCAAACAAAGGCACACATGTCTAAGTAATTAGATATACATACCTTTATCAAACAATGAAATCCCTCTGCCCGCTTGTTCTATGTGAGCAAAATAAGGGGAGAAACACCAGAGCAGCAGAAAGAAGATGGCGAGCAAGTCCAGACATAGTCTGAACAAGCACTGGGAGCCTGGTCCTGAGAAAAAGCCTTGAAAGGGCACTTTTCAGCTGAGTGCTGGATGAAAGGAGCTTTGAGCTATGAGTAAAGAAATTGTTTCGTGGTGTTTGGTTCCTCCTGTGTTTAGGGAAACAGGACTTGGTACATTCTTTGGAAATAAACAGGGCTGTATCAGAGAGCTCTGATTCCACCACCACTTTCTCCTCCTAATAGAAATGTCCTATTGGAACTCCAACTCTTGCCAACTGCTCAAATCAAAAGAGGTAGATAATATGTTTAGGGAAGAATATGTTGAACTATTTATACATATTGTTGGGTGATTGGAAATTAACTATAAAAGACCTGCACATCATTGTGGGAAACTATAAAAGATCACAACTTGATGTGCAGCAGTCTTCAAAACAGTAAACAAAATGTTAGTATATATGATTTAAACTATAATATGAAACTGAAAATATTATAATGCTATTTACAACAAGGTTAATTCTCAATTGGAGTATTGTGTTTGGTTCTGGTCACCTGATCTTAAAATAAAGGATATAAGAGAAAAACAAATGCTTTGGAGACAAGCAATAAAAATAATTAGACTCATGGGAAGAGTTCATATAAGGAGATACTGAACAATTTGGAACAGGATATCCCTGAGAAGAGACAAATAAAAAGGCACAAGTTAGAAATGTATGTTAAAAGAAAGAGAGGTATAGAGGAGGTAAACTGGGAGCTGCTATTTGTCTATCCAATAATAAATAAATAAATAAAATTTCAATGGAACTGAGAAGGCTAATACAAAAATTAACAAAAGGAATTTGCTTTCTTTCAGAGAGCACAATTAATCTGTGAAATTTATTAGATAGCATTGAGGATAAAACCTTAATGGAATCTACAGAAGGATGGACTATCTATCTATTTATATGGATGGTTGAAATTGAATTTTAATTTTGCCAAAATTTCTGAGTTTTCAAAAACATTTTTTTCAGTAAATTGAGCCAACATGTGAAAAGCTCAAAATGCCAAAATAAAATAAAGTCCCAGGGACCCCCTTGACAGCGTGGTAGTCATGATGTAACAAAGCCTGGCAGCAGCTCATTAAAACTGGCCTGATTCATGCCATTTTCCTGAGTAGCTGCAGAAATGAGCAAACCCTTAGGACCTCAATAAGAATCTGACCCATTTTGCTGCTGCTGTTCAGTGGTGGGCAGCAGTAAAACTGACAAGAATAACATCAATTTCAGCCCACAATTCCCAGGATCTAGGAATTCCAGGATCCCTGTTTCCAAAGCAAACAGCCTATCAGGTACCCAGGGACCCAAGTAGCCTGAAATGCCCAGCTTGATTGATAGTCTTTCTCTGGCTTGAAGGGAAGCATGGAATCCCTGGTAGTACTGGTGTAACCTTTGGGTGGACTAAAATTCATTTAATTGCCCTTCTCCAGTGCCTTACAGAAATAAACCCCAGTCCCTATGGAGAAAGCAGCTGGAGACCCAGGATCCAGTCTGTATGAGACTCACAGCAAAGATTGCTCAAAGTTACCCTCCCACATTAAAATACTACTAAAAACAAACATAACAATGAACTTTACTAACTACTAAATAAATAAACCTTATCCTGAGAAAACAAAATACAATTAAACAGAACAATCCCTACAGAAACCCCGCAGGAAAAATACCCAAGAGTCCCGATGTCCAGGTGGAGTTCACCCAACTCTCAGCTACAGTCTTCGTTCAAGCCTAGAGGCTTGAGTGGCAAGAAACAGTTGTCCTCGTCTTCTTTCATTGCAGGAATCTTCTGTTGAATTCCATGCAGGCTTTTCCTTCTCCTTTGGAACCAGCGCCATCTGGTCAGCTCACTGGTTAACCTGCCCTCAGTCCCATATGCATGTGCGCAAAGTCTGTTGCAGAAGATTCCACAGGAGGGAGAAAACATCTTGTTGTTCAGTCCTGGCTCAGCTTCTCTCATGAACACTGAGCACATGGGCTCTTCTCAAAGCAGCTCCTGCCTGCTGTCTGCACAGACTACTGCTCCCAGGTGATCAGACTCTGACCAAACCACATCACACCAGCAGGAAACCCTGTGGAGCATGCTCAAAATGCTATCACTCCCTGCTTCCAGAAGTTTCTGGTTGTGGGTAGCCCAGCAACAGTAACCCACCCTCAGTGGGTCTCTTAGAGAGCCTTTTTTAGGCATATGGGTTACACTGGCTGCATGCCTCTTAGCTCAACATGCCATTGTTTATAGTTCACAACTTGCAGTGCCTACTACTATCTTGAAGCACACTGGACCTATGGCTATACCCAAAAGGATTCTTTTAAAGGGAAATACAGTAAATCCTTACATTCTTTTCAAAGATATAAACCCTCATGGTTCAGTTCACATACTCACCACTAACTAATAGGGGTTTTAGGAGAATACATCTTTCCACCACAGTAGTCCATGACAGGGTTTCTTGCAGGCACATCTCATACTGACCACAACCAGGAAGTTGGACCCAGGATTGGATAGACACTGGTCTGCTCTGGAATGGAATTTTGTGTATAGTGTTTGATCAATATGACAAACTAATCTGTGTGCTGTAAAGGCAACAATAGCATTGCTGTGTACAAAGATGAACAAATACATGTTCTTTGCCTTTCAGCGTGCCTTAAAAACTGACCCCAGACCAGAGAAGGTGTTTGGGTCCTTGGCCCCTACCTCGCCAGCCCCGATCCGGCGCTGGGGCTGGATCGGGATCCCACCACCACTTAGCCTGGGTCCCTGGCCGGGGGCTGGGCTGGATCCGACTCCCACCAGCTGGCGGCCCAGCCCCGGGTCCCTGGCTGGGGGCCTGATCAGGCTCTTGCTGACGCTGACCATTGGCCAGGCCCTGGGACCCCAGCTGAGGACTCAGGGCACTGGAGCTGGGACTCGGGGTTTGTGGTCTGTGTGACTGGTGCCATGCCCCAGAAAGACTATCCAGGGATATAGTCTCTGTAAAATTTGGACAGTGTATCAGAGACTTGGATTTTAGACACTGCAAGGGTTTATTTTCATTAGTGTGTTACCAGCAAAATGCTGAAGGGGGCTCTCAGGGGCTACTGTTAAGTCTGCCACCTGATCAAAGAGAGGGTTGGACAATTTAGATTTCCATGTCTCTGAATATGAATAAATCCCACTGCTAACTCCTCTCTGCCTGAGATGACTTCTCCCTAGGGTTCATAAATGTACTTCAGAAGAACAAGTTTTGAAAAGAACAGACTACACTCCACAGGGTATTCAATCTCAATCCCTGCTTCAAATTACACAAGAGGAGCACTGTGAGATACAATATGCTCTTGCAAACAGTTTCAAACATGGCTGCTTAAAGGTAGTTGACTAAATTGATATTTAAGCATCTAAATTACTGGGGCAAAACTTTCTGGTCTACCAAGCAGTAGCATCTCCAGTTGATATCCATGACATGCAGGCATATGGCTTTGGCATTCTATAAATCCCAAGTGATCCATCCAGTTTGGAGGTAAACTTTTACATTTCCTTCCAGGTGTGTGTGTAGAAGTGGGGAAGGAGATGGCTTATTCTCCCAACAAGGTATTTGGAGGAGAGGGGTGATTCTCTGTAAGGAATCTTCAGCTCCTCGAAACAAATGCACAGCAAGGAACATAAAATCAGTATTGTGATAGGAGAATGATACTGTAAGACTTTAGTAGCTAGGAAAGATAGCAAAAGATTGGTTAATTATATGTCCTTAAAGTAAATAACAACAAGTCTTCAGAATAAAAAAAAGGATCAGATAAATCTGCTTTTAAGTACACCGAATAAAAAAGTCAAGCATGTGATATTAAATATATATAAACAATGAGAACTGGGAAAGCAGAAGAATACAAGTGTATGTGTTTCATAAAACATAACCTAATGGAGCCACGAGTATCTGAGTTCAGAAAAGAGAACTGCTGGGACATGCAGAAATAGAAGACATAGATCCCAATCCGTCTCTTTCCAGTGAAATCAGTGAGGAAGCTTGCTATAAAATTTGATGTGCTTCAGGAATGTGTGTGTGCGCACACACTAACCAAATTCCTAAGTTTTGAGCATGATATTACTAATAATGAAGGATAAAAATGATATATACAGAATATGTAATGTTGGAGTAAGACACAAAGTGTGAAATCCTTGCTCCACTAAATTCAGAAAACTCCTATTAACTTCAACAGGGCCAGGATTTCATCTAAAATGTTTACCAATACTTATCTGGCTGGTCTGCATATCTAAGTTGTCATTCATGAAAGTGCAGCCATTCCAAATCAATGCTAATAAAACCTCTATTTCTTATAGAGATATCTGGATATATTGGACTAGGATATCTGATACCTGAATTGTATTCACTTTATGGACATCATGCTAACATCATCAAGGATCTGCAACTTATTCTACATGACAATCCCTCACTCTCTCAAGCCTTGGGAGACAAACCTCTCCTCGCTTACAGTCTCCCAACTTTAAACAAACAGAGTCCTGTGGTGATAAATTCTGTTAGTCTTTAAAAGTGCCACAAGAGTCTGGTTTTTTGCAATAGACTAACACAGCCCTTTGGAACTCAAATACATTGAAGCCAACCTTAAACAGATACTCACCAGCAATTACAGACCAAACAACAGAAACACTAAAGCACGAACAAATCCCTGCAACAGACCATGTTGCCAACTTTGCCCACAGACCTATGCAAAAGACACCATCATAGGACCTAATCAAGCCAGTTACTCCACAAGGGCTCATTTACCTGCTCATCCATCAATGTGATTTATGCCATCATGTGCCGGAAATGCTCCCCTGCCTTATATATTGAACAAACAGGACAGTCTCTACACAAAAGAATAAATGGACACAAATCTGACATCAGAAATCACAACATTCAAAAACCAATAGAGGAATACTTCAATCTCCCTTCTCACTCCATTGACGACCTGTTAATAGCTGTGCTCAAATAAATTAATAACAAATCTCAGCTTCAGAGAGAAACTGCAGAATTGGAATTTATATGTAAATTTGACTCTGTTGCCTCAGGGTTCAATGGGCACTACAGATTTTTTCCTCATTACAACAGGTTTTTTGACCCAACATGTGATTTGACCTCACCTTCCTCTATATGCTGTTCCCCAGGGTTTGAATCCCAACAGCTATTTTGATTTGCTGTTACAGCCTGACCTGATCCCGTGTCATACATTTCCCTGCATTTAATTCCCCCCACCCACACACACACACACACTGTAAATTCCCCATCTTCAAAGCATCTGATGGAGTGGGATTTTTCTCCCACAAAAACTCATGTGATAAATAAATTTGTTAGTCTTTAAAAGCACCACAGGACTCCTTGTTTGTTTTGCTGACCTAGACTAACACGGCTACCCCTTTGGAACATATTTAATGTGTGCTTCTTTCTTTGTGTGCTGACAAATTCCAAAGGGGTAGCCATGTTAGTCAAGTTCAGCAAAACAAACAAAGAGGCCTGTGGCACTTTTAAAGACGAACAAGTGTATTTCTCACATAAGCTTTCATGGGAGAGAACCCACTTTGTCAGACACTTGAAAAATGGAAAAAAGTATAGGAAGGAGGGATAATTGCAGTGAAGTAAGTGTAATCACAGGAGACAGCATTTATTTATTTCATTCATTTCACTCCATTTATCCCTCCCTCCTATACTTTTTTCTATTTTTAAGCATCTGATGAAGTGGGATCTTTCTGTAAAAGTGCCACAAGACTCCAGGTTTATTTTACTCTGTGTGCGTGCATGTGTGTAAACACAGGTTGAGGTAGTGTGGTGTGTACTATGAGTTTGGAAATGGCAGAGACCAGCCTCCAGTGTGTAACATATTAAGTACTACATAGAGTGGTACTTGTTTAATTTTTCACACACTCATTTAGTGTACACTGCTTCAGAACTTGGAATTTGATTCACTGCCTTGTCAACAGAGCTAAAATTTAAGAGGAAAATTTCCAGATTGAAAGGTTGACTTGCAAGTTTGCCATCTTACATAAACTTTTTAAAGGTTTTCTTCTGATTGAATGCATTAAGTGTGGCCTCTTAATATACACAAGATTGCTTTCAAAACTTTAACAGCTTTTAAATTAAAAATAAAAAGGAAGTGCACATTCTTCATTAAAATAGTCTCCAAAATTTTAATCGGATAGTTTGACCATCATGATGGATAAATGAATTTATAGAAGTTGTGGACAGCTATTTAAGTCTGAAGCCTGAACAGCTCCATTAGGAAATAGACTAAAATACAACAGTCATAGTAGTGGTTGTTTTTTAAGCAGACACAGCACAACATTTTGCCATCCAAGAGATATCCAACTTCCGCTATATAAAAAAAAGTATGTATGCTCAAGTTCTCAAATGTTGAGATGTTTTGACGTTTTCAAATTCATTGTTTTTATTTCATGCCCTTGTAAGATATTACCTCTGAGTATACAAATAAATTATGCAAATCCAGTTATTTGCAACTAGAATATGATTTCATATGTATCAGAATAGTGATATTTAAAGTTCTGTATTTTAATCTCTGGTGGAGGATGGTTTCCTAGTGCATCATCAGCAATTCCTGATCCATCTCCACTTGCGACATCTCTGCTTATGTGAGTTTAGTCTCAATGATTATATTTGGATTACTCATTTGAGTAAGCATTACTCAGATGGGTAACCCTTATGAGAGCAGGCCTGAATTTTACAAAACCTTAGTGATTTGGGAGAAACTTTGGGGGGGGGAGTCTAAGTGGTTTAGGAACTCAGGTCCCAATTTCAAAAGTGAGTTCAGCATTAAGGATCAAAATCTCCTTTAAAGTCATTAGGACCTGGGTTTCTAAGGGCCAGATATAAAGCGGTATTTAGAAACCTGAAGATAAAGAGGAGCCTAATGGGGTGGGCACCTTGATTTCAATATGACGTAGGCCCTAGGCACTTTTGAAAATCCCATTAAGTGTGAATCTGCAAATTTAGATACCTAAATACCTTGAAAAATCTGATCCTAATTCTCTTGGGTTCCTCAGTTAAAATTTGGGAATGCTAGCCTTGACTTATAACATTTGTTTTCATTATTGGGTGGTAAGAGTCTGGATGTAATTCATTAATGGTGTCCCACTTTACGCACATGCACATGCACATATGCATGCAAACCAGAATCCTCTTTTTAAGCATAGAGGATGGCAGTAGAATCTAGCCAATGATGCCCTACAAATGGAGTGGTTACATACCCTTGTCCATCTCATTCAACGGCTGAAGTGCCAGGATATGCCTTGGGGTTCTGACAAGACAGTAATCCTAGAATCCTGTAGGATTGGCGTTGGAAGGGATCTCTGGAGACAGAGGCAGCTTTTGGGGTAGGCGAAACAGGCAAATACCTAGGGCCCCGAACAATAAAGGGCCCCATCGTCTGCTTTCCTTACCCCAAAAGCTGCATCTGCCTCAGTCAGCAGCAGGAGGAGGAGGAACTGGCTCAGGGAGCTGGGGCCACATGGGGGGAGCTGGGGCCAGAGGGGGGAACTGGGATGACAAAGGAGGGTGGGACCAGGGAGAGCAGGGCCACACTGGGGCCCCCATAGGCCTACAGGGGGCACTGCAATGGGCCTTTGCCTAGGACCCCCAATAGCCAAAGGTTGCCTCTGTCTAGAGACCAACTAGTGTAACCCTGTGCTCAAAGCAGGATCAATACCAAGTAAACCATCCCAGCCAGGGCCTTGTCAAACCTCACCTTCAAAACCTCTAAGGGTGGAGATTCGACTACTTCCCTACATAACCCATTCTAGTGCTTCATCCTCCTTCTTATGAAAATGTTTGTCCAATATCCAACCTAGACTTTCTCGACTGCAACTTGAGATCATTTCTCCTAGTTCTGTCATCTACTACCACTGAGAACAGCATAGTCCCATCCTCCCTGGAACTCCTTTTCAGCAGCTGAAAGCTATCAAATTCCCCCTCATTCTTCTCTTCTGGAGACTAAACAAGCCTAGTTCCCTCAGTCTCTCCTCATAAGTCATGTGCTCCACTCCCTCATCATTTTCATTGCCCTCTGCTGAACTCTTTCCAATTTGCCCAAATCCTTTCTGTAGTAGTGGGCCCAAGACTGGACACAGTACTCAAAATGAGGCGTCACCAGTGCTGAATAGAGAAGAATCATCAATTCCCTTGATCTGCTGCCTATGCAGCCCAATATGTCATTAGCAATAAGTGCACACTGTTGACTTGTATCTAGCTTCTTGACCACTGTAAACCCCAGGTCCTTTTCTGCAGAGCTACTGCCTAGACAGCTGGTCCTCAGTCTGTAGCAGTGCATGGGATTCTTCCATCTTAAGTGCAGGACTCTGCATTTGTCCTTGTTGAACTTCATTAGATTACTTTTGGCCCAATCTTCTAATTTGTCTGTCACTCAGCATCTTATCCCTGCCCTCCACTGTATATGCCTCTCCCCTCAGCTTAATACCATTTGCAAACTTGCTGAGGATGCAATCCACTCAATCATCAGACCATTAAAAAAGACGTTGAACAAAACCAGCCCCCTACAGCATTCTACTTGTTACCAGCTGCCAACTAGACATTGAGCTGTTGAGCCTGATGATCTAGGCAGCTTTCTGTCCATCTTATAGTCCATTCATCCAACCCAGACTTCTTTAACTTGCTGATAAGAATACTTTGGGAGACCATATCAAAAGCTTTGCTAAAGTCATCACATCTACTGCTTTCCCCACACCCACAGAGCCAGTCATCTCATCATACAAATTTAAATAATGAAATTCAATTGAGAAAATTCTGTGTTAGTTGACAACTCACAGAGAGAAAAAGAGGTGAAATTCATTCAATAAATTATTTGCTGAAAATTATTTGTCTGGCTCTGCGTGGCATTCAACTCATTCCATCAGGCTATACTAAGCATCCTGGGAATATGCATTTACATTTCAACATAAACCCTGTGGCGCAGAAAACTGACAGATGCTCAACTGTGTATATGTAGCAGTCAATTCAGAATGCTTGTGACTGAGAGATGCAGCTTACACTCTCTCCCACTCAAAGACTAAGCATCATTTCTGCTACCTCTATTCCCTGCTCGTTTGAAATATAAAGCCCAAAATCTGGAGCTGTGGACTAAATTTGGGTCACCAAAGTGCCAATGCAATGGCATGTAGCATTTAGCTGTACATGAGTTGACTGGTAAATGAATAAAATTATTTGAAATGTTACTGCTTTCTGTCCGATGGTTTCCCATCAATAAATGTGGGTCGTTCCACAAGGAATCCTTGAAGAAGAATCATATCCTTGTTATTCTTACAATCGTTTATTGTCTTCACTTCAATATTTGTCACAAGAATGAATGCTTTAATCCTTCATAAACATATACAGAATGGCACAATACTCTAGTACTTCAACCTTTGCAGTGTTCTATAATTGGATTAACTAGCAATTGTTATTCTCCTGTTATGCAACTTCAGCAGCCTGCAAAGAAGTGAAATGGCCAGTCAACGATAAAAATAGAATATTTGAAAGGTGATAGCAGACAGACAGAGTTCGCCCCACCCCACCAGCTACACTAGATATTAAGATTCTTATATCTCATCATCAAGACTAAAATGCCCACAAAAGCACATTAGAAACAGACATAAATCAATTCTCATGCTTATGAGTGTAACAAGATAGGGAAAGAGTGAGATCCTCCTTTCTTCTGTGCTTTATAATTTCAGGTGCATGTATACTGCTAATTGAAATTCACCTCCTGGGCTTTAACTAAAGTCCTTACAAACAGCTGGAGGGATAATGTAACATTGTGATCAAGACAGTGTAACCTTCAAAACTGAGTAACCAGCTTTGGGAGTTAGAGTGATTATTTTGTAATAAGCTGTCCATTGAAAAGTGTTGTTTGGGTTTTTAAAAATTATTTTTAGTTGTAGAAATTCAATTTATAAGTATGTCCGTTTCTTTTTTTTTTAATTTTCTAATTAAATGTCACAATTTTCCATGGAGAAAAAGATTTACAGTTTCAAGTTATTTATGGGCTGACATTGTTCCACTTAAAAACTCAAAGAGTGGAGGTTCAGAGGTGAGGTAATCTAAAAATCATTGCTCTCTTGTCACTTTCCACTATCCATCTCACTTCATAAAACATCATCTCTGGCCTTTGGAAATGGGTGAATTTCACCTATGGGGTGAGTGTTCTAAATGTACACTATGGAGAAAATTTAACTAAACCATTTAACTAAACTGCCATCAGGCAGTTTAAAGGCTTAGCATGGATGTGTAACTCTTGTATTGTCCTTAATTAATTTTTTTTATATTAATGTGTTAATTAAATTAATTAATTTCTTGACATCCTAGTTGTTAGAGGTTCTCAGAAAAATTTGAAATGACAATAAGTCTACACTTTGATGTTTCAGTTTATTATTATTTTTAAATGTTATTTCTATTATTAACAAAAACATATTTTCAGCAATGTATCTTAAAATAGATATGTGTTGGTCTTGTAACCAATCAGAAAAAAGAAGCAGCATTCTCATTTGGAATACTTTAGCTTTGTGTGGTTGAATTTTTTGTAGAAACAGATTATCGTTATGTAAAGATGTTACACTTTCAAATTCTGGAATGTGTTCCTGGTACTTGGCACATTTACTGTCATGAACACCTTCTATTATGCTTATACAACCCTTAAAAAAAAAGTTTATATACCAAGCTATCCCCAGGGTTAACATTTTATCATAACTTATGCCAAGAATTCTCCTCTGTGCAAACCATCAAATGCTTATTGAGTGATTAAAATTCAGTACTGTGTCTGGTTAAGGGTAAGTTGGCCTCTTCCCTTCATGTAAGTATGGTAAGGCTGTATTATTTCCAGAAGGTTTTATGAAACTGACTGATGTCTGGTGCAGTGTTCATCTTTCAGGTTCTACTTAAGGACGAATGGAAAGTTTGTTTAAGATCTTCTCCCCCATTCATCTTGTTGGGGAAAATTAATGATTTGAGTGCTTGCATCAGGTTGCTACTAATCCCTGATACTGATCCCTAATCAAAGGGAAATGGGATCCAACTGATTAGGCTGGCTGACAAGCTTGGATTATGGAGTAGCTGGAGAAGCTAAAAGCTTTATAAAAGCTCCCAAGTGGAGGTGGTAAGGAGGAGGGTCAGGTAGTTGGAGCAGGGAAAGCTGGTGGATAGGAAGACTGAGCACCCTGCTGAACAAGGGCAAAATCTGGAACTGTGTGAAGCGGTGTATGTTGAAGGTGGTGGGCTGTGCATTGTAAATAAAGAGCACTGGTGAAGCATGACAACGTGATCTGGATGAGGCTTGTGGCAGGCCAAAGGCCAGAGCAACGAGGGTCCCAGAGCAAAACCCCTACAGGCTTAAAATAAAAGGCGCCCCTCGAAATGCAATGAGCAAAATCACTGACAATGTCTTTTTAATAGTTTACAAAGCAGATGATGGACTTCTAGTAAGAAGTCCACTGAAAATCTGTGTTTGAAGAATATGAAAACCATTGACATTAAAGTTAAAGCTAATGATGATACAAACGTGCTGAATTGTGATATTGAAATAGAAAGATGAAGAATTGCTGGTAAAAATAAGAATTTTGTTAATTATATTTTAATAGTTCATAATTATGGATAGTGAATGAGTTTGGATGGGATAATAATTTGGGCTAATGCCCTGTCTTCAAAGTTGCATGACATCACGAGTTTGTCTTGTTAGATTTTCTCCTACATAGACTGATTTTGAGAATGCTTTGCTTATTGCTGAGAGAATAAATGCAATGTTTCATTACTGTATTGGAAATTTTAAATAAAAGAAAGTTAATTAGAATAATAAATACAGAAACTTCATGCCAAAAAAAATGTGGGGGAAAACAGGAATAAGATAACAAATATAATGATTTTTTAAAAAAAGGTAAACAGCAAAAGTTATGCAACTCCAAGCTTGTGCATACATGTTGTATAAGTTACATAAAACAATACTTAGCTCTGATTTTTTTAAAAAAATAATAAATATGTAATGTGAAAATGTATAAGAAAACGTGTGAACTAGAGGAGCAAGATGAAAGGATCTGACCATGGATCAGAAGTTTAAGTGACATAGAGGAGTGTTTCCCAGTACAACAGGACTCAGTAAATTGGGCCTCTGCCTGTTCTGTCTTATCTGTGTATTGTCTTGAATCAATATATGGCCAAAAAAATTAAGTATCAGTAAATCTGTCTAAATACTTATAAAGGTTCATTTTAATTAAGCCTAAATTGGGTGGACTTGTAACTCTGTTTCCTACCTTATGTTCTCAACAAACATTTCCTTCTTTTTCTTTGCCTACAATTATCTGTCTATAATTTTCCAAGCTTTCTATACTCTGTCAGTTCCGCCTGATAAGTAATTCTCAGACTAATGGTTCTTTCCAGTACATGGTATTAAAACACTGTGATTTAATTTTTAACCAATATAAGTTATTAATCAGTCAAGATGCTTTTACTATGTTACTAACCAATTGAAGTTGATAAAATAATACTTGGTCAGTTATTTAGTTGTGAGAATAATATATATAAACTAAATATTTCCCTGTCATACTGTTTACATATGAATATATACTACAATAGTAAATGAAACGTTGAATTCACACTCTTGTAGCAATTGGGGGTAATATTGATTACTAATTTGGCTCCTGAACCACTGAGGCCTGCATATCACTCTGCTAGATGATGCCTGCTGTGATAAGTTCTTAACTTCTCTCTGATAAGATGCTGTGGCTTGTCTGGTCATCCTGAGATAATATATTTAGAATGTTTCCTTAGTGATAGACTCCAGTTCTAAAGAAGTATTAAAGGGGCCATTGTTAATTTTTATTACTGTATTTTTAAAATCAAGGCTCAGATTCTCTGTTGAGGAGGCAGCTCTTGGCAGCATGTTTTCCATTAGGATGGTCCTTTGGAATTTCTTCTGTGGCTCCATAATAACCCAATATTTGTCAACTTCAGAACATGCTGCAAGGCCCATCTTTTCTCCCTAGGCCATGAGAAAATGGGAAAGAACTGAGGGGAGGGGAATTGAAGGAAGACTCTGATACACATTTCATGGAGAGGTTGATTAAAATTCTGTTATATTCATGTTGTTGCCAAGGTATTCTGATCTGAGGAGACAGATATTATCAAGAGTGCTCAGAGATTGGGGTGGATCTTCTTTTGTTTAATGTAGTAAAAATATAGCTAAATCAGAGGGAAAGAGAAATGCCTGCCAGACTGCATGTTTCAGGGTCAGAGACTGTCTTCCCTCATCAGACTAGGATAAGAGCTAACCTTCAGTTTTTATTGGAAGGGATTTGGGCACATCAATTTACAATGGACTTGTTTGCTTAGAATAGTAAATACTTTCTACAGTCAACCCAGACATGCACATCTTGTTTGTTTCTAAGATCTTATTTCTTTTCAGTTGGGTGATTTTACTTCTTGGACACTGTCCATACAATTTTATTCATAAGCTACTTTCACTGCATTTAATACATACGTCCTCAGTTAGACATAACAGGATTCCAGAAGTCTGTCTCATCTTTATTACTGAACACTATGGGGATGGCTTTGGTTACAGTGCTCTCAACATTTCAGTGTAAAAAATTGCATCATAAGCTAGATCAACATAAATCTATTTGGGGGCTCCTCCTGAAATTCCTGTCTATGTGTCCGCTGAAATGAATGAATCAAAATCCTTAACTTTCTTCTCTCTATACTCTCTCAGTTGAGTTATATCTATGGAGATTGTTGTCAGATGGAAGCAGTTATTCTCAGTTCATTTTGTAAAGGGCTTTCCTGTTCTATTGCAATTTACCTTGGAATGTATTTTACAGTTCTAAATATATGGTAGATTTTTCTCATTTTTATGCAGATATTTATAGTTAAATGTTTGTAATGGTTCATATCTGCACCTGTCAGGTATTTCACTGTCTTTTTTGAAGAAACATTTTGCTGCTGGTACTGCTATATTCTACAGTAGTTATGAACATGGGTTTTGTAAGTGTTTGTGAGGAGGAGAAATAATATGTGTGCTGTGGAATAAATGTCAGAGAAACTGAATTAGAAAATAAGTGAGAGAACAAACTTAGATAAAGACTTGAAATTCTTTCCCACTCACCACTCTGAATAGCACAGACCATCCGCAGCAAATTTTTATTCTTCTTGCACATGAAAACCCCCCCAAAAAGATTTAAAACATATCCATGTATATAAATATGGGCCAATTTCAGATGGCCCTTCATTACTCTGAATAATACCATTCTTCACAAAAAGGTCCATTTGATGACTTCAGTGGGAGTCCTTGCAGAGCAAGGTGCTAACTAATGAGAGTAAGGATGTTGCATTATAGTCTTATGTGAAACAAGTATCCATCCCGATCTCTAAGGATTTTAAGGATTTAAGATAAATGAATGCAATGACAACCAAAAACCCTAAAATCCAATCTATACTATACCATATCAGAAAAAAAATAGCATATCTAGCAATGTATCCTGATCCATAGGACAAGATAAACCAACAATCTACACAATTCAAAAACACCCCACTCTCTACATAAGAATTTCCAGACAGGATCAGACCATCAGTCACTTATTCAGTATCCCATCTCCTGTTATAGGAGAAGATTCAAGAAACCCATTACAGACAATTATGAAGCCCCTGGCTTATAGGGAGATTCTTCTTAGCTCACTTCCTAGCTAGTGACTGACATACAGCCTGAAATCTGAGGCTCCATACCTTTGGTAGAATTACTTTATCTTAGCAATTAGAAGGATCTCAGGCCTCCCTAAAATTCCTAAGGAAATAGATGGACCTTACAGTGCTCCTTGAGTTTAAGAAAGAAAGAAAGAAAGAAAGAAAGAAAGAAAGAAAGAAAGAAAGAAAGAAAGAAA
>ML685816.1:3257254-3269134 GCA_007922175.1 Pelusios castaneus
AAAGAAAGAAAGAAAGAAAGAAAGAAAGAAAGAAAGAAAGAAAGAAAAAGAAAAGTGTGTCTTTCTTTTTCAGCACTTCCTCCACAGAGAAGATTCAGTTCACAAAGAATTCAACATTAGGACTCAAGAAAGGTCATTCAACCAAACTTTTTCTGAAACTAGGATGATAAGAAAGATGACAATCCTGCTGTAGAGTTCTGCTAAACACCTTAAATTCAATTTTATTAAAAAAAAGTATCTCCAGGGGACTTCCTGACATTCCTAAACCTAAATAAACCCTTTCCTGCCCACATCAAGCAAAGGAGGTTTTTGTGACAGAAATAGGAAATTGATTTCCCATGGTCAATCATGCCTAGAACTTTAAAGAGCATCAGACATGGCACATTTCAGCCTCTTGGCATGGGAAACAACCACAGAAGGCTACAAAACACAGGAATCCTGCTAAGTCCCAGAACACAAAGGAGTATCACCTGGCTACAGCTGACTACCAAGCTTTGGAAACTTTCTCCAAGGAAGGAACGTTTCTTTTTATTAGTAAATAGTATTGATGAAGTACCATATATGTATGGCATATAGTCATTTAACAATGGCTCGGAAAATAGGGTCACTGCTGTGAGACTATAGTCTGGGGGAAGATGACAACCAAATTGAAATCAAAATCCTCCCGAATTTTGCTGAGGAAAGGGAGGTTGCAAGCAAGACAGTGGTTAGCAATAGGAATTAGGGGAGTGTACAGATTTTTTTTCACAGAAGAATAAACAGTTCTGAGTGAGATTGGAATGATTCTATGGAGCAGATTGATGGTAAGGATATAAGGAGCAACAGCAGAAGTCCAGGTGAGGACAGTGACTGAAATTGCTTAGTAATTAAAAACACGTGGCAATAAGGATTACAGAATATGTTTAATATATTTTTCTTTACTCAGAGCTGAAATTACGACAGATATTACAGATAAAGACTCTTGTGTAAAGATCAACATTTCCAGCTTACATAGCTTTGTGAGTGTCAGTATAACACTGTGGGTTTTGTTTGTTTGTTTTTTAATTAACAGTGTTTAATAAGAATTCTAATCTGTTAAAGCTCTAATCAAAGTTATTATTTGGGGGTTTTTTCCTGGTGGTTAGAGGAAATAAATTAAGTTGAAGAGAAATGATCTCTTGTTTTACCAGAAGGCTTGATGCACAGAAAGACTGGTGTGTATGCAAATTGAATGGAGCACTTCTCCCGCAACACTTGCTGTGTTCCATCAAATGAGCATGAGAATTATGGGGTGTGTGTTGGGGGGAGAGGAGAATCAACCTTTTATTTCATAAGGGAAGCTAGAGATACACTATCAGAAGCAAAAAATGCATTTTAAAACTATTGCAAAAGTCTCCAGATTTTAAAAGAGCAAGAGCTCAAACAAATCATTTTACTCCCTGAAAATTTTTCCATGCTAGCTTGAAAAGCATTTGTTAAACATTAGAACTTGATTATGTTTGATTTTCTATATTGCTCTTATGAGCTTCCAATCTGGTTTTGATAGTGATAAATCCGCCCATATTCTAATATTATATAGACCTCCTATCTTTGCCAGCACCAGTCCTTCCTTAAGGCAGCAAGGGGCACTATTGTGCTTTAACTCTCCCAGAGGATGGGCTGAATGAGTTCTTTATGGTTTTCTTGTTTGTATGTTTAGATTCTGTTTTCAAACTGAGATGGAAATCTGGATTATTTTAGAAGCCACCGACTCATTGCCTGAAGCCCAGAATCTCTGTCAGGTCAAGTCTGATGTCATCTATTTATTTTTTAACTGAGCCAACAGGGTCAAGTTGAATATGTAACAAGTCCATTTATCTCAGAGTAGGCCCTAGCGGGCCTAGATTCAAAGGAATTGTATATCTTAGGAAATGTCTCTTTTATTATTGTAGCAAATATTATGAATCCCCCCTCCTTTTGTGTGTGTGTGTGTGTGTGTGTGTGTGTGTGTGTGTGTGTGTGTGTGTGTGTGTGTGTTAGAAAACACCAAATGTATCTATCATTAGTTCTCTCGTCTGACATGACTTTGCCAGTATGTAAATTTTCTTTTAAATTAGTAGACTGAGTTTTCTTATCAAACCTTTGCCAGCTGCAATTACTGTCACTCTTTTCAGCTGAATTAATAGGTTTGTGCCAACTAAACAGAATTTTTTTTCTGTCATAAATTGGGAATTTATTGAGCACCCTGAACCTTCTTACATTATTTTAAACATAACTATCTAATAAGCAGAAATGGCAGAAACAGCTAAACTTGATCTTACTTCCTAAACTCTCCACTGAACAAAAGTTAACTGTATGAAATATTGTTTTTCACATATTCATGAAGGATTACATTTTTGGGGAATGGCAATAATAATTTGAAGAACAGGATACACAGCACAGCCAAATATGACTTTGGAAAGAGCTGGATTGGAATTTCTAGTTGATTGGAAAGGAATTTGGGTCCATCAGAAATGATACTGCACCACTTGTAAATAATATTGTGCCACTATATCAAATATTCCCATAACCTGTTTATGTATCTGTGCAATGCATAATATACAGACAGGATAATGAAGCAGTACAGAGGGAAAAGAGTAAAATCTGTGCAGGATCTGGGAAAATCTGCCAGGTTCCTCTTGCAGAGTTTTATTCCTAATTCTTCTTGGGAGAAAAGAAGATGATAAGCAGAGATTCCCCCCCAAAAAGAAACAGGAAACCCAGCTCGCAGCAGGAAATGCCTCTCCTGGAAGCATGTGTCTCTAGAGTCTTCTTAAAGGGAAGTTCCACAGCTTAGAATGGTTAGAGATGTAGGGATAAGAAGCAGGAAGAAGGGAATACTGCTAGGATCAAGGAGGGATTTGAAATAAGGGGGATCCTATGATTCAGAGAAGCTTTGGATTTGGGGGATACAGGATGAAAGGGAAGGCACTACAATTTCAGATGTCTGGGAGAGGGAGCTGTCCCATGCAGAGTGGTTTGACAGGAGGCAAAAGAAGGGAGAGCCAGTAGATTTGGTGGAGAGTGGAGAAGACTGTGTCTGAGGTTGGTTGGCCTGAAGAGAAGGAGATGAAGTCAGGG
Source organism: Pelusios castaneus (assembly GCA_007922175.1). Classification (NCBI taxonomy): domain Eukaryota; kingdom Metazoa; phylum Chordata; order Testudines; family Pelomedusidae; genus Pelusios; species Pelusios castaneus. The sequence continues at coordinate 3,260,333 of ML685816.1, forward strand.
AGCACAGATAACTTTCCCTGCACTCCTGGACAGCAAACTGGCAGCAAGTCAGCGAGGGCTGGAAAAACAGATGTTGCTGGCTTCCCAGCTGGCATTGCTTTTGGAACAAGACTCCCATGGCTAGATGGCTCAGTCTCAGCCCATGTGCTTTTCCTTTTTCTGTTACATTTTTATACAAAACGGTCCACATCCAGCTCTATGTTCTAGCACATTTTCCAGGACTTAACATAAAGCCAAACAAAAAAACTATCACACCTGTGCACTGAATGAGGAAAGAATTCTGAAGACTAAATATCATGTGATCAAGAAATTAAAGACTGTATAATGCATACGCACACAGTGGTGCTGGAACAATTTTTTATAGTGGTTATGCTGATAGCCATTGAACCATACTGTTAGACTCATAGGCTATGTCTACACTGGCAAGCTAGTTTGAATTAAGGAGGCTTAATTCGAACTAACTAAAGCCATGGCTACACTATGCTTTAATTAGTTCGAATTAAGGGCTTCCTTAATTCGAACTAATAAATTCAAATATGCTATTCAAAGTAAGGGTTAATTTGAACTAGTTAATTCAAATTAACCAATGTGGCCATGTTAGTTCGAACTAACTGCTTTGTTCGAACTAACCGGCCCATTGAATTCAATGCAAATCGCTAATTCGAACTAAGCAAGTGCCATAAATGGCACTTGCTTAGTTCGAACTAAATTCTGCTAGTTCGAATTAAGTTAATTCAAACTAACTAAAATTAGTTCGAATTAGTTAGTTCGAATTAACTAATTTGAACTAATTTTAGTAACATAGCCATAGACTCTATGGTCAGAAGGGACCAATATAATCATCTAGTCTGACCTCCTGCACAATGTAGGACACAAAACTTCACCTCCCTTCCTCACTGTTAACCCTGTATATGATGGAAATCACTTCAAGAAGAGGGTGTGGCAGCACCCCTATTTCCAGTACCTATGTATGCTCAAGAGGACTGAACTGAGGTTACACAGGCAACCTTAAATCTAGCATTTTCTCACTTTTGAATACATGGCTTTGCAACCTAAATAGCATTCTTTTAACACTGATTTTCTTTCAACAAAGATTTTTTAAAAATATTTTCATCTATTGAATATCAAACAGACTCCATGAGCTTTATAATAATGACTGTGTTATTGACATGCAGTTATAATGAAACCTGTTGAGCCCCAGCAATGTTGCTTAAATGCCAGATAGGCTAAAATATTAATATACTAGCATATTTGTGATCATGAAGCAAAATCATTTCTAAAAATGCTCCACTTGGGAGGTGGTTATTATCCCCCATCTCTATCCAATTACCATTTCCAGAGCTGCCACAGGAGAGGCTATTGTTTTTAAATGAGGGTTGGGAGGCAGGAGCTGTTTTAAAAGACAGAAGAATAATTAGTCACTATAGAACCTATATCAGTTCCACTCTCTCCCTCTCTTGCTATTTATAAATGGTACAGTGCGTAACATGCTATATGTATTGTTTGGAAAAGGGAACAAATGTATGCTATGAGAAAACATGAAGCATTAAAGGGATTATCCTGACAGAAATAAAAAACCAGGTAAAATGTTGGCATTGACATGTTTCTCACAATGTTATGATTCTTTAATATAAGGTCCTGCAGAATCTTGTGTGTTTTTCTGTCACCATAGTCACAGATGTTAAACAAAGCACAGTCTCTCTGAAGCATTTGTTCTTGATTTGAATGCAGCTGCTTTGTTTTATAGTTTGGCTTTGCAGAGAGATGTATACAAATCCAGATATTTTGAACTTTGAGCAAGAGGGAATTTGAAATCCACACCAAAACTAGCTCCAAATTTTGCATCTTGGGACAATCTCTAGCTGTGAGGTGGTTTTTTATAATCAAATCTTTCTTTCTACCAAACACATACTGAAATTTTCCCCTTTTGATTGGAAGAATCTAAGTCAAAATCCGAAGTCTATGAAACAGAAAAAATGTTTAGAAAATATTGTAACTGAGCCTTTAAGGCTTTGTTGCAGTTCTCTGTTGTGCTAAGCTGGACTTCCGCTCTTCGAAGTCATCAGGGCCAGATTAATGCAGGGGATTTAAGGGCTGCGGCCCAGGCCCTGGGCTAAGGGGAGCCCTGCAGCTCCACAAAAGTCTGGCCCTGAATGCAGCCGGCAATGCCTGGCCTGCCACTGCTTGGGACCCCCTCCCTTGGTCTGGACAGCCTGCCGCCACACTGCTGGCCGACAGCGCTCCTGGAGGAAGGAGTCCCCATCCTTGAGTGCTGTGCTGCTGTCCTGCAAGCACCCAACGCCATTGTGCCAGCCACTCTGCCCCATCTTCCCCCTCCCAGGCTGATTGATGCCCACTCCCATGTCAGCCCAGCCCGACAGCACTCCCAATGAGGGAGTCTCTGGGTCACTCCTAGAGTGCTGCTCTGCTGTCTGGTCATCCATTTCACTGGTCTGCCCCAGCAGGTCCTCTGGAACCTGCTGGGGCAGACCAGCCAGCCTGGGGGCAGGGTGCCACTGGAGCACGCCAGGGCCCCCCAGTGCAGAGCGCTGGCCTGCCTCATGTGGCTCGCTGGTCTGCCGTCCCAGGCCCCAGTGCACTCAAGTACTGCTCCACACCCAGGCTGGCCACCACCATGTTGGGGGAGGCAGAAATGGGTGGGTGAAAGTGGGAAGCTCAGGGCCCGTGGACATCTTAATCCAGCCCTCAAAGTGATGATGGAGATACATAAATTAAAGGGAGATGGCCTGAATTGTCAAAGAAATGCATTTTTGAGGTTTTTAAGACAAAGCCAAGCTTCCAAAAGAGAAATTAATTTAATTGACACTGACAGCACATAGGGCCCCCCCCTCTCTGTATGTGTGTGTCTTTCCTTTCTGTGAGTGTACATATAGTCGTAATCACTAATAAATAACTTTGTGGCCCCAAGTGTTCTTTTCATTATCCACTTCTTCTCAGATGTTTTCCTTTACTTGATATTTTGTTTTATGTCAACAGAGTGCAGTTTCCTCATGAATCACAGCAATGCTTTCTTTCCAAGGACCCTTACCTGAAACTACCCAACTTGATCAGAGAGCACATTGTTATGAGAATAGGCAATCTAAAATATCACTGATGTCTATAGGAGCCATTTGGTGATTCAATAAACTTTGGATCAAGCCCCTCCCCTCCATTGTCTCAGTAAACCTGATTTACCAGGTCTTTTGAAAGCCTTGCTATCCTACCTATCTAGAAATATATCTCTGGTACAGGATTTATAGAATCCTAGTTTCTATTGTTATTATGTATCTTTCCAATCCAAGCGTGAGCAGTCCAAGAAAGTAGTGCAGTACAGTAGACTGGCCATTTCATGGGGAGTTAAAAGATTTTTGTTCTAGACTAGCTCTGCCCATACATTTGTGTGTGACCATGGATAATTTACTTCACCTCTCTACACTTTGATTACATAGGGATAATGCCACTTTATTTATAAATTATTTGGAAAGCTATTAATGAAAAGCATTATAAGGTTCAAATTCCACTGAAGTTGTTGGGTGCCTTACATTGATTTCATTGGGATTTGGATCAGACTTTATAAGGGCTAATTGTTCTTATAAATAAATATAGGACTGTTACAGGGTGTGGCTCTGGAAATTTCCTGTTCTTCTTCTCCTTCTCCTTGCCCATATGTTTGGGGGAAGATCTATAAGAGATGGCTGGTTGGGAGATAGAAGGAGCAGAGAATGTCTTCAGGAAATGTGGTTCCACTGAGAGTCACATGACTTGGCTGAACCCCATGTTAGAGGAGTCTTTCTGGCTAAGGTGAACTGTTCTCTCCTGCTGCCCCTGGACAAGCAAGGAACTCCTTGTAAAATTTGTAGAGCCCCTCCTTTATTACCTTTTAAATTCCTCATCAAAACCTATCTCTGCTGTCTGGCATCATTGCTATCTGTCTTTGGCAAAGCAAATGGTGAGTCTGCTGAGAATTCTGTTCTACCTAGATTTGTAAATTCTCTAGAGCAAGAACTAGCTTCTGTCTCGTAGTACCAATCACCTAGTGGGGTCTTGAGCCTTAATGGAGGTTTCATTGGCATGACTATAGCAGAAATAAAAAGGACACCAATTATTATTTTATATTCTTGTGGCAAACAATGCATGACCCTCAAGTGTGAAACTTTGGATGAAATCTTAGCCCCCACTTAGGCTACTGGTAAAAATCCCAGTGATTTCATTGTGTTAGCATGGATGATACATGCAGACAAGCATTATTCATATTTCACTGCCTGAATCGTTCCACCATCTCACAAGACTATTCACTATACACGCGTTAATTTAGATGACCAAGTCATTTGAATGAATTTCCCAAGGTGGCAAGTAAGCTTAAGCAGAATTTGACTTATTTTTTTAATATAATTTTGTTGGATAATAGTTAGGGCTGTCAATTAATTGCAGTTAACTCAAATGATTGATTTGTTTTGAGTTAACTTGATTAAAATTAATTGCAGTTCATCACAGATCTAATCACACTGTTAAACAATAATAAATAATTTAAATTTATAATAATTTTTTTGTTTTTCTACATTTTCAAATACAATGCAGAATACAAAGTGTATAGTGCTCACTTTATATTTTTATTACAAATATTTGTACTCTAAAAAAGAAAAACAAAAGAAACTATTTTTAATTCACCTCATACAAGTATTGTAATGCAATCTCTTAATCACAAAAGTGAAATATTCAGGCAACATTCGTTTTCAGGTTTCTATGTTTTTTCGGTCTTTTTCCTCCCTCAGAAATCCAAAAATGTTTCAAGTTTCTGATGAAAACTTTAACTTTTGCATAGGAATAAAACCCAAACCAATGATCTTCTGACCGGTCCTTGCCAAAACCTGATGTGTATATTTCTAATAGATGATAAAAATATTTCCAAAAATATTTTGAGCCCAATTCTCCAACACTTTCTCATGTTGAATAGCACTTGCTCATTTGAGTGGCCTCATTCAGTTCAATTAAACTATTCATGTCAGTAAATATTACTCAGCATGATTCACAGTTGCAGAATTGGGCATCATGCATATAATTGTCTTAAAATATGAATAAAAAGCATTATTATTATTGGGAGTCTAAATTCCCCACTCTTGGCTGCAGTGAGCTATATAAGATCCATCAGAAATCTGGCAGGTCCTGTCTTTAAAGTATTTACACTTGGGCTGCAGCTGCATTCAGCACAGTGAAATTCGCATTAAAAGTGAACCTCTACTGTGGGAGGTAATGTCAGCCTTTGGCTTTGAATCTCAGTATGCACCCAAGACATGCCAATATCACACAGTTACCTGACCCTGATACTGTTAGCTCTGTGAGTGGGAGTTACTGTTAAACAAAGCAGTTGGGTTAATTTAGCTCCATTGGAAAGGTAGAGGGTGGGGAAATCAATAATAGCTAGATGGAAAAGGACAAAAGAACAATAATGAAAAAAGTAACGGAAAAATACTAGGAAAAACACTATAAAAGCTATTTAATTGGACTTTTAGGAACTTAACTTCCTTTTCCCTTTTTTCTTTAAGGGGAGGTGATAGACTTAGATGTATTCGGTGGGGTGGGGTGAAGGGCAGAAATTTAACCTATGCTACCACTTGAACAAAAGTATGCAATGCTTCTGCCCAGCTCATTAAAAAAAAAAAGATGTCCAAAATAAAATCATACATCATACAGAAATCCTGTCCTTAATTATAACGTATGGTTGAGTCAGCTTCACTGACGACCATTTTAGGAGATGTTTAAGGTCATTTAATGACTTAACAGCACAGTGATTTACTTTTCACTGGAAATACGGAGAGTCTTAGAACAAGGTACAGATCGTTAGATACACATCGCTAGTGTGCTTAGTTCACAATTTCAAGGTGTTTCACTATATTATTAAATTAATATGTGTTTGTATGTGCTCTCTCACACACATACATATACACACAAACATTTGAGCTCCTCAGAAACTAGGTATTTTTTCCCATGGATAAATTAGATGAAAATGGGGTGGGGGAGAGGGGGTGAGGTTAAAATTTTCCATGAAAATTTCAACATTTCATCAGAAAAATAAAAACTAAAAGTTTTCATTTCTCAGCTGCAAATTTTCTGATGAAAATGAGAAATTTTGACCAGCCCTAATTTAAAATGCACACATGAATAACATATATCCAATATGTGCTTATGTGACTATTGATTTTGGGTGTCTCAGTTTTCAGGTCCCCAATCTGACACCTTAAAGTAATCTGAATTTCAGGGAATTGCTGTTCAGCATTTTCAGAAAATCAGGTCCTTTTAAAGTTCTTTCTTTCTTTCTTTCTTTCTTTCTTTCTTTCTCCTGTCAGTTGGGATTTGGATCTCTTGACCTTCATCTCCAAGTATTCGTGTCAGGTGCATTTTCCAAGCTGACAGCAACGTTCTTCATGTTCTTTTGTGTCTGAAATCACATTTTTTCCTAGGGTCCATCTACACTTAGAAATTAAGTCGACTTAAGCTTCCCTACCCCCCCTGTTGCCCATGCCCCCACCCTCCACCAACCTCGGCTTCCCACCGCCAGTCCTGCTTGGGGCCCTCAGCGTGTGCCTGCTTTGCCTACCCCAAAAGCCTCCTCTGATCATTTCACCAGTGGCCAGCGTTGACTTGTACATCATGACTGATCTAGTTGTGATCTTGTACACTTTATTTGGCATGCTTGTGTCACCTTACATACCACCCAAAGTGGAGTACCAAAGTCACCAGTTTCTTTGAAAATATTGGCATATTTAACTAGACAAGAAAATGCCGAATGCCATTTCATGTCTCCCATTGACATAAATCTTATATTTAAGGGCAGAATTTAGAGAATTTCCTAATAAACGAAGAATGAAGAAAGAATCAAAGGGGAATTTAGGGAAATGATGGGAAGAACCCGCTGAAAGTTCACACATATAGAAAAGGAATAAAGTGTAGGTGGAAGTTTTCATTTTTAAATGACAGGTATGAAATATTGGTGCCTAGAAATATTTCAGCACTTGGTACTTGGGTTTTGGTTTTGGTTTGTTTGATTGTTTGTTTTCTCCAGAATCAACCTGGACTTCATTCACAGATTTGTAGATTTTTTTTAGGCTTCAAGCATGCAGTAATATTCCTTTTTTAGTGTAAGTCCACAATATTTCTGACAGTATGCTTTTTAGAAATTGTGGGTTTCAACATGGCTTAGGAAAAACGTGTTACAATTTGTCTGTCATTTCTCTCAAAGTTCATTGGCATTGTCAAGTCCTGTTTACCTCAACAAGGAAATTTAAGATTTCATCCTTGAGATTTCATGGGGCTATATTTGCATTGTTTTTTTCCCTTCTATAAATTAACAGCCCCTCATTTCATGACTTCATTAAAATGTTCAGATGAGAATGATCAAAAAGCCACCTGTTATTTCAAAATATTATTCCCAGTGTATGATTCTGCTAATGGCTGGTGATATGATTTCAAGAGTGTGGTCTGGGTAGATGGAGCTGTGAGTGTCCCATATTGTATATTCAAATAATAGACACAGGCAAAAAAGACCTCTCACATTTTATATTGTTGTTCCAGCAGGTGGAACGAGGTGTATGCCAAAAACAGATGCAAAGAATTCCAGTTATTCTGTGACATTTCAAAATCATTTGGAAGAAGAACTGTGGTATTTCTTTTACCATATAAAAATAAATTTATTACAACTCTTTTGTCACAATGTCACAGAGCACTAAAGCAGTGAAAACTGTCACTGCAAAACGCCCAAACCTGGGACCCATACGCAAAGCCCATTGGAGTCAATGGAAAAACTTCCACTGAGTTCTGCTTTCATTTCAAGATTTGTAACTGCAAAACTCAGTCATGATTCACTAAGGCTTCACTAAACCTGAGCCAAATTTTAGAATTCCACTAAATAATTCCATTTTAGAGACTTTTAGATTTCCATTGAAGCTTCTGAATGTCCATATGTGATTTCGAGTGGACAAAATGCAAAATAGCAGTTAGATTTGATTTCAACCTTAAACTAAGTAAATTCTCATCTGATTAAAGGAAAAGTCAGGAGGTGTAATCCCAAACCAGGAAAGTTCTTGCTGAACTTCCTAAAAGCATCCAGGATATACTTGCAAAATCTTGAGAGTTCTAAAAATCACCTGACCATGCAATCATTCAAAATCACATTCTGCCATCCTTCCTCCAGCAAAACTCGCATTGACTTGAATGAGAGTATTACCTAATAGTAGAATTTGGTCCTTAATGTTTATTTCATATATTTGGTCTTTTCAATTGGCTTGGATCAATCTATGGGTTTTTTTTAATGCCTGATGTTTCAGTGTTTTATAAATAAGCATAATCATTTCAAAATGTTTCCAAGCATATTTCCTTTCCTATTTCTACAATTATGTCTATATTTGTATCTGTATTTTACTTTCCCTGGAATAGAATTTGAAAAACTATTTTTGAAGCTTTGTAATTATGTGACACATAATTAGACATAGAGTTGTCTGATGGAACCGAAAGGCAATTTATGTAGGCAAAATTTCCACTTTCAAGAGAATATTTGGTTTCCTCACAAGGGTCATCATATTTTCAATGAAATACTGCTTTTCGCCTCAGTCTTGAATTCTAGTGATTACTTCTGAAGTGTAACCCAGTAGTGTTACAGGTCACAGGTTCCAGCTTTTTAGCTTTCCTCTCATATGATTGGAGAGCATCTAACAATCATCAGACATAAAAAAAAAAAAATCATGTCAGCATCATCATCACACAAAACTGAAACTTGATTTCAATTCATACATGTTGTTTGAAAGAATG
>ML685816.1:3269234-3282906 GCA_007922175.1 Pelusios castaneus
CCCGCCCCCCGAACCTGTGGACTGAGCTGGGGGCCGGCTCCGCTTCGAGCCGGCCCCGCAGCTCAGTTCCCGGGCTCGGCTCTCAGCAGGAGCCGCAGCGCTTAAGCGCCGCGGTTTCTTTCTTTCTTTTTCTTTTTTTTTTTCCTCTTCTTTCTCTTCTTCGCCTTCCTTTCTCTTCCCTTCCTTTTCTCTTCTTTGCCTTCCTTTCTCTTCCCTTCCTTTTCTCTTCTATTTAGTTTACCGGTACTATTTGGTTCAGAATATTTTTTTCTTGTTTTCCTGCTCTAAAAACTGGGTGCGTCTTATGGTCAGGTGCGTCTTATGGTCCGAAAAATACGGTAATTTAATCTGCATCCACACTGCATTTTCCTTAAGTCGACTTAAGCAGCTGCTTAAGTCGACTTAAGGAAAATTAAAGTAGACTTTACTAAACCTCCTTTTAAGTTGACTTTGATGGCTAAGTTGACTTTAGAAAGTCAACTTAGCCAGTGTGGACGTGGAGTAGCGCTTTAGGGCTTCCCCACTGCCCTCCCTGCCAGGGTGGCTGGCACAGCCACAGCCTGGCGTGCCCCCCCATAGGGCAGAGCCCTGCCCACCCTGCTCCTATGCCCTGCCAAGGTCCATGTCCTCCTTTGCCCCATTGTACCAAGGTACAATTGGGGCAAAAGTTGAGCCCCCTGGCACTTGGCAAGCGGTGCCCCCCCTGCCACCGTGGACCTGTCCCAGGTCCACCTAGCCCCTAGAAGTCGACCTAGGCATCCAGTGTGGATGCTCTAGGTTGATTTGGCAGGGTCCCCTCTAAGTCAACTTAATTTTTGAATGTGGACATGCTAAGTCGACTTAAATTAACAAGTGTAGAGATAGCCTAATATTGTAAAGAGAGCACAGGTCCACATACAAGTGATTAATTCTACCTTCATATGCCTGGAGAAGCATATTGACTTCAATGGTAGCTGCATATACATGCACACCCGAAAGCAAATTTGGCCCAAAGTTTATGCTCTATTTAATAAACAAATAACTATATTTGTCACCCTTCTCCCAAATCCTTGGCAGAATTAACAAATGAAGGAATGGGCCCCGACAAACTATGGGTTAAATTCTACAATGGGAAAAGCAAGTGCAACTCATATTGACTGCTATGGAGAGTTCTGGATGTTTGGAAGTTATTACATGGACCTTTTACAAGGTGCATTAGGTCTGTTTTGATGTAGATATGAAATGTAGAAATTATCTTGGTAGGTCTGAGAGAGGCTTGATAAAATCAACTGTTGTGGAAGTTCTCTTGTTTTTAAAATGTGTACCTCAACAGGTGGTCAAATTGAAAGCTCAATCATTCAGTGGATCTGACAGGAGCAGAGTCTGTTCCTTGTTACCAGCTTGAGGCATGAAGGGAAGAAACCATTTTCCATGACTCCCTAGCCACTCCATCCAAAAAGCAACTATATCACTGCCAAAGTAACCTGGATCCCTCTCCCATGCTTTTGAATCTAAGTAGCATGGCTAATTTAAAATTGGCTTGGAAAATACTGAATACCACAGAGCACATTGCTTCTCTATTATGTTCCGTCTCAAGAGCTGGCTTCATTTGGAACACTGAGCTCTGTTTAATAATTAGACCTGGCACTTTAAAATGTTCTTCCCACTCCTGATTCAATACTGATTCGAAAGGTTCCCACTCTGATACTGTCAGTGCAGCATTGAAGAGGGAGAAGAAAGACGTGTAAATGTGACACATCCAAAGAGACTCAGCTCTTATAATAATAAAATTATTTTAGGGTAGACTATAGTGCTAAAGATAGAACACTCTATAATTTGACCTTTCCTAATAGATCTCTTTCATTGCACCTTCCAAGCATCCAAAGCTTACTCCTATAAGTGGAAACCTCTAGAAGCAGACAAGGGGTAGCCCTGTTAGTCTAGTTCAGCAAAACAAACTAGGGCTACGTCTACACTTGCAAGTTAGCGCGACTTAAGGAGAATTAAGTCGCCCTAACTTAGTCCCTGTCCACACTAGGCTTTCATTAAGTCAATTTAAGAAATTCCTTAAGTCGACTTAACGAAAGCTTAGGTCGACTTAATAAGAACGGCTGGTTAGGTCGACCTAATTCTTAGGTCAACTCCTTAGGTCGACCTAAGCACAATGTGGACGCTTAAGTCCACTTTATTAGGTCGACCTAAGGGCAGTTAGGTCGACTCACTTAGTCCCCGTTCAGGGAAACCACTTTGTTAAGTCAACCTAGTAAGGTCGACTTCAAGTCAACCTTATTAGGTCGACTTAACAAAGTTGACCTAACTTTTTGTAGTGTAGACATAGCCAAGGAGTCCTGTGGCACTTTTAAAGAATACGAAGTAGGATTTTCTCCCACGAAAGCTCATGCGATAAATAAATTTGTTAGTCTTTAAAAGTGCCACAGGCTCCTTGTTTGTTTTTTCTCTGGAAACAGGGGTAGTTTGGACAAAGTACGTGGCTGTTTGTGGGCAAATTGTATTTTAAAATGGTAGTAAGATCAAATGAACTGGATACAAGACCATAAGTGAACAAAATAGTATGCCAATGTTTTTCATGTAACCCTCACAAGCATTACTTTACCACAGTGTTCCCAACCTTATTGGCTCAAGGGCCACAGATACAATTTTTACTACTCTGAAGGGCCATCAGTCTCTGCCAGCATTCACCCTCCACCTCCAGCCAGATGGAAGGAGATCGGCAAGGAGCTCTTCCATCCCCTTGGCTTGGGCAGGGAAACTGCACATGTCCTGTAGCCCCATGCACTCCACTTGGATCCCTAGGCAGTGGCTCCCTTCTGCAGACAGGGGGAGCAAAGATCAATGCTCCCCTCCCCATTGCTCCAGCCTGGATCCCAGCATCCCAGCACTTTGCTATGCTTCCTGCCACAGACAGAGGGAGAGGAGCACTGATCTCCTATCCCCTTGGCTGCAGTAAGGAGCCTGCACCTCTTTTTAGCCCCAAGGCAATGCACTCTGGCTGGGTTCTTAGGCAACAGCTCCCTTCTGCAGCCAGAGGGAGGGGAACAGCAGGTCACTTTTGGCCCCAGGGCCACAGGTTGGGAACCAATGGTTTACCAGATTCAATCTCCACTGAACAGCTTATTGCTGCTCTAGTAATTAGTAACTGATAGCAAAAATGATACATTAGTCAGAAAAACAAACCCTTTTAGATTTCAAAAGATTAAAGAGAGCATTCATCTAAGAAGCACGTAACAATCCATTCGCTATCTTACTCATATTCCATATAATTAACATTTGTTGTCACAAGAGCAGTTAGAATCATTCCAAATAAGTACTTCCAATTCAAAAAAGCATTCAGATACCAAAATGATGGGCCTGATATAACAAATAAATAAAATTTCAGACGCACAGTTTGTAAATATATTTGTTCCTTACAAATAAAGTTACAGTGCTTTTCAGTGCTTGCGTTGGATGTTTCTTTTCTCTGTTATTTTCCTTTCTTTCTCCCTTCTCTTTTCCACCCTCTAAGTGAAAGAACTTGATCAAATACAGGAGGACAAATGTTCTGGTTGATTGAAATAGAACAAGGAAAATAATGCTGGCAAAATATCCTTAAAATTGTTATTATCTTTATTATGTGAATAAAATATTATTAGAGATGAGTCTTTGTTATTATTTGTATTATATGTGGGCCACAAGTTCACTTATATCTGAAATTCTTCCTTGAAATTTGATCTTTTCATGAAAATTTTACAATTTAACACTTTGTTTAAGCCATACACAGTAATTCGTAGCAAAAACATAGAAATATTTCTACAATTCTTTGTGAAGTCTTGTTAGTAGATTGCTGTAGTGAAATCTCACTTTCGTTTACGCAATTTTTTTTTAACTGGAAATTGTATTTCACAAAAAAATGAAGATTCAGGGCAACTAAAAGATTTCATAAATTTGTGATGAATGTGCTGAGTTGTTTGTTAGGAACTCTCATATTCTGAAACAATTAAAATGTTTTGCTTCAAAGTTTTCTATGCAAATTATTTAGTCTTTTTAAATTGAGACAATGATTTGTTCTGAAATTTCTTTCAATTAAAAAAAACTTTAAAAAGCTCAAAATGAAACAAAGCTTTTTGTTTCTGGTCAAATTAAACATTTTGTTTGACCTAAAATGAATTTTTTTATGGTTCAGTGAAAATTTTAAAAAATATATTCTGTTTGGATCTTCTCAGAATACATTTTTTCCAAACTGCCAGAAAACTGAAACATCATATATTACACAGCTATAGTTTGAAGTCTTTATGGGTGGGTCTACACTTAGAAATTAAGTCGATTTAAGCTTGCTTAAATCGACTTAATTTAATCTGCGTCCACACTACAGTTTCCTGAAGTTGACTTAAGCAGCTGCTTAAGTCGACTTAAGGAAAATTAAAGTCGACTTTCTGAAACCTCCTTTAAGTCGACTTTTCTGGCTAAGTCGACTTTAGAAAGTCGACTTAACCAGTGTGGACGTGGCATAGCCCTAAATCGACTTTAAGTTGACTTAGGGGGCTTTAGGGCTTCCCCACTGCCCTCCCTGCCAGGCTGTCTGGCACAGGGAGGGCAGGGCAGAACAGAGCCCTGCCCACCCTGCTCCTATGCCCTGCCAGGGTCCCTGTCCCCCTTTGCCCCATTGTACCAAGGTACAATGGGGCAAAGGCTGAGCCCTTGGCACTTGGCAAGGGGTGCCCCCCCTGCCACCGTGGACCTCTCCCAGGTCCACCTAGCCCCTACAAGTCGATCTAGGCATCCAGGTCGACTGGGCTTAAAGTCGACTTTGTTAAATCAACTTAGCTAAGTCAACTTAAATTAACAAGTGTAGACATAGCCAAGGTTACTAACTGCTGTATTTTCATATGTAGTTAAATTACAGTTGTGGAGCCTGGTTCTTACATTCCCTACAGTTCCAAAACTCTCACTGTGGAGTTTTAGGATGTTCAAGGAATCCAGAAGAGAGCCCTTATTTTATTTGTTCGCTTAGGGTACATCTACACAAGGATAAAACCCGTGACTGCCCTGGAACAACTAACTTGGGCTTGTGGGGGTTGGGCTCTGGAGCTGAAAAATTGCTGTGTACATGTTTGCATTCAGTCTGGAGCCCGAAGCTCAAGGATCCTGTGCGTGAGAAAGATCTCAGAGCCCAGGATCCAGCCCAAGCTTGAGTGGAAACCTGTTCAATTGTTCTAGAAGTCAACTCACTAAATCCAGCCCCCCCCCCACCCAAAAGATAAGTATTGCTTCGATGGGGGGGCATTGCCCATCAGTGCAGAGTAGTGGGGACACCACCCTAATTAGAATTTAGGAAGTCGACGGGAGATACGCTCTCCGTAGCTTGAGTATCTCCTGTCAACTGCCACTGAATTTCCCTGCAGATATAGACCTTGTCTAAGACAAGATTTTCAGAAATAGGAAGCCTAAAGTTAGGCTCTGAGGCCCACATTTTTGAAAGTGTTCAGAACCAAACAAATTCCTGCAAGGACAATACAAGTTGCTGGGGGCTCAGCACATTAAAAAAAATTGGCTGCTTTCATAGGTGTTTAGATATAGATTGCAGTCTAATTTAAAGCTCCTCTTTCGAAAATCTAGGTCCTTGTTCTCAGATTTTAGCAATGAAGTAAAATACTTATTGTCAAGAATTGCTATGCTAATGGTTGAGGGTAGAGCTGGTTGAAAGCTAAATTCATGAAAAAAATTGTAATGTTTAAGTTCTTTCTTTTGCAGGGTTTGCATTATTGTTTTCTTTCAACCCATTTTGCAAATGTTTCAATATTTTTTCATTTATTCTCAATTTGGAGTTTTCCCCCTTAGTTTTCTCCTTTCCCCCCCTAGTAATTAATAAAAGTTTAAAAGGATAAATCACAGAAGTTAGAGATGGTGGAGAAGGAAACAAAACTGAAGTGGGGAAAGGGAAAGCTGAATTGGAGCTCTCAAAGTGTAATATGGCAGCTCTGTTGAATGTCTTGGCTCTGCATTTCTGCTGGTGCAGCCCTCTTTTCAATACCAGAAGAACCTCTCTATGACCCAGAAGCTGAGAAGGGAAAGGAGATACAATCAAATGGAAGGGGAGAGGCAGGGAGGAGAAGGCAAATAGCTATTAAATTTGAGTAGAGTCCAATGGTGTATTGAAAACCATGTTAAAATTACAAGTTATTACCTTAAATACATAGGATTTCCTGATCCTGCTTGTAGCCTGAGAATATCTGTAGTGAAATTGGGCTATGGGTCATTAGCAGTCAGTTTACAAAAAGCCAGCCTAAAGCTACCCTGATTTCCTGTTTTGGGGTTTCTTATGTGTTAGGGTACCAGATCCAAAAAATTAAATTATGTTGCAACTTTCCAGAAAGATAAAATGATAAAATGCTCTGATTTCTCTGTGTGTACACCATGAATATAACGAATCCCATTTCTGTGAGACTGGCATTTGTATAAAATATTAGCTGAATTAATCATTCTTGAAGAGTATTTATTCCTCTGCCCTGCTTCAGAAAAGTTCAGTGAGTGCAGGGACTGGCCAATGGCAGATTGTTATGAGTTGCCTAGGGTGCCATAACTAGAGGAGAAACATAACAGGAGGGTCATGAAAGGACAGCTGTTCCATACAAACAAGGAGTCCTGTGCCACTTCTAAAGACTAACACATTTATTTATCGCACGAGCTTTCTTAGGAAAAAAATCCCATTTCATCAGACACTGGTGGCTGCAGAAGTGGGACGTGGGTCTTTCACATAACCCTAGCATCTATTTTCTGGTCCCATGCCCACCATCTTCTTAGTCCCAAGGAACATCAGCACAATCTCTTTTCTACTATCAATTAAAATTGATGAGGATTGTTAATTGATTAGCATTTCTCTACAAGATTGTCTATTTTATGCCAAGATTAAAACTCAACTAATTTGTGAACGCTATTAGAACCAGTAGGCGTTTTGTAATTGCCTTGAATAGCCTATGGTGAATATAGCCTATGTTGTACCTATGGCAAGCTATTATTGTACCAAAAGAAGAAAAAAGTTCAAAAGACTATGTACTGAGTATGAGTGACTATGTTAAAGTGAAACAAACAATGATTCCTGTGGCACTTTTAAAAACTAACAAATTTATTTATCACATGAACTTTCGTGGGAGAAAATCCCACTTCATCAGATGCTTGAAGATATTAGTGTTATGTTAAAGTGTCTTTTTGTACTCACCAGCTTGCACAGGCAGTAGAATGCATGTGACCTTTAATCATTTTGTACCACAGAAACTTTTCCACTTTAATTAGGACAAATAGTAACCACGATATGATGAAGAATCAGGCACTAGCCTAATATTAAAGAACAGCTTAGCAGTCCATTTATCTTAGTTCTCCTGACCTTTATGCAACTTTGAAGTTGTGTTTCTAGAGCATATACACTAGAATGTCCTTAATTTTCTTTAACATACCACTTTAAGAGGACAGCTCTTAAACTATTCTATGTTTACCTTTCCCAATGCAATTATTTATTTACTTACACTCTCTTGGTAACACTGGCAACCACATTTTTTAAAATTAATAATGCTTGGCATGTTTTGCTGAACATTTTTATTGCACATATTTTTAGAACTTAATTAAATTTGGCCTCACATTTGTAATACATATATATATATATATATTAAATCCCCAAGTCATGGTTCTTTTTCCCCCCCTCACATACATTTAGTAAAAGAAACATTTCCAAAATTCCCATCTGTTCTGCATGTAAATTCAGCTAATTATACACTGATTGACAAGGCTATAAAAGGACATTCTTGTGAGATGATAGGTTTAGCGGCCTGCTGCACTAAAAATTAATGTGCGTAGGCATTCTGCAATTTTCCCGTGGAAGCTTATGTAGGAGTCAGGCAGATACAAATACATACAAGAAAATCTGCTATGCATGTCACCCACATAGTGTCAATATTATATAGGGTTTGGAGTTCTTTGCAAGTATATATTCACAGTAGAACAGTGTGGACATTGGGATAGATCAATAATGACACAGTTTCAGCAGGAACAAAAATCAGTCTTGCCAAACTATTACCTAAATCAGCAGGTTCTTATTCTTTAGAGTTGAATTGTAGGCTTGAATAAGTGCTGGAAAAAATCCAGGAGGCTGTGGATGAATACACAGGCATGTACAAGGTGGGAAAAATGGATGGACTATGTTCTACCCTCAGTGGAATCATGCAGCAGAACTGAGACTAAGAAAGAACAGGAGTTACTGGTGATTTGATTTACCAGTTACTTTACATTCTCTAGAATAAAATAAAAACATAAATTAGGGACAATCAAGAGCAATGATGCACCAGATTGTATACTATGTGAACCAGATTTTATACTATATGTGCTCCAGAACCATGACCTATTAATCCATACTAAATAATACCTATGTTTTTCATTAATTAATTCTCTAGGTGTGGCTGTACTGGAAAAGTTGGGGAAAGGAAAGAAACAAGGGGAGAGGTGCAGTGTTTGAGCAGGATTGCTGGAAGCATTACTCTCGAGTTTATAGAAAGGCTATAATGCCTCAACAATCACTGGAGGAGTACTCGATGGCTTATAACACATCTGTAGAACCAGTGCAGACTTTGTTCTCCTCTTACCTCAGCCCCACAATGTTAATGTGCAGGGGAATGATGGCAAGGTAACTTCCTCACCTGAAAAATATATAACCCTATGGGATGGTGAGTGCTTTCCCTCACTTGTATGGGGGGGGGGGGGGAATGCGGGGCTGCAGTTCCAACCACTAGGATAAAACTTAAGAGGGTTTTTCCCTCAAATCTCCCTCTGTGGTGGGCCTTGTAATGTCCCAGGCAAGCCACTATCTGTCCTGCCCTGTCCTGTTCCTCAAACCCAATAGCAAATGCTAGCTTTTTCTGTCTATGTGAATCAGTTCGTGTTTTTCTCTCAAACCCAACTGCCCTATTTTAGTTCTATTCATACAGGTGTGAGGTTTTCAGGTGGAATGGTTCTAGACCAACCAATGAGTGGCTCTTGGCTGAGTGAATTAACTTGCCCCTCCCAGTTTAGTAATGTCCTTTGCACAGCTAGGAGCAGCAGTTCCTGGCTGACCATCTGAATTCTGATTGAGCAACTAGTCCTCTAACCAAGCCCAGGAAGTGTGCTGTTGGACCATTCCCTCTGTTCTCAGTGACTGGGCCATGACCAAAAGGCTTTTCTAAAAATCCCTTGGCTGATTTGGGGCTGTTCACTTCCACCCATGTGGACTTTGTAATTGCCCCAGAAGACAACTGAGAGAATAACTGAGAGACAGAGAAAGTAGAAGAGATGATGATGGCTGGCAAATTAAAGAAAAGGAAATGGAGAGAAAAAAGCCCACTCAGAAATTCTGGAGCACAGGTACGCTCAGAACACCACAATATCAAATATCCTTTCTTTGGGCCAGAATCCTTACTAGAAATGCTAGCATATCTGAAGGACTGCACCTTTAATAGTTAGCATCTTGTTACTATTGCAGTGCAGTTTATTACTATTGTAATAAACAAATATTAGGTATAAGTCCAAGTCCTGTAGTGGAACTTAAATGTACGACCTTTGTCTAAAGACAAGCAAGATGCCAGCTGACTCATTCAGCACACAATTTAATATGTAATCACACACCTTATAAAATAATAGATTTGTCATTTTCTTTTGTCTTTTACAGCTCCCTCTGTATTTCCTCTCTAATATTACTCTTTTGTACCCAAAAATGAGAAATAATAATTATAACTAATACACTGTGTTCAAGAACGGCAAAGATGTTTAAGGAGATCCTGGGGTAATATCACCAGCAAATCTGACAGAAACAAAGGGCCACTGAATTTAGGAAAGTTCAAACTGGAAATAAGACACATTTCTAACAGTGAGATAATTAACCATGGGAACAGATTACCAAGGGATGTGGTAAATCCACCATTTTTTTGGAATATTTAAATAAAATCTATATATTTTTCTTTAAAAATATGTTCCAGTACAAGCCCATGTTATTGTGCTAAATTCAGGGATCAGTAGGTGAAACTCTATGGCTGATGTTACTGAGGAGATTGGAGTAAATGGTCCCAATAGTTCCTTGTAGCCTTGAAATTTGAGTAGGTGAAAAATCCATCTAGAGGAAATGAAAACACATGTGGAATGAACTGATGAATGCTGAATGAAGATGGGGTGGGAAATTAACACATTCTCCATGAAAATTGCAGCATGGCTCCACATCTCATTACAAAAACTTGCAATAAATAAATTAGTTTTGATTGCCACATTACTATATGGAAGTGCTTTCAGAGCAACTACCTTCATTGAAGTTTGAAGATGTATCTAGTATATAGGCCTGTTAATGGCAAAGTTCCTGCAAAACTGTTCTGTTCATCTTTAGTTTTACACCTAGGATAATACTGATACTCTTCTAAAGGTTATAGCATATAGGCATTTTTATTTATTTTAATATTTTCTATCATATGTTGTGGGAAACTAGAAAGGAGACAGATGCCACTGAATTAAAATATGAATATATATCAATAATTCTCAAAAATAACTCTCTAACAGTGAATGACTAATTAGGATCTAAATAATTGCTGACCAACCTTATGCACTCAGCATCTTCCCTAAAATCCCTGGGTTTGCACAAGAGGGAAGTCAGGAGGAGTATTTAGCCCTTATTGTCCATAATAGCAACCCTTATTGGAAAATGGGAAGCTTGAAGCAATCTGTTTTAATAAACAAATGCCATTACATAATACAATTGCCTTCACTGCTCAGCATGTGACAGCTGAAAACTCTGCTCCATATAGAGAATGTCAGGCTTCTTATACTTCCAATTAACCAACCAACCAACCAACAAAAAGCCTTTAACCCTTTGTCCCTTTGCAGAAACAACATTAACTGTGAATAAAAAAACTGACTAAAATCTTCATCAGAGATGCTTAAATCTTGTTAAATCAATCCCTTGCCTCTCCCAACTCTCCCCACTTTCCAGAGGAATTGTCCCCAAACCAGATCGCACTTCAAGCCCCAGCTGGTGCACTCAAGCCCCAACCAGCACTCAGCCAGAGTGAAGCAGTCCTTCCATGAGTCCCAGCTGGTGAGGAGCCACTCCACCCTACTCCCGAGTTCCACCCATAGTGGAGCAGTCCTGGCCAGCATCTGGCTGGAACAGAGCAAGTCCCTGAGCCCTGGCTGGCTTCCCGATGTCTGGAGCAATACCAGTGTGTCCATGAGGAATGGGAAGAGATGAAGCCACCATGGCCCATGCACTTGGCAGTGATTATGCGAGGGAAGGCTGAGTCTTCCCTTGTCTTTCATATACGCCACCTATGCCTATTATCTGTCTGAACTGAATGATAATCAGTGATTGTTGGAAATTCAAAGAAAGAAACTAATAGGAAATGGGGGAAAAACAGTGCAGAGGAGAGGAGGATGATATCTTAAGTTTCATATAAAAGGTTTGTTCTACTAAACCAGGGGTCGGCAACCTTTGCTGGCCCCTGTGCAAGCCCTGCCCCCCCCCCGCACCCTCAACAGATGCCGGGGGGGTGGGGTCAGCAGGGCATGGGAGCTGCCATATCGGGTGGCTCCTTTTTCCTGCTAGCCCTGCCCTATAGCAGGGCCTGGGGCTGCAAGAGCCGCATGTGCGTCACCTCCTGCTGGTCCTGCCTCCGAGTGGCCCCAGGCCCCACTGGCGGGGGATGGGGGAGGAGCATGGTAGAGCAGTCACAGAGCTGGGAACCCTGTGTGCCACTTTGAATGGGTGTGCGTGTCATGTTTGGCATGTGTGCCCAGGGTTGCCAACCCCTGTACTAAATTTAGAAGGCAAAGAAGACACCTTACCACCCTTCACTGAGCAATTAAATGGACAATGAGTTTGTTTTATGAAAATAGTGTCTTTTCCAGGCTTGGATGAAAACACTGGAGAGAAATTCGGGTGAAATAAACTTTAGAGAGGATGCTAACCTGCTATTTAAATTTAGTCTCTGAAAGTGTGTTATGATTTTGCTTTTTATGTAACCACTTGTTTCCAATAGTCTTACAATCACTTGAATCTCTCTTCTTTGATGATAAACTTATTCTTGTTTTCACTATAAGTATGTCTTTGTGTTATGGTGTTAGAGAATGTGCTGATTCTAATATGAATCATACAAGCTGATGTGTTTTATTCCTTTTTCGGACAGCAGGCCTCATAATTCTGTGAGCATTCAGTAGAGTAGGGCCTGGACACTGCAGGGAATGCTCTGAGGACTTTTAAGGTGGGAGTGTCCTATTGTTACCTAGATAGACAGAGAGGGTGTGTCTACACTTGTAAATTAATTCGACTTAAGCCTGCTTAAATCGACTTAATTTACTCTTCATCTACACTACAGTTTCCTTAAGTTGACTTAAGCTGCTGCCTTGTTGTATATTGTTGAACTGGATATGTTTAAAATCCATTATCCATTCTGCAGCACATTGTTTTGTCTAATTAGTCCAGTGTCCAACTCTGATATTTATACCTAGTAAATCTACAACTTATCTGCAGTGAAAACCTCAGATGCTGTGTCTCTTTGGTGTAAATTAACACAAAGTGAACCAGGGAAATCAGTATATCATGTCCTGTATTTTAAAAAATACTCAATATTTTCTTTCAAAATTCATATAATTAACAATTTCATAGCATTTATTATACACCCAGATCTGCTTTTAGATCATCTATAAGCCATAAATTTAAATCTCCCAACCACTAACTATATAGCTGAGATTCAGGGGAAATATCCCTCAACATATATCAATAGCTAGCTGTTTTCCTTATACTTCCTCCCCCCCACCCCCACCCTCACACACTTCTTCCAATGTTATTTGGAGACAGGAGCTGATTCAGAACTACTTATTCAGAAGCCCCATAGATTTAAAACTGATCAAAAAAAGAGCTTTTGCCTGAATAGGAGGTGCAGGATTTGTTTGTGTCTCTCTCTAAAAGTATAGTGGGCACTAATTCAACATTGTTAAAACTGTAGCATTGGAAAGGAATGATTGGCATAAACAATAGCTATTTCTGTTGCAACTGTCACTTTGGTTTGTTGATAGTGATCCCCATCAGTTTGGTGGCAGTTATTTACAATCATTTCCTCACGCACTTGCATATGCCTGTAAAAAGATTCCACGACAAATAAAGTGTAATGGTTATCATTTTCCTGTAAAGTATGATTGAGTGTCTATCACTGTGTTATTGAAGAAGCATTCAAAATATGTGGGACAGTTAAAATATATGTTAGAGAAAAATAAATAAAAAATTAAACAAAACCATCACAGATGGATGTTAGAAAGTAAGAAATGAAAGACAAAAGTGATAGGAGTGGTGTGTGTGTGTTTTTTCCTATAGGTTTATTTTTTTTAAGTATTATTATGAATTCAATCCTATATTCACCCAATTCTTTGGCAAATCTTCTTTTGACATTTACAGGTGCCAGATTGAGTCCTGGATGGAGAAATTGAATGAAAGTATCTTAAGCATGTGATTGCATTTGCAGTGAGCCCTACTGAAATCAGTGGGACTTAAGTGTGTGCTTAAAGTTAAGTTCCAAAGGGGTAGCCGTGTTAGTCTATTGTAGAAAGACAACAGAGTCTTGTGGCACTTTTAAAGACTAACAGATTTATTAATCGCATGAGCTTTCGTGGGAGAAAATCCCACTTCGTCAGACAAAGT
>ML685816.1:3283306-3318913 GCA_007922175.1 Pelusios castaneus
GTCTGACGAAGTGGGATTTTCTCCCACGAAAGCTCATGCGATTAATAAATCTGTTAGTCTTTAAAAGTGCCACAAGACTCTGTTGTCTTAAAGTTAAGAACACACTTAATTCATATGCTGAAGAGGGACTGAGTTAACCTTTCCTGAATTGTAGCCTAGATAATTAAAACTGAAACTATTTTTGAAATTTGAGTGCCAAAATCTGTCTTGGAATGTACATGTTCAAATTTCCATTGAAGTCAAGGGGACTTATTTGCATATATCAAATGTCAGACTTGAATAATAATTTACATAGTTCAAAGCTTAATACACCGATAGATAGTAGAAAGATAAGAACATAAGCATGACCATACTGAGTTAGATCAGTTGTCCATCTGGTTCAGTATCCTATCTTCCATCAGTGGCCAATGCCATATGCTTCAGAGGCAATGAAAAGAACAGGGCAATTATTGAGTGATCCCGTCCCAGTTTCTGGCAGAGTTTTAGGGACACCAAGAGCATTGGGATGTATCCCTGACTAACAACCACTGATGGTGTATCTTCCAAGAACTTATCTAATTCTTATTTTAGCCCAGTTATACTATGTCTAGACAGACATCCCAGTTACACTGTTTTCTACTTTTTACATTTCATAAGGATTAAGCAATGAAACAAGAACAGCCTCTACACACTTGATTCTAGTCAGTTTCATTTTCTGGTTCTAATGCACTATTCCAAGGTTATTGTACTTATGTTTCTAATGCTGCAGGGGGCATTAAATTTAAAATATAGGGTTTTTTTTAACTTCATGAAGAAGTGTTTATCATTTAATACTCAACATTTACTATAATGCTGTCTTTGAATTTACCAAGGTAATGTGGTATTTCCAATCACAAGAATATTGTGCTTCAATATAGTATGCTGTGCATTTTTTGTAAGTACTGTATTAATATTAGTTTTTGTAACCATCCCATTTTTTAACAATACTTAGGGAAGGAGTCATTTATCTGACAGAGTTCCTTAAAATTCTCAGTGTTATTGTAACCCATATGCTTAAACAGGCTATCTCTTTAAGAGACCTATTGAGGGTGGGTTACTGTTGCTGGGCAGATTAATGGCCCAGAACTAGAAACTTCTGGAAATAGGGAGTAGTATAGCATTTGAGCATGCTCCACAGGGTTTCCTGCAGGTGTGGAAGTGGTCAGGTCAGGCTCAGACCCCATGATGAGATTGGCAGCCAGAGCAGTTGCATGAGTAGAGCCCATGTGTTCTGTTTCAAGGAGAGAAGCTGAGCCAGGAGTGGATAGCAAGATGTTTCCTCCCTCCTATGGAAACTTTTGCAGTAGAGTTTGTGCATATATGTATGTGACTGATGGCTGGTTAACCAGTAAGCTGACTGGATGGTGCTGATTACAGAGGAGAAAGAAAAGCCTGCATGGAATTCTACTGAAGATTCCTGCAACCAGAGAAGAAGAGGATAGCTGCTTCTTTCCACTCAAGAACAGAGACTTGTAACTGAGATTTGAGTGAACTCCACCTAGACTTGTGACTCCTAGGTATCTTTCTCACCGTGTTTCTATGGAGACGGTTCTGTTTAACTTCATTTTGTTTTCTTATGATGAGATTTATTAAGTTAGTAGTTAATAAAGTTAATTGGTATGTTTGTTCTTAGTAGTAGTGTGGGAGGGTAACTCTGAGCAGTCTTGGCTGTGAGTGCCTTAGGCTATGTCTACACTTGTTCAAATAAGTCGACTTAGCATGTCTACACTGTAAATTTAGGTCGACTTAAATTGACCTTGCCAAATCAACTTAGAGCATCCACACTGGATGCCAAAGTCGACTTGTAGCGGCTAGATGGACCTGGGAGTGGTGCATGGTGGGAAGGGGGGCACCCAAGAGGTGCTCCCCTTCCCTGGGCATCCCTCCAAAAATGCCAGGGAGCTCAGCATCTTCCCCATTGTACCAGGGTACATGGGGGATGAACAGGACAGGGACAGGGACAGGGTACAGGACTAGGGTGGGCAGGGCTGTGTCCTGCCCTGTGGGCAGGCACGTCAGGCTCTGGCTGTGCCAGGCACCCTGGGAGGGAGGTCAGTGGGGGAGCCCTGGGGACCCGTTAAGTCGACTTAGGACTAAGCCACATCTACACTGGCTTAAGTCGACTTAATTTACAAGTGTAGACACACTCTTACAGACGGGAACCTGGGTCTCCAGCTGCTTTCTCCATAGGAGTTGGGGTTTATTTCTGTGAGGCACTGGAGAGGGGCAAGTGAATGAATTTTAGCCCACCCCAAAGGTTACATTATCACACATTTATTTCCCATTGTTTACCTTTAAATAATTATCAGATCCTTTGCAAAACACTATCAGTGTATTTCAACATTATCTGATCTTTGAATTAATGAGGGTTTTGCTTTAATTTGATTTTCTGATAAGTAAGGAGGTACAAATATTTGACTTCCCCTTGTTATTTTTAGTAACAGTATTTAGTATTTTTAATAAATATAGTTTAGTAACCAGGAGGCTAAATTTATTTAAATCAATATCTAATTAGGTTTCTTAATTTATTACCTTTCACTTCGGAAATCTAAAAAAAAAAATCCAAGCAATTAAGTGAGTGGACTGGTATCCTACTGTTTTTTATTTGTTTCTATTTTACTATCTTTCACAAGGAATTGATTACTGCTGGACTACGGTACTGCATTGATTTGTTTCAATGGTTGGATTACTTGTTATAAAGGGCTGAGCTAATTGTATTTTGGGGTGATGAGAACTTTAAGGGCAACTTCAGTGGTTTAGTTTGACTTTGTATGGAAAAAATTAGAAGGGCATTACATTCATGTTAAGTGCAACTGTGAAAAAATGGGAAGTGCTCATTGTGAATTCTGAAAGATTTTGCAACATTTAAGGTGTTTTGTGCAAACCAACTATATTGCTATTACTGTCAAACTGTTATTGCTATTATATTTTTGAGAAATAAACTTTATCTATCCAGGCAAATCAAATGACTCTAGGTGTATTTCTCCCCCCCTCCTCTCCTTGACATTGCACCAGTAAGAATTTTCAGTCTTCCCTTTAAAGGGAGAATCCTAAAGCATTGGAAACTGAAACATTTCCTTTTGCCAAAGAATCCACACTTTAGAAACTCCCCCCTTTAAAGCACATAGGTAATCCCACTTCACAGAGTATTTTAGCTTCTGTGTCTATGAATGTTATAGGTGGATATGAAACTTTTTAATGATAAGCACTAAGATACTCTGTAGACATTTCAAAGTTGTCAGATTCTCATGTCTCTTCTTAACTAGCAATTGCTTGCTAGCTGGATAAATATGAAAAAAAAATTTACACTGGTATGAACAAAAACTAAAAAGGTACAGAAACATAGATTAAAAACAAACAGACAGTTATTAAAACCCAACCTTATTTGTTCGCCCTACAGATTCAATCCCATAATGCTACTGTGCAAAGGAAAGTCACTGAAATCACATAGAATTCTATGCTTTGAAGATTTCCAAGACTTTCAAAGTAACTACTCAGCAGTGTTATACACTTGTAGTAACAGACTGGCAGCTGAAGTTTCTATATGTGGATCCTCACAAGTTACTCAGCAATATAATGTGTAAACGAGATCTCTTCCAGTGTGCCTTCTCAACTATGTGTCACTTAGAGATT
The DNA here is from genome assembly GCA_007922175.1 of Pelusios castaneus. Classification (NCBI taxonomy): domain Eukaryota; kingdom Metazoa; phylum Chordata; order Testudines; family Pelomedusidae; genus Pelusios; species Pelusios castaneus. Next base: position 3,286,958 of record ML685816.1, read on the forward strand.
TAAAAATTTTTTACTGTCCCTTTTTTCCCCCTGACATGTTCAATTTGAGATATAGGCAAACACTTCAACCTCCTTTTTCAGAAGTTAATCTCCAACTGCCTGTCTTCACAGTTCTCCCGTCAACTCTCCTCCATTCTGGGTTTCTACAGCATTGACTCTGTGTGTGTGTGTGTGCGTGCCTGCACACATGTAAAAAAGTAGCCCAGTTGCCAAATAGGGAGATAACTCTTTAAGAGATCTATCGGGGCTGGATCGTTGTTGCCAAGCAGATTTAGCACTCCACATCCAGAAATTTCTGGAACTGGGTGTGGTGGCTTTGCGCATGCTCCACTAGGTTCCTTGCTGCTGGGGGTCAGACACCATGGCTATGTCTACACTTGCAAGTTAGTTCGAATTAAGGAAGTTTAATTAGAACTAACTTAAGCCTTGGCCACACTAGGCTTTCATTAGTTCGAATTAAGGGCTTCCTTAATTCGAACTAATAAATTCGATTTCTTAGTGTGAACTAACCCTTAATTCGAAATAGTTAGTTTGAATTAAGTCAATGTGGCCATATTAGTTCGAACTAACTGATTAGTTTGAACTAATCAGCAGATTGACCTTCGTGCAACTGACTAATTCGAACTAAGCAAGTGCCCTGCATGGACATGGCTAGTTTGAACTAGCATTCTAGTGGGGCCATGCTAGTTTGAATTAAGTTAATTCGAACTAACTAAAATTAGTTTGAATTAGTTAGTTTGAATTAGTTAATTTGAACTAACTAATTCAAATTAATTTTAAGTAATTAAATTAACTAATTCGAACTAGCTTTTGTAAGTGTAGACATAGCCCATGAGAGCAAGCAGTCAGGGCAATTGCATCTGGAAAAGCCAACTGTGCTCTGCATGAATGGGGAGAAGCTGAGCCAGGAGCAGACAGCAGGCTGTGTTCCCCTAACTCTGAAGCATTTTGCAGCAGTTTAGTGATATTGTTAACTCTCCAACAGGGAAGCCTCAAACTATTACAGAGAAGAGATCATTGGGAGAAGAAAATAATTTCTTTTAACTATATATTTTAAATGTTATCTGGTTTCTTAGTCAAACTGTTTGAATTGTTGTCTCAATTAGTGTGATGCACCAACAATTCTTAAATGTAATAATAGAGAAAGAGCCAATTACATTTTTGTTATTCCCAGAGATGTATTTTCTTGTAACAGGGTTTCTTTAACTATATGTGTAACTGAGTATGGGTTAATCTGATTGGGTAGCAGTGATTCCAGCAGAGGAGAAAGAAAGGGTCTGTATGGAGTTCAGCTGAAGACTCCTACAAACAAAGGAGAGGGGGCTGCTTTTTTCAGCTCAGAAGCCTGTAGACTTGGTGAACAGAGATTATAACTGAGATTCAGGTGAACTCCACCTAAGCCTGGGCTTGACAAAGTCTGGATGCCAGGTCACCATGGTGGCTAGGGTTTGTATCCTGGCTCCTAGCTCTGCTGCAGAAATATAGCAGAGGAGCACCCTCCGGCAACCAAAAATAAAACTGCTGGCACCTAGCTGGGAGCCAGTTTTGTCGAGCCCTGGCCTATGCTTTGGGAACTCCTGAGTTTCTTCTCACAGTATTTCTGTGGGAACTGCCCTGTTTAGATTCAATTTGTTTTCATGTTTATGTTTTTGAAAAGAAAGCTGTGAAGATAGTGTATGTGGATTATAAAATAGCCATATTATGTTTATGTTTATTATAAGACTTAGAAAGCTTGTACTTAATAGTTTAATTGAACTCTAGTGTGTGAGTGTGGAATAGAGAGATGAATTTGTCTATCCGGTATCTGATGTCACTTCTGTAATATTTTGGGCCCTGATCCAGCAGAACACTTAAGCACCCACCTGATTTTCAGCACATGAGTAATCAGGACCATGCTGCTGTACAATCTAGATCTTTCACATTCTTTGGTAAACAGATTAGCTGAAATGCCTTACAAGCCCAATTATGAGCAGCTTTAACCATCATACAACAAAGTATTTTAGTGTTGAAATGTTATGTAGATATGAATTCACCAACACCATTTGGCTAACATTTTTAAAGCATATATGCAAACGTGAGCAACCAGTTTTACATGAACAGAATGCTCACTACATACATAAAAGTCGATTTTGCCTATGCATCAAGGTGTGGGTGCATGTCAGTCCTAGACATTAAATATTTGTGCATATAGTTCCTACTGCATGCATTTAACACTGAATAAAGAATGATAATTTCTTCTAAAAAAATATGGAAACATACCCTCGATATATAGTCGTATGTCCTGCTTTCACCATCCCCTTATTTTAACTTTTCTTTCTAAGAGTTTTCAGCTCATCTATCCTTGACGTTAATTATAGCCTAGAAGACATTCACCTTCATTTAATAAGAATTAGAAATCCAGCACAAAGTGATTCATTGTAGCAAATCAAAAAACATTTCTATGTATCTTAATTAGCGAAATCTTATATGCAATGAAAAAAAAGTATGTTGGACAATGTTTACTAGCTGTTTTGAGGTAATCACAATAGCTGAACAACAAAGAAGCTAGAAGAAATATGAAAATCAATTAATTCATGGGTGAAATTCACCCCAATATAGAGGGCCTAAACAAAGCTTATACTTATAACTTCTTAGATCCCATTTACACTCCAATTTGAGGGATTAAATGAGATTTAAGTCGTTCATTAATGTTGTGCTGACTTCCTGCCTGTGAGTGAATTTCTTTCCAATTTGCAGTATCAGGTATTTAGGTCTCAGTTCAGGAAAACACTTGATCACGGGCTTAAATCTTTGCAACTTCATAGTTGAAATGTCTTTAAGTGCTTCTCTTAATCATGGACCTCTTGGTTTTCCTCATTGCAGTTCTTTTCTACCAGATCTCATCTCTACCATATTCTGCCAGATCCTTGTTTTTATTTAAATAACATTATCAACATTAGGGGTGAAATCCTGGCCCAATTGAAGTCAGTGGCAAAACAAGTACTACTGAGGCAAACTCACAGCTGTTTTCCCAGCTGCTGGAAAGTGAGGAACTCCAGTGGGCAAGTCCATATTTCACTGTGGTCCCAAAGCCTGCCAGGGATATTAGTGGGCAGCTCCATCACAGAGCCGTGAGCACAGGTGGCTACCTACCATGGTCCACTATCTCCCTTGATACCTGCCCCTTCTGCAGCAAGAGATCCTGCTGCACATCTACCAGTATATCGAATGCACAAAGTTGCCGCCCCTTTTCCAGCTTCTCCAAAACCTTCTCCTTAAATTCTAGCTTCATTTTCCTTGCACCTCCTGATCTATCCACACCCCATTCTTAGCTCCACAGAGTCATGAGACCTCCACATCAACCTCTGATGAAGTGGGATTTTCTCCCACAAAAGAGCATGCTTTTTTGTTAGTCTTTAAAAGTGCCACAGGACTCCGTGTTTGTTTTGCTCCTCCTGGTGCTGATCAAGGTGGCCATACTTGGAGGAAGAAGGTGGACAGGGAGGTGTTCTCTGACTCTGGAGTTGACTTCTGATTTTCCCTTAAGTCACAAATCCGGGCACAGTTTTTGTGGACTCTATCCACTGGCTCCCTGGACATCTTGGAGGAGCAGTGAGTGATGTCTGGGGTTTTCCGCTCACTCTGGATCCCTGCTTTTGAACTTTATAACCCACACTCCCATTCTGTTTTCTCCAGGGGCGTAGCCAGCCACTGTTTCCTGGCAGGACCCTCAACACTCCAGGGTGGGCTCAGCCAGTCCTGCTTCCGATCATGTGAGCAGAAGCCTCCTGATGATGGTACAGTTTTTTAGCAACTAGAGCATTGGGAGGAGGAGGGTGGTGGAGAGAGGCAGCTGGCCCCTGTTGTGTAAAAGCCGCAGCAGCTGCCCGGGGCTGGAGCTGCATGGGTGGAGAGCAGCTCACCCTCGCCAGCTGCCCACAGCACCTCCACTCACAGCCAATCAGTGGTCGTGGTTGCAGTGGCAAAGCTCATGGTGCTGCTGGGTGCTGCAGCAGGCAGGGGTGGGGTGGGCGTTCTGGCAAACCGAGTGGGCATGTGCCCGCTCAGACCCACCCGTAGCTATGCCCTGCTTTTCTCCTTTGCTGTCCTCAATCTTTTTGATGTCTGGGTCCAGTGGCTCCTCCCCTTGGGCTGGGGGCAGGTCTCTAGATGTGGGTAGGGCCAAGTCTCCATCCCCATCCCCAGAGCCTCAATGGATGCTGCAGTGAGTCAGCTTTCAGACACGCAGCAATAACCCAGCTGCACTGACTTACCACTCAAACAGAGCCTGAAGTGACAGCCCCCAGGCATCCAGTAGCAACCTATCACTCAGCCTGGGTCAAATGGGTCTGGGTCTCTGATCTTGGTTTTGATCCTGGCCTATCCCCATCTCTAAGTTCCAGTGCCACACTTGGCCCAGGCCAAACCCTCTGCCTAGCTGCAACCTATATACCAATCTCTTAGTCTGATTAGCAAAGGCAGAATCTGACAATAACAAAAGAAGCAAAGCCTGAAGATCACAGTGAAATAGAGATGCTCATATATTCTGCTAACTGCAAATCTCCTATCTAAAAGTACACCCACTGTGCATAGCAGAATCAGCATAGGTGCCTAGCCACCCATAGTCTTGTATAAGCAAAATGTACAAGGAATAATATCCATATAGAATAATTATAGACCTTAATGTCCAGAGGATATTCATCTCCTTAATCAACTTTGAAGTTTCTGATTAAAAGTAAGGTCTCTTTGGAATTGATGCTTTATGGAGGCAGAAGGGCCATCACATTTAGTTTTCACTTTGGCTATAAATGTAGATGTATTGAAATTAGGATGCAGGTCCATTTCAGGAGAAAGAAACGTCCCTTGAAATTTAGGATTGTTTAGATTTGTGGTTTAGTTTGGACCCATATATTCTGGAAAGTGAACCAAAAATCACATTCAAATGTCACAACCATACTGACATGAAATCTTAATTTAGCTGACTTCAATGTAGTTTTATTTACGATCTCTGTTTATAATAATAGACCCAAACTATATGCTCATTTGCAATATTTGTACAGGATAAATATGTCACTTGTATCTGTACAACAAACTAGCTTTTTTTCAAGGCCCTCTCACCTGATCATGACTAATTTGTTCAAGTACAAAATTCTGAGTCTTGAAATGCTTTCCGGCCATTTGGAGTGACTTTTTATTCTGTGTGTGAGATGGCTTTTCCCACAATACGTGCTACAGAACAACTGAGTTTTATTAAAAGACTGTTAGCACTTACTCTCATATGCAATAATATAATCTGAATAACATTCCTGAAATCATTTTCTCATCATGATCCTTAATTGAAGAATATAATATGAGTGCCTGAGTTTTTTGCAATCTCTTCCACATGTGAGTGGTCCCTTGGGTTTGCCGGATCCAGTTCTAACACTTGCAGAGCTTAATTCTGCAAGGTGCTGCTGAGTGCGAGTTATGAGGTGCTGAGAACTTTCAACTCCCATTGACTCAGAACCTCATAAGACTGGGTGCTTTGCATTCTTGTACAGTCTTTATCTAAAAAGTACTGGGAAATAGTTCACAGAGAACTTGGTCCAGACTTTCTTCTGGTGAAAAGTCCCGCAACCTCATTTTTTGCTTTTGCTTTTAATTATTTTTAAGTGTTGCATGTTTAACACAAAACAGACATAGAACTTTCAGTATCTTACAGTGTAGTGCCTGCGCCATCTATTTGTTCAGATCTCTTTACGGTGTCTAGTTTAGCACCTGATGGTGCCACCTTCACTCGTAGAAGTCACCTGTGCTCATAGGACTAGTTTTATAATGTATTTAAGGGTTAATATTCACGGCATTGCTAGCTCAAAGTGCAACTCAAGTTTAGTCCCTAATGCAGGTCACATCCGGAGGCAAAAGTATCTAGCTAGCTTGAGTTTAATAGTGCTTTAAGGTCAAATTAGTTGCCTGTGAGAGAGTATAGGTTGAAGCTTGAGTGCTGCTAACATGAACTAATAATGCAGTGGGGATCTAGCAGCTCGAGTTACAACCATCCAACTACTACTATTAGTTGAAGTTGTTTTCCAGTGTGGTCAGTTGTAGCTCTCACTAGTGAAGTATCTCAGTTGTACTAACTCCAGCTCAGTGTTGTAGTGAATTAAAACCCTGTATGGAGGTCAGGGTTTAGTAGATGCAAGTTTCTGTGAAACAACTTTGAAATGGAGTGCAAGTGTACAAAGAAATTTGGGTGGTTGGTTAGCTGTGGAAAAATAAAACTTCACAAATCAATTATATGCCACATAAATTCTTTTTTGGTATAGTCAAAGATCTTAGGTGATTCAATTTAATGGCACTGTGCTCCTTCTAAGAATGCATGTTTAATAAGGGCATGTTACAATAAACCAAATCAAATGTAGACAAGTTTTTAATCTAGTCTCCTTCAAGAGAAATGACCAAAATGAATGGATTCAGCTCTTTTCCAGCTTCACTATCTTCCCAATCAGCTCTAGTACAAGATAAATAAATAAAGCCTGCAGATAATTACAGAATGTTTTGTTTAATGATGTTGTCACTAAGTATGTTCCCGCAAAGATAAATGTATATATGCACTGCCCCTCACAGGATTAGCGGAATAATAACAGATTAATTTAATTGGATTCATGTTTTACCAATTCAAAATCTTTCAACAATGCTTGTTATTTACCTATATTCATACATACTAATAGGAATCTCTCCAATCTCATTATGAGCAAAGTTTAATAATGGAAACAACAGAAGGGATGAGGTGGTATTGGATTCAGTGATTTAATGAGCTCATCATTGTCCTTTAGGAATCTGGGTTATAATTTAGATGAATTCCTAATCTGGCCCCAACTTGTATTTATGGATGAGGCACTTAAACGTGCACACAAGTGCCTCATATATGCAGGAACATGCATAAAAGGTGGTAAGCAGGGCACAGGCCTCCCCAATAATGATTGTGGGCACAGAATTCTTCAACCTTGGGGCTGGGGTGTTGGTGACAGAGAGCAAGAGCTCCTCCCCAAAGCTGTAGGGCTAGGGTGGGAGGAGAAGAAAGTGAGAGCTCCTCTCAGGGCCACAGGAGGAAGGCACACAATGTGTCTTCCAAAAGGGGTCAAATTTAAATTTCTCCACACACCTCTACTTCCCCCATTAGCTGGGTTGGTGGTCTGTGTGGTTTGAAACAAGCGGGAAGAATGGAAAATGAAAGTGTTACTGATTGTGAATGGTTCAGGCACTTTTACATTGGGGCTGTGGCTGCATTAGGGTAGATTTTTAAGACAATTTGTGCTCATTTAGTTTGTGTGAATACCCTAATGCTACAGCATATTCAGTGTGTTTTTTCTAAGATGATATCTGACATATTGTTCCACACTTCTAGGAAGAATGGCAAGATGCAAAGAAAGTGGTTTAATTGGACCACAGTTTTATTAACTTTGCTAGGAACGCTCCAGCAATAAGTTGTATAGTGGAAGTCAGGGTTCTTTCTTGAATCAGTTCCCCTTATTTGGGGAGGACTGCCATTGCTGGTGCCCCATATCCTTCCCCTTGTATGAAGTGTTAAGAATGAGGTAAGAGTGTGTATGAGGATGTCTCCTGGCTGTGCCAGATGGATTGAATACCTGTATTGGAAACAGGCCACAATTAGTGAGAGAGGGCTCTATCCAACAGGACAGGCCATGTGTATCTTCTCCCGATAGATAGGGGGACAGAGGTTTACATGAACACCTTTGGCTTGCTCATAGATTAGATGATGGTCCCTTCTTCCCATGCTTCACTGACCTGAAGGAGGAGGAAATTTTTAAAGGAGCCATGACTCCTTTCTCACCAGTTGACCAGATCACCTCTCTCTCACATTGTTGTCTTTAAGGTTGAAGGATTGGATTGCATTGCATTCTACCCTAGACAGGCAGATGGTGACGAATGGATGGACACCCCCCCACCCCCACCCTCTCTTTCTCTCCCAGAAGGAATCAAAAAAGCCTGGATCCAAAATTCCTCTCAATCAAAAAAAGCTCAGCTGTTGAGCCATAAACAGACATTTTGACAGAACTTTATTTTCAGTAAAATGTTAGCAAGGTTTTGGTTTTGTTCCAATGAAGAATGAAGAATGAAAATACATTTCAGAATCTCTAAAGTTGCTGCTAAATGGAATAGTCAGTCTCTAAGCAGCTCTAGTGATTATATTTAGTGCTTTAGTCAGCACCCTAAATTCTCTGTACAGATATTAAACCAAACTTCATGACACCCTTTGGAGGGGTAGGTATCTTTTATACTACTTTAACTAATGGGGAAATTTACTCCAACATAGACCAGAGAAGGAAATGAAAGGGAAAGGAGGACCTGGGGGCTTCCACTTCCTGATATTACCACTAGCCTCAAGAATATTTTTAAGTCCACTGTAGGATGCACAAAATAAAAAATTAATTTTGCATTAGAGGCCCATGAGTGGATGCACTGTAGGACTACATGTCCTATAATGAAATGCAAAGATCAAGCTTCATGGTGAATCTTGTGAGACACATAACTGATTGCATTATGGGAGATGTATTCCTGCCAGGGAGCCTGGCCCATAAAGGAGAATGGGATCTGAAGTTTTCAATTCCCACAAGGCAATGCCAGCTAAGGAAATGTGATTTCATGTTGAAATGGCTTAAAGTGAAGCTTTTCAGGTGTGAACAACTTGAAATGACCTGAAATATTTTAATGTAAGGAATGTTGAAATGATTATTTGAGTGAAAATATCAAAGCAAAGTGGTTTGACATTTTAATAGTTTGATCTTTCATCCCAATTTCAGATCAAAACAAATTTTGAAATGTTGGAATTTTCCTCAGGATGGAAATTCCATTTTCTGACCAGCTCTGTTCAGAAGATTTGCAAGATAAGTAACAGTTTTGTAGCATTCATTCCCTTTCCCCATTTCAGGGCTAGAATATAGCTTTTTCACAGCAACACTATACAACATTTTAGGACAAGAAATCATGCTGAATATCATAATTAAAAGTAATTGATGGGATGGGAGATTTTGATAAGCAGAGTAATTACCTATTCTACAGTTTGGACAGGAAATCTACTTTTACCAAAGTGCCATTGGAAAATTAATGTCCATAAGTCAGAACTCTGTTTTAGATATTATCTGAAAGCTAGAGCCTCCAGCAGCAAAAGATCTCTAGTCTGGCCTTCACACAAATTACCATGCTAATACATGGCAATTTGTGTATGTTACAGTGGGTAATAGTATTGGAACAATACTTTAGGCTCAGTGCTCATTCAGAGAGAAGTATTACATATTATATGTACATTATGGTCTGATTGTGTCTTAGAGCTTTATCTTTTACCTGTGTGAAGAATGCTACCAATCTCTTTAGTAGCATTTTACACTGATATTGCACAGATGTAAAAGACTAAGAAAGGTGCAAGGCAATGGAGAATCAGATGTTTTATGCCTTTACCAATTTCCACAGTCCAGAGAAGTCTAATTTCATTTGCTACATTTTATTTTTTATTTACACAAAAACAAAGTCACAAGTTAATTTTACAAAGTGAGGTTAAAAGCAAAAGAAAGGTCTGACATTCTAATCCCTGTTCTCAAAACTGTAATGATTTTAATATTTTAAAAGTTGTACGCACTGTCCAAGGAAAATGCTGAGATTCAGCGCAAATTTGATTTCGCTGAATTTCTGAATCTCAATTGGGTTTGATCTAATAACTGTCAGCTGACCTGATTAAAGTATACCTCTCTTCTAGTTGATTTAAATCAACTTGGCTACTACGCAGGAAGCTAAAATATATGCTATGTCAGACAGCCATCTGTTACCCTAAATTCAGTTATTTTTGAGAACTTAGCTTGAATTCACTTACCTGGAGAGCATAAAAAGGTGAGTATTTTTTTTAAAATCACTTTTTCCTTACCATTACTTTTAAATGATAAAACTTGAAACAAAGGTCATTTCCTTACTGCAATATTTTATTGTGAAGTTTGGGAGTCCTGAGTATGAGCAATGATTTGGAGGTTTTTTAAGGGATGGAACATATAAATATTATTTTAAAAGTAACAAAAAAGCTCATGTTTATAAAGAATGATATTGGGTGTACCCTTTTGTACAGTATCTTGTAAGCTAGACTATGACTAGCCTAGTGCAAGGCCAAAACACGTGTGGATCACAATTATGACCCAAAATGAAGGATATGAACTCAAACTGCTCCATAATTCATTCCTACGGGGCACAATCAAAATGTTTCTTTATTTTGATGCAAACATTTTCAGCAGTAAAAGCACAGCTCTAGGTAAAATATAATGACGGGAATAAATTGAGTGACATCCCTCAGAATGAAAGACAATGGAGAAGGATGTTGCTGGGCACAGAAGGAGGGAATGCACTATAACTGGAGCAGTGCTTGGGACATTGCATTAATGTATGTGGCACTCTGGTAGGAATATAAAGTCCAGAACCTGTGGAAAAATACTACAGAGCAGGGATTCAGCCTTGCTTGTTGCTGCTCCTCTTGCTGAGTAGCTCTGTATTCACTGCCTGTGGAGTAAGTCTCTTGTGGACTAGAGTCTACACTCCTCAAAAATGGTTATTTCCCTTGTTCTTTGCATGTGGTCATTTGAACTTGCATCCTTCTTATGGTCACATTGATCAAGGCTGATGGCTCATAGAATGAACTGATGCGTAATTGAGAATGTGTGTCTTCAAGAGAGATTTGAAAAGAAATGGAGACAGTATCTCGGACTGATGAAAAGAGGCTGCTGCAATAGGCATATGATCTGAAGGAGAAGTTTTTCACACTGGGAGTTGGGGGAGAAAGTGTGTGGAGACAGAAATGGCCACTGCAAGAAGTGGAGCAGAGGGTGACTAAATAAGTCCATGAAGCAATTTAAAAATAGGGAGAGGGTTTTATTTTTAAAAACTTGAAACAGTCAAACCTAAAAGCCCTAAAGTCCAAAAGGCTGACAATAAGACGCCCCAATCTGCTCCTTTGGCTGTATCAGTTCATCACTTTCAATATTGTGGATAATCCTTTCAGCTCTGCACATGTGTCTGAGTGTGCAGCTTCCCTTGACATATTTGGATCTGCCCTTATTGACACATTTCTTCCCTTTCAAAACTTCAGGATAAATAAGGAAATGCAAGGCTACTCCATGTGGTTCAAAATAATTCACAAACCATTGAATTAGAGAGAGACAGAGGGAGAAACATATTGGAAATAGCTTCCATTTTTCAGCATATCGCTTACAAGAAAAACTCCTAAGCAGCACCTGGGGAGGCAGACATAGATGGAAATCCCATTAACCTATATAAACTACAGACATTTTCTTTATAATTTAATTCTTATTATAAATATATGAATTTCTCTGTGTAAAAATATGTGGGTGTCTGGGTAGCAGAGCACCTAGGTTTATCTCTGGTGCTGGATAAAGAGAAGGAGTTTCATAGCCCACTAGAAATACTACAGCAAGTCACTTCCCCTTTTTACTCTTCAGTAAAGATAAGCTAGTTGCCCAACCAAGCACCCTCACCCAAATTGCATCTCTACAGCCAGTTTTAGACAAAAGAGCTGTCTAATTTACATTTGTGCCACAAGTTCGATCAAATGTGTACAAACGTATGGGAAATATGCTATTCCATATGGGCAAGCTATAAAAAAATACTGACTTGTCGCATTTGTTGACATAAGAAACTAACAAGTTAGATTATTTCCACATTTATTGTGCTGACATAACTCCTAAAACTCAAGACAGCTGTTCAGAACATTGTAGAAAAACACAAGAAGGAACAGAAAGCAGTTTAGCTGGCAGGATTGTTTTTTTTAAAGCTGTCTTCACTATTTGCATGGTACAATATTTCTAGTTCATTAGCAGCATTAACCAACTGTCTTCACAGCCACAGAGTAATATTACTTTAGGCTGTTTGATGACCTAATACTTTGAAATTAATAATGGCAATGGGTTCTGCAGTATGGCAGACTCAGAAGAATACAATTTCACCTCCTCATTAAGCGCTCAATAGAAGCGTTTTATGGGAGATGAATCTGTGCTACATAGGACACAGTGAGTAATTTATAATGACGTTTGAGTTGACAAATTGGGCCTTTATAACATACTGCTTCTCTGTGCTCAGAGAACAAGGTGTTGTAAATCAGTAAGAGAGCCCACGTTTCTGATGCACTAGCACAGGACATCTGTCCAAGTCGTGTGTGTGAGACAAACTGAGATTTTAAATCTTTGAGTGGGCTGTTTAGTAGGGAGTGAGTGAGAGAGGAATATCTTTAATACAGAAAAAGTAAAAGAGAATGGTTGGGGAGGATGAAATAACGAAGATTTTTCCTTACAATTGTTACAGAAGATTACTCAAATAGACTTTGAATGTGGGGCATGTAAAGATTTTATTCAGATTTTGCAGCTAGTTAATGTCATACACAAAGCAACATTACAGCAGCAGTTATATAAATACTATAACAATAACTTGCTTAATACTTAAGTGGCTAGCTCAAATTGTGAAATAAACTATGTATTTTAGAGCACAATAAGGCTTTTATCAGCTACTTGACTTCAGGTCATACAGCTGAAAGACGCTGATTATAAAGGACAGATTGCATCTCACTTCATGTGGGTGTGCAAGGACCTTCTCCTGTCCTCACTCCTTTTTCCCCTTTGTGCGGGAGCTAGGCAGTAGGCACAATGGGAATACTTGTGCATGGAGTGTGAGGACTCCATAGGACTAAAATGATGGCTCCCTATGAAAGGAAGGAAATGGGTAGATCCTTGATACTGCCTTCCTCTTCACTGGTTAGCTGATGAGGCACAGGTATGAGAAGAGTCCACACCTTCTCAATAACTGACACAGCATTCCAGCAAAACTCTTTACTTCCTCCAGTGAAGGATGGTACTTAAAAGTATAATGGAGACCTCAGTCTGTAGTTGGTTCAGTGGCAGCCATCTCTAATAAGCATTCTTAACTAACTGCACACGTTGAATCAAGGAGACAAAAAAAGTAGCCCAAATCAAAATCTGTTGAGTTTTACAAGCAAATAGTACCTCCCATTTAGTGTTTCTTTAAGTGTGGTATTTTACCTAATGAAGGTGGCCCAAGTGTCACACAAAGGTGAATAAACTTTAAGCTCCTATCTTTTTTTTCTTTTTAATACCATTGAAATGAAAACCTCAGTGTTAGGATTCAGTTCCTATAGACATGATTCATCCCACTGAATACAACTGGTTTAATTGTATGGATATGGGATGTTTGTGTGAACAAGGGTTGGACAAGTAGGTCCATAATTGACAATAGTTTTAGCAGACTGTATCTAGTACAGTAAACCCAGAACTTCAGAAAAACTATACCTAAATGTCATTTGTTTCTCTAATTTTTGCGCTTCTGTTCCTCTCTTCTTGTTATTCAAATTAGAGCTGGTCAGGAATTTTCCAACCAAACATTTATATAATCAGAAAATGCAGATTTGTGGGAAAAAGTCAGTTTTGACAAATTTTCCTAATTCCACAAAAGTTTGCAAAATAAGTTTTGAAATTATGTCCCATTTTGGCATTTTTAAAATTGAAAGTTATTGTTTGAAATACCTTTTTGTTCTGAAATTTTAGTTGATTTATATTAAAAAAAAAGTCAAATTCAAAAAAATATTTTGTAATCATCAAAACACAATATTTCAGCTGAACTGATTTTAATCTTTTTTTATGATCCAGTTTGCAAATATTTTTTGAGATTTGGAATTTTTGTTCAAATGTCAGAGGGGGAAAAAGCTCAAAATGCTAAACTCATGGGATAGGACTGCCATTTCCTTCCCATTTCTATTCAAAATGCACAAATATTTTGGTATAAGCAGCCTTGTAATACCTTCAGTTGGTTCCTCTCTGTCAGCTTCGGATGCAAGCCACTCCTCAGTACACCACTCAGTGGTCACCTAGGGGATTAGCAAGGTCAGCACCAGTAAAGCGTCTAGGTCCTGGCCTCTTGCGACAGGGCAGGGCAATTAGCCATCATCAGCCCAGCTCTTGGACTGAGGCAGACATTCAGGCTCAACCCTCCTGGGCAGAGCAGATCTGTAGCAGTCTATGGCCCAGCTCCCTTGCAGAAGACAAACACAGGCTATTCAACCTAAGGTGGGTAGGCTGCTACCTCAGGGTGGGGTTGGCAACAGGTGATAGAAGGCACCAGTTGAGGGCCCTAACAGTGGCAGGGTCTCTGCCAAAGCACACTGACCGTAGTTTCAGCAAAACAGTCAGATTAATGTCTGGTTTCCCTACACTACTTCCTACCTGTCCAAAGGGCTCCTTTGCATGCAAGTCCTCAGTCTCCTCAGTGTACTTGGCACCCAGCAGTCCCAGCGGCTCCTCAGGGTGCTGTGAAGCCAGCAGGTCCACTCCTTTCCATGGAAAGGGGTTAGTACAGCTCAGCTCCCCAGTATAGGGGCCAGCAACAAGGCAGAAGCATCTAGCTCCTTCCCTGACTTTGACTCAAGTGAACTGGTGGCCTCTCCTTTTATATTTCCTCTTCTGTTCCTCCCCTTCCAGTGTGAATAGCTCCACACACCGGAGGGCAGGGAGTGATTGCTCCCTGTCAGTCTAGGTGGGAGGCCACTGTGCCTTGCTACAATGCTGTTATTTTCTACTAAACATGGCAATTCTATGATTCTCATTCATTATTAGCATGACATTTATTTTTTCTTAAAGTATTTTATTATGTTTGATCTCGTGCATTGAAGGTGAATTGCCTTAGGTTCTGTATGAAAATATCATTCTTATGCTGCTTTAAACTAATCTGATTAGAACTCAGATCTTTGTTTTAAAGTGATATTTTAATGTTAAGATTCTTGAACCTCTGTCTACCACACACCTTTAAGTGGCCACAGAATAACTGAGTGCCTCATAATTTTTTTAATGTATTTATCCTCACAAGTCTTTTGTGAGGGAGGAAAGCGCCCTGAGCTCCCTTTACAGATGGGAGCTGTGGCACAGAGATTTAAGGTGCATCTACATCTATGGTGGTGTATTAGGTAAGGCCTTTTAGACCCAGCTAGCATGGATACAAAGAGCAGTGTAAATGGTGAGGAATTGGCATAAGTGCCCCATACATCTGAACCCGCTATGTATATTATGTATATATCTACACAGTTCTCTACACGTCCAAGAAGTCCCTCCCAGGTCTACTGTTCTGTTTTAAGCAGTGTTGTGTTACACTGACAAAAGACTTGTCTACACGTGCAGCATTGAGGGCGCTGAAGCAATTGATGCAGTGGCAGGCCTGGTGAAGACATGCTCAGTTGATTGCTGAGCTGACCCTTGTATTCCACTGGAACAAGAAATGTAAGCGGAATCTCCCGTTAATGTAGCTAAGAGCAAGTCTATACTGATGGTGGCAAAATCACCGCCATCAACATGATCTTTCGGGGTCGCTTGAGGCATCTGTTTAGATGAGCTGAATCGATCATGGAACCAGAGCTGTAACACCAGCTCTGTAACCATAGTAACACTAAGACGACTGGACACCATTTCCGGTCGGCTTAGTGTAATGTGTGGGGAGCAGTTAAAAAGTCAGCAGCAAGGTATTTTATGTACCTTACATATCTGCCGCCGAAAAGCGCAGCAAGTATAGACTGGGGCTCAGTGGAAGCCGTGCAGCAACTTGATGCAACACACATTAACCTCAGTTATACATTACTTACGTAATGTTACTTATGTATCTTGTGTCGACGGCACCACAGTGTAGACAGGCCCTGTGTCTTTCCCTGCTGCAATGAGGAAAGGCTCAGTTAACAGTCAGCCAACAGTCTTCAGTCTAGGTCGAATCAAAGTGTTAGAATACTGTGCTATAGTGCTACTGTATCACTCCTAATGTCCAAAATATATTGGGGAATTACTGAGCGGTATTGATTTGTGAAAAGCAACAGAAAAGGGTATTTACTGGGTGCGTCTACACTTGTAAATTAAGGCGACTTAAGCTGGCTTAAGTTGACTTAATTTACTCTGCGTCTACACTATACTTTCCTTAAGTCGACTTAAGCAGCTGCAAGGTACAATGGGGCAAAGGCTGAGCCCCCTGGCAATTGGCAAGGGGTGCCCCCCTGCCACCGTGGACCTGTCCCAGCTCTACCTAGCCCCTTTAAGTCAACCTAGGCATCCAGTGTGGATGCTCTAGGTTGATTTTGTAGGGTCCCCTCTAAGTCGACTTGAGTGTGGACATGCTAAGTCGACAAAGTCGACTTTAAGTCGACTTAAATTAACAAGTGTAGACATAGCCACTGTGTTTGCAGTGAGCGTTAGCAGCCACATTACAGCACACACAGTTTAGCTTTAATGCACTGTGTTTTTACTTTGTTAAGGTAATATAAATTAAATTAAACAAGGAAGAGTTTCCTTGCTGGAGGAGCCAGTAATCAGAATTAATGTTTTTCATCTCTTAAAGATTGATAATTAATCAGAACACATGTAGTTAAACATTCATTTGATTTGAAAATTTATAGCATTAACAACAAATGAAAAAAAAGTAATGAGTTCTAAAATTTGCACTGTAGGGTTTTAAATATAAATTCTACCTGTGAGTTTGTCACCAGTGGACCATCAGCAAAGTGGGGCAGAGAAAAACAGGCTACATAGGTCCTAGGTTCTTTGTGTATCTGCTGTGAGGTTGCTACCAGTTGATGCCCAAAAGAAAGCCTGAATAGCACAGGAGCAGAGTGAAGTTAATTCTACTGGTTACACATTTTATTGTTAATGTATTTAAAATATTAATCGATTTATTCTAATAAAGAGATTCCATCACATTTTGTTCGTAAGACGTGTACTCAAATTTTAAAGGAATTCACTTCAGCTGGGCATGCACCCCTTTTCTGCTCTGTCTGTGAACACCCAGCAAAATTATTTTGGCATCTCTGAAAATAATTCACTGAAATTGCAATTTTTTTTGGTTAGCCTGCATCTGTGTTTTCAGTGAAAAAACAGTTTGTACAAAATTTTTTGCCCAGCTCTGGTTATACTAGAATTTCAGAATCAGAGGCGGCTTTTGGGGTAGGCGAAGCAGGCGCATGCCATGGGCCTGAAGCAGTAAGGGACCCCATCTTCTGCTTTGCCTACCCCAAAAGCCACATCTGCCTCGATCGGCAGCAGGAGGTGGAGCTAGCCCCTGCGGCTGGGGCTGGTGGCAGAGAGCTGGTGCCAGAGGATGGGGAGCCGGGGCCACAAAGGGGGGCCCCTATGGGGACTTCACAATGGCCCTATGGGGGCCCCACAATGGGCCTTTGCCTAGGGCCCCCAATAGCCAAAGGCTGCCTCTGTTCAGAATATTGCTGGTCAATAGTGCAACATATTTGTCAGTAGATACATCATTGTTTTTCTGCAAAGACCACTCTTTCAATCAATTACTTAAGAGTTAGTCTCCCTTTCTTTGACCCCACTCAGTTATTATCCACTTTACCATGTCCTCCAAAGTAATGCTGCTGATCTGCAATAGAAACAGATTTGTAATTTTTAAAACCTCATGGGAGAGGACACATTTTCCTATTATTATGCATCTTGGTTGAGACCTACAAAGCTGTCTTGAGCATTTTGGTACATAACTTTAATTCATTTTAACCTGTAAACTTTGTTGGGGTATCTCTACTAGGGATTGGCAGTAGTTGTGAACAGATGGCTGGAGGATCTGTAGAACACTAGGATCATTTTACAGAACCCTAGATCAGCTGGATGAACCCGTCAAGGTAAATGTGGTTTAATGTCACTCTGGAGAAGGCTTCCTTTAAAGCATAATATATTTTATTTCTAGTCCAAATCCTATTTGCAGTTTGAATGAATGATAGTAAGAGTAAAATTTTTCTAAGATTAAAAGCAATTTCACTGCTGTGAAGAACTCCAACATTTCATAGAAAATCTTTTGATTTTAATTGCAGATGCTAGTTGTAAATGACTATTTTGTAGCAAAACTGGTAGACTGTCTCCCTACATGCCCTGGCTCAGGGGAAAACTTACTTTTCTCACAAATCAAATGCGATAGACAGCACTCAACACAGTTTCTTAGCAAACTTACTTTTTCCACATTGCATGTGAATGAAAATAGATCCTTATCCTGAGTACTTGGTATATAGGTTGTTTCTATATTTGTGAATTGATTATTCATCTTTTAATTTTAAAATTGAAAATAAATGAAATGATCTCCTGATGTTCCTGTATTCGGCTTAGTTCATCTGACTAGTCTATGTAGGTTTATCACGAAGAAAATTAAAACTGGATGGAGGGTACTAGCAGTGATGTATATTCAGCATTTTTCTAACTGATTGCTATAATTGTAGCTCTCCAAGTCCTATTATGATGGTAGGATAAAATATATACTTTTATTTCAGTTTAGTATTTTGGAGCCATGCCTTCGGAGTAAGAAAGAAACTAATAATTTCTTGTCACTAGAAAGCTGTAATTATGTGTATTTATATTTAACCTTTCCCGATACTGCTCATTAACATCTACTTGGCAATGACACAGTTTTCATTTTGATATACAGCTTTTGTGTAAAGGCTGTAATGACTATGTAAGCTTTGACTGGCAACTGTTCCTGTCCTGAAGTGCTGGGGCTATGTCAAAACGTAAACTTTGGAGAACAAGGACCAGTTTCTTTCTATGTGGGTGCCGGATAGATCAGTAAGAAGCCATGATTTTCTCTCAAAGGAAACCTCCAGATCCAGAAAACTGCTTAATAGGGATCTCCACAAAGAATAGAGGCAATGGGATACCCTTAGACTATTACTGTTTTCTCTGTGGTCCAGAGGGACAGTAAAGGCTTGGCTTACCCAGTGCCCATTTTTTATCCCAGTCTGCAGTCTTTTCTCTGGAAAGGGGACACAATGTGCACAAACTTTAGTGGCCATGAACTATAAATAGATTGCCATTACAATGACTGCACCATACCTTTAAGTGAGGAGGAATTTGTCTGGCTGATTGAAAGAAGGAAATAATGCTTTATGGCTAGGGGGAGAGAGGTCACGCTGTTGAGAAAGGGGACAGTGATTCATCCTCTGGAATCCAGATGACTGAAAGGTTTAAAAGAGGTAGCCCATGTGATGAAGCCCCCTTTCACATGGAACAGGTTCCTATCATCCCTCCCCTTTAGGTGGTGAAGTACCAGGTTTGGTCAAGACCTGCTGTGGGCATTGTAATAGCTACCTCCTTTTTAGGGGGGTTGGGAAGGAATCTTTCCTTTATTCCCAATTGGCTTAGGTAGAGTTGATTTTTGTTTGTTTGTTTTTTCAATCTTCCCCATGCCAGCTTTAGGGAGGACTTTGTTCATGTGTGGCATGAAGGGACTTAGGCTAATATAATGCATTGTGACAAAGGGGGTGCGGATGTCCAGCGCAGGAACCCCATTGGGAAGGTGTACAGTGATGGCTTGGTAAAGGACTTAAAAAGGAGATGTTGGTTAAAGGAATGGAAGGGGGAGATTTGGGGCCACTATGATTGTAATGATGGGGAGCCAACCCCCCTTTCTTATAGCTCTGAGAGAGCTATAAGAGGGAAGATGGATGGCAGGGTCCCAGCAATGGATTAGCTGGAGGACTTGGATGGGAAAAGAGTGGTGGCTACTAGAAGCCCCCGCACCACCCAGAGTCATTGAACGAACATGGGGTTATCAGCACTGTATACTTTTATCTTCCGGGTAGCTTGAGACAACTAACATTGTTGTGGCCTGATTAAAACTATATCAAATGTCTCCTTTCCTTTCAGTATAGCTGGACAACTACCTTTCTAATTAACTTAATAATCAAACAATCATGATGGTTTTAACTTTCTCCTAGGTAACAGGTGAATGTGTGATTATTGCTGTTATTTAAAGTTTAAAAGAACAGAAAGGAGAGAGATGGGAAAAAAGGATTCCAGTGTGTGCTTAGATTTACATCCATACTATTTAAGGCTATTTTAATCTTACAAAGTTAGATTTCTCAATGAGAATGACTAGGAAGGTGCATAATTAAAGGTTTACACTAGTATAATACACTGAGAACAGGAGAAAATAGCATGATTTCTTTTTCATTGCATTTGTTTTTTTATGGGCTACTACATTCCATTGTCTCTCACGGAAGTGTAGGATTGGAAGGGATCTCAGCAGGTCATAGCTCACTTCCCTTCCTCTCTTTAAAAAATAAAGAAGCTACTTTATTTAAAATTTTATTTAAAACAACATTTCCTTTTTATAGGTTTTAGTGTTGCAGATGCTGATTTTCTCTAGAAATGAGGAGAATTCCACTTGTTAAAATTTCATCATGCATCTGACAAAGTAGGTTGGAGCCCACAAAAGCTTATGCCCAAAGAAATTTGTTAGTTTTTAAGGTGCCACAGGATTCTCATTGTTTTTGTCAAAATTTAATTTATGCTTTTAGTGGGCTTTATCCAAACATTAGCTGCCTCTGGGGACATCTTAGCTGCTATTTAGTCACAGCATAACCTCTAAATTGACTAATTTCTCAAGCTTTCCTCTTGTTTGCTGGTAGTGTCAGAAGATGACTCACTTAAGTTTTCTGGGCAAGGATCTTCTCTAACTCACTTAAACAAACAAAGGAGATGGATCCTGGCCCTACCAACCTTGCACTTTCTCACAGTATCCCGCAGAACTGTTGCCACAATTTGCCATTAGAGAAGGTTGAAATCTTACCATTTGTTAGGCAATACTGTCAGTAAAACGTGCTCAGAGCCAATTTTAAGAAAAGCAAGTAAATATAACAGCTTTAAGTTACTCTTTCTAGGTAATACAAATAAGGCACATTCATAGACTGAGATGTTGAACAAATGAAAGCGTGTAGAAACAAACTAATAATTGACATTTTAGTGTCAGCAGGACCAGATGGTACTCACCTAAGAATTCTGAAGGCGTTCCGGTGAAATGGCTGACCTGCTAGCAAAATTGTGTCATTTAATAAAAATTTGTGCAAGTAGCAGAGTGGGCCTGAACTGATGAACACTGGCATGAATAGTTTTATGGTTAACGTAATATATTTATTTTAACTTAGTAAAATCTCAAGACTACTCTCAAGCACTTAAAATGGAGCTAAACTTTCTTTTAGGAGTTGGGCAGTAGGATGGCAGATGAGATTTAATATATAGACAAGGTGAATACACAGTGGAGGAAATGATTTGAACCACTCATATACAATGAGGGTTCTAAATTAACTGTACTCACAGAGGAAAGAGGCCTAAGCATCACGGTGGACAGCTTGATGAAAACATCTGCTCAATGCACAGTAAGGATAAAATATAAAAAGCCAAGGATGTTTGTCTATACTTTAAAAGAAGGGATGAAAAATAATAGTGACAATCTTATAATGCCATTACAGAAATTGATGGAATACCCTCGCTCTGAACACTCGGGCCAATTCTCCAAAAGAACACAGCAGATTTAGAAAAGATCCCAAAAAGGGCAACCAAAACGATTAAATTCACAGAAAGGCTTGTGTATATGAAAGGAGATTTAAAAGTTTGGAACTATTTTAAGAGGAGCCAAATAAGAATGGACACGATAGAGACATATACATTAATGAAAGGTGTAGAAGTTCAAACTGATTGAATTGTTAAAAATACTAAGATTCACAAGTATTTGTGAATATAATAGCTGAGCTGATTTGCAATCCAGGCATCTTGTTACTTCTTCTCAACACAAATTTCTTTTTGAACATCTTGTTCAAGAATATATTCCATTTCTTCCACACTAACATTGTGGCAAGGAGGGGGAGGG
The DNA here is from genome assembly GCA_007922175.1 of Pelusios castaneus. Classification (NCBI taxonomy): domain Eukaryota; kingdom Metazoa; phylum Chordata; order Testudines; family Pelomedusidae; genus Pelusios; species Pelusios castaneus. The sequence continues at coordinate 3,308,669 of ML685816.1, forward strand.
GGTTTCTTTTCCCCACCCCCTCCTCTCTTCCATTAATCATGAGCATCTCCCTTTCTCTGGCCTGCAATTAGTTTTGAATGAAGTGGCACCCAGCTCTCACTGTTTCTTGGCCAGTAGCTTTTTAAGTGAGTCTTCAGTGATTCAGCCCATGACTCTCACTCTGTGCCTCCTTCCATGTTATACAGTCTCCAATTCTTTCTCCTGACCCTCATATGGGCCCAGGACATCAGGGCTTCCTTCCCCAAGGCTCTGTCTTCTTTAACAACCTAACAAGGGCTCATCTTGGTACCCTCAGCTGGTGTCCGTCCAACAAACCTCATCTTGGATCGAACTTCAACCAGACCAGCAGGGCCCATCACAGTACTCTCCCCTGGCTGGGCTCAGTCTGCCCACACTGACCTGTCTGTGTCTTGCTGCTCTTTCAAGCACCTGATTCTCCCTCTTCAAGATCCAGTCAGCAACTGACTCCTTTGCTCCCATCCCCACTGCTTCCTTTTATAAGGTCCTTCTAGTCCCTGATTGGTCACTTCAGCAGTTCTTCTGATTGGCTGTTCCCTTGCAGCCATTCTAGGATGCCTACAGCACATCTTCTCTGCTGTTTTCTGGGGCAGGGTGAGGCAGGGCTGTGAGGCTTCAGCAGGGGCCCTCCAGACCTAGTTCATCCTGTCACATACCTGTTTTGTTTTTTTTCTTCTTCACAAACTCATTTCTCAGGCATGGCATTTAGGTCCGTTCCTAATTTAGCATGACAACAGCGCAACTCCATTCTCTGAGGAGCCCAGATTAAGGGGTCTTGGGGCCCTGGGCTGCTGCACCACTATGGGGTCTGGTCCCCCCTTCTGGGCTGCCTCCTCCAGGCCAGGGCCCCACCCCCCACTACTGTGGGGTCCCAATCTGGGCCAGCACTGGGAGCCAGAGACTGTTCTCACGTCTGCCCCTGGGCTGGCTGGTCCACCCCCAGAGGTGGGGCAGGCCAGCCCTGTTCATTCTGCTCCGTTCCAGGGCTGGGGCTGGCTGGTGCATGGTGCAGCACCCTGGAGGCTGCACCGGAGGCCATATCAAGTGCCAGCTGGCCCCTGCCTGGCCCTGACCCTGGAATAGAGCGAAGAAAACATGGCTGGCCTGCCACACCCTCAGGGACAGACAAGCCAGCCCAGGGGCAGGAGTGCCTCTGGCCCTGGGCCCCGCTCCCCCCAGCACCAGCTGAAGAGCTGTGTGGGCTTGGGGGGTGGGGACGGATATGGCAGGGGCCATAGGGGCTGGAGCCTGAAGCCCCCTTTCAGGGCGGGGCCTGGGACTCTAGTCTCTATAGCCCCTGCATTAATCCGGCCCTGCCTATGAAATTAAACCTGCTCAGCCATGGTGTTGATCAATACTGTTAATGTATCTTTGGCATAGATTCCTCCATTGTATACATTCCTTCTGCGGTCCCAAACTCCTCATATTTCATGAGAGCAGACTACAGAAATCATCTAATCTTAAAGTTCAAATGAAACAAGGATTTATTAGGAGAAGCTCAAATTAAATTAAAGTTGACTTTAATTCTGCCCTGAAACACCAACATGATCGTGTATTAGTATTTAATAGGGAGATTTCGACAAAAGGACATAAACTGGCAGAGTGAGTACAATGATCTACTTAATCTCTTATCTGATATATGCAAAATTTAATAGGTTAGTGGAGATTTCCTTTCCATGAAGTAAGGAAGAGGCAAGTATCCAAGTACTTAGGGATTTATCCCAGAGGAAAAGGAACAGTTACTTGTGAAAATTTACAAAATCCATTTGTTTTAGGGACAAAATAGCTACTGTGATGCATAATAATGATTAAAGACTACATTAATCAAATGCTGTAAAAAGTGCTACATCTTTAATCACTCACAAGTTCATTAAAAAGGCTTTGAATAAATCCTGGACCCATTGAAGTTGATGACAAAACTCCAATTGGCTTTAATGGGGGGGGGGGAGGGAAAGTTTTTCCCTTAGTCTTTCTCCCATGCAGTTTCCAAATAATACTTCTTGTTATTGGTCCTATCCAAATGTCATAATGCTTTAAGACACCTGAGTATAATGCGCATAAATAAAGCCAATTTTATATTGCGTATGTAACAACAATTCTTTGCTTTATAAAAGCTTTGCCAATTTAGGTTTTAGTAGGAGTGAACAGTGATCAGAATCTGCCAGGATACAGCCATTAGTCAGGGCTCGATTATCGCAGGAGTTAAAGGGGCTGAAGCCCTGGGCCCTGGCCGAAAGGGAGTCCCCCCAGGCTCCAGCCCCTAAACCCTCTATAATCCAGTGCCCCGCTCAGCGCCAGCAGGGCAGGAGCGCTGAGAGCATTCCTGTCCTGCAGGTGCTATGGCGAGTGTGTGGGGGAGGGGCAGAGCCCTGGAGCCAGAGGCCGGTCTCTGTGTTCTTGTCCCACCCCTGGGCCGGCTGGTCCACCCCTAGGAGGGGGGTGGGGCAGCTCCTGCTGGCTCTGCCTGGGGTGTGGGGCTGGCTGGTGCAGCCTCCTCAGCCTCCTCTCTGATTGGGCATGGCTCCTCGGGGGCTGCATCAGGGACCACCATGTGCTAGCTAGCCCACTCCACACACACACACCCCCGGGCAGACTGGCCAGAGTTGGGCTCAGCCAGGAGCACTCTCTGGCCCCAGGGCCTCCCCCAGTGAGACCCCCATGGTGGGGGGAGCCCTGGGACCCCCGGGCTGATTAATCTGACCTTGCCATTAGTGATCACTATTTTTCAGATGTAAGTTCAGTTTTCAGGGTTTTCATGCTCTCTGAACACTATTTTTTAAATGTTCATGGAATTTGGTCAAGTGGGTAAAGGGGAAAATCCTCAGTGTTGACACAAAAATGCTTATTAATAAAATGATCATTTATTTTATAATGTTAAGTCATGCCAAACTTGCCTGCAGCTTACTGAATTCTAGGAGATATATTCATACCCCAGATGCCTGGAGAGTATAACAACATATTTTTGGTTACTTATTTTATTAAATGAAATGTCAGGATAATTTAATTAAATTCCAGGAGGTTTCTGCTTTTGGTTACTAGGGCCAAGGCACGTGTCAGGGAAGATGACATCTCTTTGGCCATAAAACCATGTTTATTTCACTCAAGCTCTAAAACGCAGCTTTCACAATATCTGTTTTGGTTTAACTGTTTTCCTTTATGCTGTATTTCAAAATGTATATGAGCATTGAGTATTGTGATTTGTGCATTGTTGCAAATATTTAATAGAAGTCTTTAGTTGCAAGTTGAAAATACACTGCAAATGGCAAATCATAAAGCCAAGGGCTTTAGTCAAAAAGCAAACACATCTGGAAGTGGTCTTATCAAACGATATTTCTTCTACAAGATGCTTATTGGTATAGAGGTGATCTTACCTTGAAAGAACAAACTTTAAGCTATTTATATTTTAGAAGAAAAACGTACTGATTTTAGAAGAATATAGGAATGTCATTTATGTAAGATATGTAAAAGAAGAGTGGTGAATAAGGGATTTTAGCAGGTCTTCTTCCACCTTTCCTTCTTTACAGAGGAAAACCTCAGTTTAACTCTTCCCAAAATTCTTACTGAAAGTTATTTCTTTTATGAGTGCTGTAAAATTCAATGTAATTTAAACTACAAAAAAAAATGATAGTTGAAAAATGTTTTACAGAAGGTATTGGTACCTTCTATCTAAATCATATTTCCTCTTAGTGATTCCTCCTTGTTTGCTACTTAAATGCTGGAGATGGCAAGCTTCCTTTGAGATACTATCACAGATGTGTATTTTCAAATATTTTATCTGAATGCAAAGCTTCTAATTGAATATATTCTTAATATCAATATAAAATGCTAGATGAAGGCCCTAATCCCACCGCTTCACCACAAGGCAGAGCCCCATGCTTCCCCACAACTCCACCATCTGGTAGACAGAGAATGAGGGGGAAATGAGGGGCTTTCTGAGCCACACTTTAACTGTAAAAGAGCTGTATGTTACTCATGAGAAGCATTTTGGCTATCCCAATATAAAAGTTTTCTGCCAGTCGTGCCACATATTCCCCGAGAGTGACTGTTTCCCATCTGTAAAGTGGAAATAGTACATGTTCTGTTATAAGCATTCTTTGAGAATAAATTCATTAGTGTTAGTGAAGTGTTTGGAAAATACAGTGACATGGGCTGCATAAGCACATAGAAAAATTATGGCCAGTATGTTAAGAAGTATGGTTGTAGGATGAATAATCTGGTCAGAGGAACTAAAAAAAAACGGAGTCTAGAAGAAGGCAGGAAAAGGAAGAAACAGGGTGGCTCTTCACAGCTAATACAAGGTCTGTTCTTAACTTGGGCTAGTTCACCTGCATTAACTAATGTAGATTACAATATCTGTAGTCAGTGCCTTGCGTGTTGACAAGTTCCAAGACTTTAACTGTAACTCCTAACTTGTATTAAAAGCCAAATTGCTGTATCTTCACTGCTATTTTAACCTGAATTAGCTAGTTAAGAGTATACCTTTTCTTGCAGTGAAGACATAGGCAAAGAAACCTCACAAACACAGCTGAGTATAACCAACGAGAGTCCTGGAGCACCTTAAAGACTAACATATTTCTCCCGGCATAAGCTTTTCTGGGCTGCAGTCCCCTTCATTATTTGCATCTGAAGAAGGGTGTTGCAGCCCAGGAAAATGTCTGAAGAAATTTGTTAATTATAGCTGAAGAAATTTGTTAATTTTTAAGATGCCACAGGACTTTCGTTGTTTTTGTTCCATACAGACTAACATGGCTACTCCTTTGGAACAGTTAAATAGGCAAACTGTACAGAGCCTGCCCAAACAGTCCAATCTTTTGAAAGTTTATGAAAATCCCACCATAAAATCCAATATTATATTTTAATTTAAAAATAATAATAAAACCATAGTACTCAATCAACTCCTTGCCATAGGAAAACTAAATCTTTTCTGGAAGTTTAAATAATAATGGACTTGAATTGGAAACCTAGATCTTCACCTCCAGTTATTTGGGAAGTTTGGATCTAGCAGTGACTCCACGTACGTCATCATTATAGGCAAAATCATCTAGTATATATTTGCACAGTACCACTAAAGTCTCATTGTTTCCATCTTTAGTTCCAAAACTGTCACAATCACATTTAAAATTGCTTTGCTCTCAGAAGCAGTAGTACAGGAATATTTGTTCTGTACTGAGTGAAATTCACGCTGCTGAAGAACACAGACACAAACCCAACCCATAGCTTAAGTGCTATTTAAGCCTTATTGGATGTGAATTTTGCCTCCTGTTAATCTGAGAAAGACTAACAAATTGATTTGGAAATAAGTAGGAAATACACAAATATGAACCAAACCATATTTTTCAAACATTTTCAAAGGCTTATTATTCACTTTTTGATTTACACCTAGGATGATGGGCCATAATGGTTGTATCTGGGAAGTAAACAAAATCATGGGAAATCCTAGCAAGAGTTCCAACTTCAATTGCATGCAAGATAACGTTGTGCAAGTCTGAGGTTTATTAACTTAAGAAATGCAGACAAATTTTATTTTAAAACCTGCTTGTGTGACTCAAGAGTGTGTTACATGTCCCTCTCCTTCCTGGCCAAAGTGGCTAAGAATCTCTGACAGCCCTCATAAGAAAGCCTGATTGTTCAGCTCAAACTGTAGCAGCTTGTGGCTTTTTTTGGTTCTGGCAGTCCACAGTTCAGTCTTTGGTGTCTCAGCCAAGATGGGGTCACAGCCAAGATGATGTCAATCAAGCTTGTTTATTGTGTGTGGGTTTTTTTAATATGGCACACATGTTTAGTTGTTTCTCATAGGAAAAATTGTACATTATATTGCAGACAAACATTTTGAACATTTCCAAATACATTGGCTTGTGAATAAAATGTGTTATGACAATGATGTATATTATTAACCTTATAGAGTGTGTATAAATGCAATGCCCCATACAAACGTTAATGTTAAGTAAAATATCCCTTTCTTATTAGTGAGCCATAATATTTAAATAAGATTATCTGAACAATACTCATTTCAGAGTGAGGTAACGTATCCCTGAGACACTGTTACTGCATAAGGTTATAAAACAGAGACATCATGCTAATGTTTAATTCCAAAAGTCAGCCAGTAATATAGTGAAGGCATGGCAGGAATTTTTACCATTTTTCTGTCTCCTGGCATTTTCTTTCATCCTGTCTTCTAATCAGAACAGAAAATAATTGCCACCTGGAAATCATGAACACTCTTGGCAATTCATATGAATACCACAACATAGTGTGAGTGGGCAAAGATGCTTTGATTAATGTACTGGAGGAAATCAATTTAACTTCATGTAGTGCTAGGAATTTTTCACCATAAGTACATCAAATTGTAACTCTGTCTTTCAGCACTTCCCTCCAAATAGTAAGGCATTCTGTGTAATATATACAGGAGAGGTCACTTACTGTTTTATTTGTCAAATTAACTTAACAGTATGAGAGTAGCATGTGTTTCCTTCTCTGAGGACTGACTTTGCTATTTCAGATGTTGGTGGTTTAGTTGTACTTTATAACAAACTCTCTGGTTTATTTCATTTACCCATCCCCAAAGAAATCAAAGTTGCTTCATATTTTAGAACTAACAATCAAAACCCTGACTTGTATAGAGCAGCTGGTTAAAACATAGCAACCATGTTTTGCTTTTCTTTGTTGTGGCAAAAAATCCTTGAGAATTTTTATGAAATGGAAATAGCTTTTTAAAAGTTTGACTTTTTTTTGTTGAAGAATGCGTGTGGGGCATTTTCACAGTCATTTTCAAACAGCAAGCCTTTATTTTCTTCCTGCCCTCCACATTTTTCATGGGTTCATTCAGACTGGTCACGAGACACTCCGTGCTGGGTACTGATTGGCTCATTGGCTAGGCCCATCTAATATGTTCAGGAGTGCTAGCAGAAGCCATTTTGATTAATACTTTCACAAGGCAACAGCAGTCCCAGGAAGCAGCTTTGTGCAATACTCATTGTTGTAAAATTGTGCAACAAGGAAGCATATCCTTTACCCAAGGAGAGCCTAGGCTTTAGAGAAGCAATGCAAAAAAAACTTAATCCACTGAAGAGCTGAGCATGCTGCTTCCTCCCCTGCAAGACACCATCACCAGGTAAAGTTGGAGGAGGTTGTGTTGGGACAGTTGGTTAAATAGCCTGCGTTTGGGTCCCCCTGATATATGTTTCAATATTTAAAATAGGCATCCAAATGCTGACCTTCATTGCTAACTTAACATGGAATATTTGGTTTTGATGAATATGATTTTCAGGGTGCTGTCTCACGCAGTTATCTATTTTAGTGCTCAGATTTGCATGGGTTTTTTACTGTGTTCCTTATACTTGTGTATTAGCTGAAAGAATCATTAAGTTTTGGGCACACTGATGGAGTACAAGTAGGAGAACACAGATTAGCTTTTATTTTGCAGCTCTGGTGCAGCGGTGAAACACTATTGAATCATTCCCTGAACAGTTTTATTCATTCCTCACCTGATAAGCACCTGTCTATGGACTTCTATGTCCCTTTCTCAGTGAAATCAAAGAAAGGTGAGGACACTCAGATCCACAGAGGATCAGACCACTTAGAAATTACTACAGGATGCCATAGGTATTTTACAGATAAACCGCACATAAGTCTAAGCCAATGGGCTGTAGAAGAGAGGATTCTACAGAGGCTGGATTTGTGTGACTGTAGAAGCTTCTTCCTCGCAGGCATGTGAACCCTTTTGTGGATTCCCTCAGTCATACCTCCTCATTATAAAGTGGAGCTGCATCATTTCCATTGCATTCAGGGCTTTCCTTCATAGGCCAGGTTATTTGGCTATTCTTCAGTATTTCAGGCCTATCATATCTCTAGTTAAACAAATAATTAACAATATGGTGCTATACATTCAGTAGTGCATTCATATGCTATAGGATGAGTTAAAACTAATGCAGGAGTGTCTTTGCTGTAGAATTAATTCACAGAGCTGTTCATGAATTACATTAATTTTTATTGTTGTTTTTGCTAACATTAATCTAGACTATCACAGGAAAGCTGTTTCTTCAAGTATTATTATATTGTATTCTGTGTTTGAACAATTATGAGACTTTAGTATATTGGCAATTATTTTAAGAGTGCTTTGATAAATAATAACTTATCAGAATATGAATATTACAGTTCTTGAATAAGAATTAAACCCACACCAGAGAAGTGATAATATGAAATACATATACTTAAAATACATGTAACTGAAAATATACCATGAAGTACTAAAATTAATGAATTGGTTGGTTTATTTATTTACATGCTTTATTGTCATCATCCCACCCCACCTGTCATTAGTGGAGGCTCATGGCCTTTAGCTTCAAAACAGACTTTTACTACTTGAACTCAAGTAGTAGTAGCTTCATTTGTGTCAACAGTAAAGGACTGGTACCTCTTCTAACACACCCACGAAAAGTGAACATGAGATAGAGGATGCTATTGTTTTTTACGCTCTGCTGTATGTTAACAATGTAGAGAAATGTAGAGGAAAACTCTGCGATCCCCTAGATGGGCATACAATGTTATATGTGTTTTTTGGAGCAGGCCTATGGAGAGCTTTCACAGAGAATTGGGGCTTAATTCTGTCTGAAAGACATTTGTTTCCTGGCACCTTTTTAGGCTTCATCATTCGTTTTCATTCTTCATTGAAATGAAAACAAACCCTTTTGTTCAAGAAAATGGATGTATGTTAGGCAGGACAGCTGTATTAGTGGTATACCCTAATCAGGTGGTTAAGAGTACTGGCCAGGGATGTAGGAAACCAAGGTTTGAGTTCCTGTGCTGCCTTTTGAGCAGAGTTTTTCATTCCAGCTCACTACAAATCAGGCAGAACAGAGAGTTGAAAGTGGGTGTTTCCACAACCCAGGCCCACATATTGAGTATCTCCTCAGGCCCCAATCATCTTTCCAGTGAAAGTTTTGTGGAACCTCTGGCATTATTGTGAAATCTTTCCACTTAGATGAAGCAGCATAATTCAGTTAAAATGTTCCAACCAATTCTACCGACACTTCTTTTGGGGGTATTACTGAGTGAAGGGTTTTTATTGTTATGAATTGTGTTAATGTTATGTCCTAGTGCCTGACTGTGATACAAACATAAGAGACATAGTCTGCTTAAAGAATTTACAGTGTAAATAGACAAGATACAAATGGGTGGGAGAAAGGAAGGATTTGTATCCTTAAGAAAACTGAGGCACAGGCAGATTAAGTGTTATGCCCAAAGTCAGAGAGCTAGCCTGTGGCAGAATCAACAAAGTGCATCTGAATCCAGTGCCTTAAACACAAGACCAGCCATCCTCTTTTGCTTTGTTAGGACCAACTCATTTACAATGTTGCAATCTAAAATTGCAAGCGCACATCTTTCAGCATTTTATATAACTCTGTTTCCACTTACAGGTTCATTATTTTGTTGCTTCCAATAGGTATTTAATATGTTTGTGTTTTCTCTACACTGTTAGATTTCATCCAGTCTTTTCAAATTAAGGAGTTGGGTAAAATCTCAGATGTTGTAAAGTCTAACTATCTGGAAGGTTCCAAGTTTCTCCATTCTAGTCTCTATTTTCCAAAGGTGTAAGAAAAATTAAAATGCTTACGTGCTGGGCCACCTCAGCAAAAATGTGTTCAGACAATGAAGGGCTATATGTAAGGTATGCTGGTTAATGAAATGTTCTGTGATAACTAATTGGTCAGATTCCATCTATTTCTCTGTAAAAATAAAACTGTTGAAGTAACGTTAAAGGCCTGGTTTAAATCTGGCACAGAAAATTTATAAAGATTGCCATAGTACCTGTAACACAGTATCCTATGCATAGCTATTATGGCTCTCATCCTGCCCTCTTTGCAGTCAATGGGAATCTTGCAATTACATTTAATAGTGGTGGAGCTGAGTTCTATTTTAACCTTTTCTTTACTGATTTGGATCTATCTCTGGTATCATTTACACCATCTTGAGTATCTCCACTAAAGCTGAATTCTATTGGTTGGTAAGAACAGTGAATGTAGTATCAAATTTTTTATGTATGAAGAAAATAATAAATTATAATATTTCTAAGACGTTTAAATTAAATATTGCCTAATAATAAAGACTTAAGAGATAGCTTCAGGAGAAAGTCCACTGAAGACAGTGGAGTTACTGGTGAAAACCACTTTAATAAGCGAGAGGAGAATCAGATATCTATATATCTAAACGAGAGATGTATATATGCAC
>ML685816.1:3323913-3392388 GCA_007922175.1 Pelusios castaneus
GGTGATTACCATTTTTCAATTTGCGATTCTTTAGAGAATCGGGGGTTTACTGGTTCTCTACTAAATACAGAGAGATATAAATGAATGACATTGCAATTCTGAGTCTGGGGAATACAATTTTCAAACTTATTTGAGAAATTCAGTGGATTGGGGATTTGGCCTTTAGGAAGTGACTAAATAAAGCCTCCAAACTAGAACTTAATGGATTGTTAATTAGACATTAAATAACTTGCCAATTAAATATTATAGAGCTTTCAGTTTTACAGTTCAGCACTAGTTCATGATACAGAAAAAGCCAGTTGAATTTTCCTGTGACTATGTGGTATTTAAGAGGTACCTTCTGGGTCAATAGTTGCTATCATGTTAAAAGTCACTATTGCACAGAACTTTCCTCATGTAAAAATGTTTGAAAATCACTCTTTGACAATTTAATTTGATTTGTTTTCTTTCTGTATGACTAGCACATTTAGAATGAAATTGATTTCTGTCTGGGCCTGGTGTAGGTCCTCTACACAGGTGTAAAATTTGTGCAACACATATTGATTGAGCTAACATATTGAAAACAGTGGAAACAACTCCCATGATTATAATGGGTGTTGGACTAGACTTAATCAGCAGAATCTGAATTTCACAGTTACTATATTTTTTGTGAAATTATGGGAAATAAGATGTAAAATGTAACAGAATTAGTTAATATTTTATGAATTTGAAAAATTTACACTGTTGACCACTTTTACAACATGAAAATCTAAACTCTTACATGGTTACTTAAGTCATTTAAACTAAAATGACTTTTAATATTGCATTGAGTAATACTGGATGGAGGTACAGAACTTTAGGGAAACATCCACATTTGTCAAATTTTAATGTTTGTATTCATCAGAGGATGAGATACAGAGAACTTTTTATTCTTCCAGGAACATTTTTAAAAACAAACAACTTGGTATCAAATTTTAAACATACTAGAGAACTTCTTTTTTTTTACCTGTAGGAGACACTGCCTGTCTTGATCTGCTTATTTTATTTATAGAGCCAATATATATGAGGAGTTGCAAGTAAATATTTGCCTTTGCCTTAGGACATTTAATTTTGGAGTATCCCTGTGAGAAAAATAAATATGGTTTCTGCTGAAATTAAACCTGCTGCAAATCATTCTTGGTTTCTGCAGTTCTGTCACTAGATGGCATGCTGTATGTATAAATCCAGAATTGCTTTTGCTTAAGCTTCCTTTATATGCAGTTCTTTAGACAAAGCTAATGCCAAGTAATGAGTTAATTTATGGAGATATATAAATAGCCAAGAAAGCCAGACAGACAGTTCACATGTAAAGAAACTTGGGTGAAACTGACTACATTTGAAAAGATGATTAACTGAAAGAAAACTTTTGTAACACATGCTGAATGGATAGATAGCAAGAAGTGGACACACATGACAAATATTAAGCAGACAGCTCTCATATGTGGGATGATACAGACAGACATCAACCAATGATAGCTATTAAAAACTTGAGTAAAAATGTAGTTTTTATATGGGGGGAGGGGTGTGTGTGTGTGTGTGTGTGTTTTCTTGTGAAGAAGAACCAGTATCCAACAGCAACAAAAGATCAGTTATTTTCTTCAGTATATCATGGTGTTCATACAAAGATGTACGCAAAAAAGCAATGACAATTATAAATATTATGTAGTAACTATTTTGGGCACTATGCTAGTAAACCATTTATCTTATTAAAAAGACCCAAATATGTGCTGAGAGAATGTCAAGTAAGAAAAGATTTACCACTCTCGGTGGTAAAATGCTGTGAAAATTCAATGCACAGCTCTAACAGAGCAGTATTAGGTTTCTCTTTCTTACATTTTGAAAAACACTTATTTTGTGCATGTGAAATTATAGTGGGCCTGTCATTGCTTCATCACACTGGACACAAATATATATTGAAAACACAAATGTGTTATCTGCTTGATATTTTATATCAGAAATGCAGAGTCATGACTCCTGTAACCTATACTTACAGAGACAAATCCTACGGCATTTTAAACTTCCCCTATTAATATTTGTATATGCCTCTGTGATGGCCAACATGTGAGTGGTTGAAACTCAGGCTTCCAGACTTTAAGGCATGAACTTGCACAGCTTGAGCTAACAGTCAGGCTTTTAGAATAGATTCATGTCCTCTGCAGATTAGGTACAGCGGTGTAGAGCCCTGCAAATCTGCGGACATCCCCATCCATGGATTCAATGCAGATATCTGCAGACCATTTTTTGCAGATGCAGATTGGATGTGAATCCACATATTTCTATCTGTGCAGGGCTCTACAGTGGGGTTATATAACATATAAAGACCAGCGGGTTTCGCCTTGTCTTAGGTCTATATTCTGTATTGCATCTGACATTTCGGCCTCAATGGTCTGAGAGCTATTATAGAAATGTGTCAGAATGGAATTATATTAAATGTTAAATATCTTACTGGATCATGTTATATAATAAAGTGTCTGCAATTAATTACATTAGGATAGATTGTCACCTTTTCTCATGGAGAAATGCCTAACTTCTCTAGTAGCCCTACTGAAATCAACAAAACAACTTGAAGTAAAATAGTTCTGCATATATTCCTATATATGTACTAGGTATATATATGTAACTAGTACATATATATGTAGTATATGTTATATTATGTATGTATGTTACATATATATATACACACATGTACTACATATATATAGTAACATATATGTATATATATACACACACACACACATATATATACATATATATATATATATGTGTGTGTGTTTTGTATATATATATATATCTACACACGCAACATATATATAGTAATATATACTACACATACACTTTGTATTCCCAGTGCAACTGCGGGAAGCCATAGAAGACCAGATTTATATATATATAAATATGTGGCAAAATTACCTTAAAAAATTGTAGTAATGTCCATATGTATGAAGTTAAAAAGGTAAAAATGTAACCACATAATTAAACTCCCAGTCTATGAATCCATTGTTTTTGCAATTGTCTAAAAGCATAATAGGTATTTTAGAGAATAACCAACCATTTAAAAAAATGTATTGTTTGCGTCTGAAGATTGAAAGAAACAAAATCAGAGGCCAAGGTTTTATACATATAAAGTTAGGGCCCTAAGTAAGTGGGCTGTCTTTACAAAATCGTTGAACCTGGAGCATTTACCATCGATTTTGGGGTTGCTCAGGTCTGTTGAAAATCAGACCACTGATTAAAATGTCAAAGGGGTTTGATGGCTTAATTGTATGCACCTGTTTCTGAAAATCTTGGTCAGCATCCTTCATCTCAAATATTTTCTAGCTTCCCACAGCCAGTCTCTTGCTTTCCTTCACAGATCGCTGGCAAAAGTGGATGCCTAATTGTGATCCCATTGTCTGAGGTTAGCAGACATAACATTTTGTCTTTTGTACAAAGTGGTTCCTTGTGTCCTGCCAGCAAAGAATGAGTTTTATAGATTCTGCAGCCTTTCCTTATGCTGAGTAGCACTTACCCACATGAACAAGGAGTCCTGTGGCATGTCTAAAGACTAACAAGTTTATTTATCGCATGAGCTTTCATGGGAAAAAAATCCCATTTCTTTAGCACGTCTGACAAAGTGGGATTTTCTCCCACAAAAGCTCATGCGATAAATAAACTTGTTAGTCTCTAAAAGTGCCACAGGACTTCTTGTTTGTTTGGCTGATCTATACTAACACGGCTACTCCTTTGGAACTTACCCAAGTGAATTCCCACATTGATTCATTTGTAGGAATGCTGCTCAACATGAGTTTCTCTGTACAGTTTGGCCCTTGGTTGTTCCTCTGACGAGTTCAAAACGGCTTTGTTTTTGGAACATAAGCTACTGAGTGGGACTAGAGTGGCGCTCATGCAGAATAGTAATGACAATCATCTCAAAGCAAAATTCAGTTACATTTACTTCCAATTTTCCATCAGCAGCAAATTTTAAATGGATAACTTTGCCAATAGGATGGGCAGGGGTGAGTGGGAGTTATTCTGGGGAGTCCAAAATGTCTGTAACAGCTGTATAAATAAAATGGAAGGATGTGGAGTCCCCCAAACCATGAAGTACATAGGCCCCAAATTTCTTTTGTTAAACCTGTTTGCCCATAATGGTATTCAGGTGAGGTTATGACAAGAAAAAAAAAATCCACATAGAGGTATTAGCAATCTCCTATACTTTGTACTATAATTATTTCGCATTTTAGTTAAAATTAGGGTGACCAAACAGCATGTGTGAAAATCAGAAGTGGGGAGTAATAGGCTCTTGTATAAGACAAAGACCTGAATATTGGGACTGTCCCTATAAAGTCAGAACATCTGGTCACTCTAATTGAAATACTAAATACATGTGAAGAAGCTGGCAAAAGTGCGGGATGAGATCCTGGGCCCACTGAAGTCAATGGGAGTCAGAAATTTCTCTCTTGAAGCCTATCTGATATACAAATTGAATGAAATTTAAAAGATGAAAATGTTATCTTCTTTTATGCTACCCATATTAATCTTACATTTAGATCCCATCAAATATTGTTTTTCCAACCATTAACAACTTGACAATACCCATAAAGAGCAAGCATTGTAAGGGACTCTTAAGTATCTTGGCATAATTTAATTAGAATCTTCTGGTCAAGGAGATCTCAGAGTATTTGGTTAACAATCTTTGAGCCCACCAAGATGGGTAGTTAAAGAAGCATTGCATGATCTTCATTTCTTTGCCAAAAGGGGTTGAGCCATGAAATTCTACTCTTTTCAACTTAAAGATGATGAAGTTAGAAAAAATAGAGCAGGGATGCATCCAATTTAGCAGTACTTTCCAAAGAACCTGCTATATGATCAAATCCTTGTTTCTTTGAGAGACATGAAAGGAGTTGAAAGGTATTTACGAGGAAGATTGTATTTATTTCAGTGCCAGGGCTGTCCCGATCCCAGCAGGGCAGTGCAGGGCCTGCACCGCGGCCCCCCCTCTCTTCCCTGCTCCCTGGCCACTCTCTTCCCTGCTCCCTGCTGCCAGTGAGCCGAAGGCAGCGGGGCGGGCAGGGAGCACTAAGCCTGGCGCCGGGGCGGAGCAGGCAGGCCTAGGGGCGGGGCAGGTGGCCGGGACCTGCCTCTGGGTAGGCCTGCCCCATGCAGCCAGGGCCAGACCTCGCTGGCGGCGGCCTCAAATTTACAAAGCCACTGCATATTACTTTCCCGCTGTAATCAAGTTGGTTTTCAAAATCCTACTTGCAATTTCAATGAGACTCTTGAGAATATAACATACATGAGTAATTGTTTCCACCAGGGCTTTTTTTGTGATGGTACTCAGGGGTACTGAATTCCAGCACCTTTTTTCCACAGTGATGCGGCCCCGGCTCCTGCTACCAGCGGTGGCCCCAGGTCCCTGTCCGAGTACTGGCACTTTTTTTTTAAACCAGTTAATTTTAATACAAGAAAACAAGCATTATAGTGTATTAAACCTTCTGTTTGTGTTTCTCCCCAATGCATCAGTCTAGAAACCTAACCAGGACCTATATTTTTATCTACTACTCCATGCATGAAGTCTCCTACCTGAGAGATCTGAAGATCAAATGAGGGAGAACTTTTTGCTTAGTGACTTAAGGTGAAAAGCCTCTGAAATTCTGTAACTCAGAGTGGACCAAGGAACTGTTTGGTGTTTTTCCTAAGTTTTATGTTTCGAGAACAAAACTGTACCTGGAAAAAAACCCCAAAAACTCTGGCAATGTGCTGGGGACTGAGGCTAGCAGCCTGTGTGCGGTTGAGAGTCTGGGGAGCTGGTTGACTTGTGGAGAAACTGAGACAGCAGCTTGCCCAAAGCCAGACCAGATAAGATAGTTCTGTGAGTAGGGTTACTACCTGTGAGGTACAAAAAAACCCAAACAGGCTCTCTGGGATGATCTTGATCCTGTGAAATTGGACAGCTGGCAATGTTACTGAGCACTCTTTAAGATTTCCCAGGATGGCTATCTCAACAAAGGGACGATTGTAGGAAAACCTGGACAGGTGGTAGCCATATCTGTGAAAGGTGCATATATTTCATCAACTTTACAACTGGTTACTGAGGTGGAAATCTACAATATTTCTCTTGTGCTAACCAGTAATTTTTCTCTGATGGCATAGCATACAAACCATTTCACATCACCCATTACAAAGTGCCCTATAACATCTTAGTTGTTTTCAGATCCATACATTTTGGGGGACAGTGAAAAAGATTATTAATTAAACTTCAGTTGCTTGAATGGAGGTATGGAAATGTAGAATTCCTTCTCCCCCCCACACCCTCAAAGCATCCAGTAGACAGCATATCTGATATGTTGTATACTGGAGCTGTGACAGTGGTACAACTTGTGATTAGTTAATGGCCAGCACTGAACATCAAAAGTAAAATGGTGATAATTTAACTGCATTTCTTCATTCCTCTCTTATTCAAGAGGGTGTATGTGTCTGTAGAAAAGAAGGTTCAATGTACACCCAAAACAGTACATTTTACCTGTCATACGCTTCACATGTTCAACCTCTGAACAAAGGTTTACAGTTATTTCTTAGAACACACCTGTTGCATCTTTTTATGAAAGATGGGGAAACTGAGGCAGAGCTAGTATGGCAGCATAGTGAATCAGGTAAAGAGCTGAGATTAAAAATCAAAAGTTTTTGGCTTCCAGACCAGACTCCTTTATGCTCGGCTTCCTAAGTTACCCTTCCTTCTTAGGTAAGATCAGTCATTAAGGCATCATGCCTAGTCCCTGAAATTTTGAATGGAATAAGAAGACTCTCTGTAGACTGAGATATAGCTGAAACAGTGTGCAATCATTCAGTAAATTGGTCTATTTTGACTGAAATATCCAGTTCACAGGTAAAGTGCCTATTCTAAATATTGAGCAGCAGCAGCAACAACACAATTAGAAAAGATTGGGGGTGGGACAGAGAGATGATGGGGCTAACTGTGATTTACAAATCCTAAAATGGCTGGAAAAGTTTTCATCAGACTTAAAAAATCTATAAAAATAAATGACAAAACAAGTTTGCATTTTTTAATGCAAGTATTATCCTGCAATAGTAGAAAACCAGCCCAAAGACATAACATTAATATGTGTATATTGCCTGGAAATCAAAAAGTAGCATTGACCAGTCAAATTTTATTGTCTAACCTGAGTAAAATGTTAAAAGATAAATGGGATAAATGGTAGAAAAGTAAAAAGATATTTGAAATCCTTCTGCACGTTGAACATGCTAAGGTGCTAATAGTAGTGGTGACAAAGATTTCAAAATACAGTTGGGAAGAACGGGTCCAGATTTAAAACCCACACAAAGGACCTGATTCAAAACCCAGTCAGGTCAAGGAGAGTTGCTTTATTTATTTCACTGGATTTTGGATCAGGCCCAAAGTTTGGAGAGGAGGGGTGGGGATATACTTATCTGACCCAAAGTCTCCAGAAAGTCCACTAAGGACTTTGCTATTAAAAATCAATTTGACAAGGAAAGTGTTCAGATTCTATGATGACGGTAGCAGAATAAAACCTTAGGATATGCAAGTAGATAGATTAGGCCTCTCTACTTCTTATGGCAGACATGTTCCTGTGTCATTTCCTAAAAAATTGGAAGAATGCATAGAACTAGCTATTAGAAATGAAATTTGAATTCTAGTGGGGAAAAATTACTCATCATATTAATGGTCTGTTGGAATAGTGAGAGAAGATAGTGTCACTTATTTATACCTAACTCGGGTAAAGAAACTCCATTTATTTATGGGTGAGTGGTTTTTAGGCTCCCATGAATGGCATTAAGTCTCAAGGATGAAAATATTTCCCAAAGAATAGAGTGAAGAAACAGAATGTAGATTATAACATTTTGAATGGAAACAAACTAGATATCATTCCTGTGAGAAGCTCCTTTAAGGGGAAATGTTGCTGCTAGCAATACCATTATATTAGAATATTTTAAAAATACAAATATACATTGTCTTTCTGATTTAATACTGCATTACTCATTCCAATCACTGATCCCTGTAAACCCCAAAGACAAGCAACTGAGATTTCCGGAGGTGAGGCAGAAACAGTTATCACTCCAAACCGCCCCCCCCCCCAACAACAAAAGCCCAAAATTACACCCTTTTCCCCCCCAACTGTTAACTGTTGACTTGGAGCCTTTGTGTAAAAAATGCACAGTAGGGAAAATAATGTTGCAGAGAGGGGGGAAAAAAAAGGTTTGTTTTTTTCTGGGAGAACTTCTAAAAAATCTTAGGTATCACTAAATCTTCCTTTTTAAATGTCTACAAACTTACATACAAAGCTATTTAATAATACTTATCTCCTATTTAGCAATTTTCATGCATGGATCTTAAGGCTCTTTACATAGATAACATCATCCCCATTTAACAGGTGGGAAAACTAAGAAACAGAAAGGTGAAGTAACCATCCTCCCCATTTAATAGATGGGAAAACTAAGAAACAGAAAGGTGAAGTAACTTTCCTCAAATCACACAGCAAGTCAATTGCAGATGCAAGAACAGAACACATGTCTCTTGAGCGCTAGCATCCTCAGCCATTGTGTTCACAAGTTTGATATGGAATTACACATTACCAGTTAATACTGTAAGGCGGGGGGCTGTTTGATCTGTTTTTCTGCTTCCATCTTGAAATAAAACTAGTTTAATTGTTAAATATTTTTGTCATTAAATTCTGGGCTGATTTGCATTGTTCATTGATTCATGAACATTCCAATTCTGCTTGTGTGAATGTTTATTAACAAAATGAATGTAAGTGAATATTGCAAACTGAGGTAATGATTTACTCTTCCAGTTTTTTCATGAAAATTTGTAACTGATATATCTTCCCAGCTTCATCCACCATCCCTGTGGGAAATCCTCCCTTTGTGTCTCAGCATAGCACTTTAGATACATCTCACCAAGACCCTAGATATGCACATATAAGGTCCACTGACTTTAACGAAAAACTCAGAGGTGTGTCTAAGGAGAGATTTGTCTTTGGGCAACAGCTGTAACAATGATCACTAAATTCTGCTTGATTTAGGACCTGGTTTGACTTCTGTTGAAATAAGTAGAAGTTTTCCATAAGACCTCTGTACATACAAGATAAAGCCTTTAAATAGTATGCAACTTAAGCATGATTTAGCAGGTTGTGATTTAGGACAGAATTTGCTCCGTTATCAAGGATAAAGAGAGCTGCACAAGGTCTGATTGTATGGCTTGCCTAACGAAGGACAGTATGTGTTCATTCCAGTTTGCTGGAATGGTACCAATGTAAATTAAAGCAAATTAAACCTTTCCTCTTCATTTTCTTCCTAAAAGTTATAGCCTATGGACTTGTATATGAACTATAGCCACAGTCAAGATAATATATCCCCCAAAGCAGATTCTGTGATGATCATTCACCATGCATACTGCTGAAAATTTTTCAGTACAATTACTATATTGATTTAAGTAAAGCTATGCCATTTCACAGAATACTACATCCTCTTTACTTGACTGTTGTACAATGATGTATGGTACACTTACGCTACTAGAGACATTAATACAACATTAAAATCCTCAACACAATGTCTGCTAGAATTGTTGCTAGATTCTTGATTAGATAATTTTGTAATATAATATCTTTCATGCATATACCAACTTCCTATGGCTATACAAAATGCGTTAGGGCTCATTTCATGTGGACGATACAAACTGAACCCTAGCCAAATCTGACTGCAATGCTTGGTAGTTGATGTATGGCTGCAGGCTTGATTAGAGCCTGAGTCCTACAGATACTCCAACTATCAAGAACAACTCCTGTGCTAGGGGACAAATGACCTCTCCCCTCTTTCTGCTGTCCCTGTCTGATACATTACCATACATATCTTTATTACTTCCTGCTCATTCCTTAGACTGGGTGGTGCCCTCTATTTCTTCCTGGGCACCCATTGGACACTTTTGCCCAACAGTGTAGTGAGGATAACATGCCTAGTTATTACTTCTTTCCTGTTTATCTGTTTTTTAGGGGCAGTGGAATAAGTGGCCTGATTCTCTTACTAAGAGTGTAGTGGGCACAGGGAAGAACTTTGTACCTTTGCACAGAATCCCAGGATACTACATATTGGCTGGGATGTAATGTGGTCCTAGTATGTGCTGACTATTTAATCTCTGAGTATTTTTTGAGCTACGGAGTACTAGAAACTATGGGCTATTTCTACAGCAGGCTCCTTGAGGTGATGGGCAGCTGGGATTCAAGTGAGTCCCATCTTCCCGTGCCTCAACAAAGGTGGAAGAAAGCAGGCAGCCCCTTCACTGAAAACATCTAAGGTAAGATTTAGGGAGATGGGGGTAATTTTCAGGACCTGTGATGATGGGAAAACTGGAGAGTAAGTGGGGTATAGCAGCTGTGGGACATACAGAGATATGGACAAGAGAAAGGCTTTATGGGTAACATTTCCTCAGATTGATGACCATTTGTGAAACTTTCGGGTGCTCATATGTTTAAAACAACCTGAACCAATTCCAACCTCAGACAGGGTTTGGATTCTTTAAAATCCTCTCAATCCTACACATTTCATTCCCAAAGGATGGCTGTGGTGCTTTGGGCAGAGGAGAAGACTTTCAAAATTGCCTAAAGGGTTTAGGAGTACAATCCTTGTTGCCTTTCAGAACATATAGGTATCATTTCATCCCTCTTACCACACGAAACTGAACTCAGGTTTTTGCTGAACTAAAAGGCATGGAAGCAACGAAGACATATTTAACAAAGTAATATAAGTCGACATATAATGTAAGAATATAGAAAATATCTGAAGACCCATTGTGATTGTTTGTATTTGACCCACTTTCTCTTGACCGCTGTAGGAAATTTAAGTATCCAACTGAAGGGAGTCTCTCTCTCACACATACCTCTAGCTAACTGAAAGGAGACTATACCCCATTATATACATTCCTCTTTAATCAGACTTCTCTTACATACTGATTCAATTTTTGAAATGACACTCTCCTAATTGATTTTTCTTAGCTAATCTGGCCCTTCTGCTGTATATCTGCTTGGTTATAGTTGCCAGAACTTTATAATCCCAGCAAGTAAATTCAGACAAAAATGTTGACTTTTTAAATGTTGGGCTACTATCTAGTTTAATAAGATCCTCTCATAGCTAATTCATTTAAGAACAAGCTAACAAAAACAAACAAAAAAACCCACCCAGATTTTATTTCCTTTTCTATCAACTGGAGGTATTTTCTGGGGAAAACTGCTAGAAAGTACTTTTGTTGCATTATGGAAGCTGTGAATTAACTTTGCCTTTATATAAAGGTGGACTTTTCTTTGATGTGGTACACACCTGAGGGATAAGCCTCAGGGCCTTCCTCACCCTGGTACATACAATATGTATTATTTTTTTAATTTGAAGGAAAAAATAATCCCCCAAAACTTTGAAAGGTTTCCAAAAAGAAAAGTGGGCAAGTTACGGCAATACTAATATATGCACCACCAGCGCCAAAGCTTTTTGAAAATTTTCTGTTAAGCAAAGTTTTATAGCACTTATCCATGGCAAGTCTTCTATCTTAGATCTCTGAGATAATTGTGATCTGCATGAATTAATCATGCACCAACATTAACTCTGCATGCTTTATTAAAATTGGGAATGCTGGTAGGCAAACTGTTTTAGGTTCGAAATGACTCAGGGCTGTCCATATTATTGCCAAAGTGAGAGTAAAAAAGCATAACTAACTAGTAGATAATGCAGGGAAATTGAATTGTGAAAATAATTGGTGTTTTAAAATATTTAAAGTTGTGTAACATTACTCCTGTGACATACATTTCTCAGAAGTGTTTGAAATCCCTTATCTCCTTGGACTGGGCAAAAGTGTAGAACAACCTTTAGGGAGCAATCATGGTTATGGTTATAGATTAATCACTGCCTCAACCTCTAAACTCCTGAAGTTGCCAAAAAGATGGGGGCATGAAATAGGGATATACAAACCAATTCAGTAAAGCACATAAGCATATAGTTAAATCAGTCCCAATTTGACAAAGCACTAAGCATGTGCTTAAAGGTAAGCACCTTCTTAAATGCTTTGCTCAATGGAATGGATTGGTGAACTGGTAAGTAAAGGATCCGGAATATGTGTAAATTCAAAATAATCCATAGGTATAAAATATTGGTTTTGATATCACTTTGAGAAGATGGATTAGGTTGAATATGATAAATTTTAGATTGACTATTTAAAATTTCTGGACTGTCATCGTTTGAAACTATTGATGTAATCTTGGATGTTTTGTTTATTGTACTTCAAGTCAATTGAACTCCACAAATAAGCTCCAATAGATTGTCCATTTTTGGTATGCGTTTCTTATATCTATTTGGAAACTATAGACTTCAACAGAGATGACAATGACACAAAGACTTCTTTAGAAGGATAATAGGTTTTATATTAATGTAAGAACTTACAATGTTTTAATATAGAAAAATACCTTTCCATTAGGTTTTTCTTAATTTCTCTATAGAATTCTATATCAGGGATATAGCAATCTATGGACTTCTATGGGGTAGTCTAACAAAACTGTAGAAAAGATATCATTTGTTGTTTAGGTTGTTTTTTTTTGAAAAGTCCTACAGGTGCTTGTGAAAAATATCAAGAAGAGATGCAGAATATATATTTGCCATATTGTCAGGAATTAGTGCAACTTTGAAGTGGGAAACATAGATGGCCATGGTTTAAAAAAAACCAAAAAATCCCCAGCTTTTCCATGTATGATGTTAAGATCTTTTATTTCACTCCCTACCAGTGCTGAAAGCAAGTGTTATGTGCTTGACTGGAAAACTAGGAATCTCTCCCCTTTCAGTGATATGAAATTTTCATCTCTACTCTGATGGGTCCTGAGATATGGACCTTGAATCCGAAAGGGAAACCAGTATTGTTCCAGGAGGCAAGAAAGAGGCATTTCTGTGACAAATTGATTTAAAAAATGGTGACTATTTGAAAATGCTGAGTTGTGGGGAATGCTTGTATATCGCACTGTGAATATGCTAGTACCCTTAGACTAGTTCAGGTTAAGTGTCCAAAAATGCAAAATAAATATTAGAGTACATATATAATAGAAACATGTATCAGCAGAATCCAAATGGTTGTCCTGTGGCATTTTTGTCTTTAAACAAATCATTGCACAGGTAACAAAATACCCAAATTAGCAATGGGTCAACAAAAACACCGTGTTTGCAGACACCTGAATCTTTGATACGGGAACCTGGGATATCTCTGAAACAAACACACAGGTCAAAATGGTACAGCACTCTATAAGCCAACATAAAAACACAGTTTTCTTTTGGTAGAAAAGAATACAATGGGAGCAGATAATATATAAACAGAAAAAAATAGTCAGAGAATCTCTCGTTTTCTTGAGAAGAAAAGGGTCTCTTTTAGACTGCTAAGTCTGTTTTTAAACATCTCAGAAAACAGCTTCTTGAGAAGAGAAAATGCCACAGTGTTAATCCATTCTCATGGCAAGAACAGAAAATGGCACATCAATTATTTGTCCTGACAAACTAACGAGAATAGGGAAAGGTACAATCTCATTATCAACTTAATCTTCCGGCGGTTCTTGGATGCAGTACAAGCGATTCTATCAATCTAGAAACAAAAGGATTATTTTTGCGCCAATTATGCAAGCTCAAATACTCTTGACATATGAAGTGGGTTGATCTAAAAACCCATGGCACCATAGACATTTAAGGCAGACACTATTCTGTTGGCAGTGTGTAATTTGTTTCTTTAATGAGATTATTTGTCATGCAAGTATGCATAGCTTCCTTTGTTTCAAATGTGTGTGCTTTTGCTGCTGCCATACAATTTGTGCTGTGACTACTGACATCTTTAGTAGAGGAACTGACTGAACTTTGGCTGACATTGCTATGAATTTACTTTTATAATTAGGCTTTTGTTTCTTTACTTTGTTTTTTTGTCTCTTCCCCTTCTTTGGTTAGTTGTCAATAAAATGGAAATAGATATTATGTACTATGAAGGTTTTTATTCCATAGAAACATCCATTTGAATCTTTGAATCTAACAAAAGGAACATCAGTGGAACAAATTCTATCCTTTACGCTCATGCAATCCCAGTGACGTTAGTGTGATTGTAGAAGTGTGGACAGAATATGACCCATTGATTCCCAATTGGAGCTGAATCCTCTCATACAAAGCAGAATCGTATGTCCAGTGAGTTGAAAGATATCGGTCCACCTGAAGATAAGTGTTTACCCAAGGGAAATGTAAGCAGTTGGTTGCAGAGAAGATCCAAGGTGAAGATGTAAAAAGAGGTCTGGAGTAGTTTTTCCAAAACACGTCCTCTTCTTTGAAATGCAATTCCCAGGCATCACTTAGAACAGTTTGGAATTAACTTTTTGAACACATCCATAGAGGAAAGCCAGGTTATGTCAAGGTCTGTAACCAGGACTTACTTTTTCTTGTACAGTAGATGATTTATGTTCTGACATGTGGTGATGAAATAAATGATTGAGTGACATTTAGAAGTGTGTGTTAGAATTGCTAAAATAAGAACACTTTCTCTGATTTATGCTGTAACTTTACAACCTGTCTTAAGTAAAATGCAAGTAAGTAGATGCACCTGGGAGAAGACCATATAATAGATTGTGTCTTGTTTCCTGCCTTATTTTTCCCTCACCCCATTCCTTCCTTATTTATACCTCATCTTTCCATATTTGTGGTAAGCTACAGTGACAGGCAAGTAAATCAGGGCTGCTTCTGCCCCCTGTCCTCACTATTGCCCCACCCCCCACAGCTTCCTTGGTCACAGGAAGCAAGTTAGTAAGCTTGTTTCTAGAGTATTGGAGCCAACTCTAAGTAAGGGAATCGGGGGAGGCTTTTACTCTTCCTGAAACTTGAGTTTATGAGAATAAGGGCTGGGACAATCCAACCTTCAAGTTTTGTAATTTTCTGTTTCCCATCAGTTGGACTTTGGGATAATTAAATTCAGAAGTTGTGATGCTAATATAGTATGAACCTTTTCACAACAAAATAAAGTGAAAGGTAAGGATGAATTGCCTTTCCAGTGCAAAAAGGGAACTTCCTGCTGTATGTATAGAAATGGGCTTGAGAGGCAAAATTCTGATTTAAGAAACCCCACAAATTTAGGTTTCTTATTTGGGCTGTCATGGAAACAGATTCTAATTGATACAGTTGGATCCTAGATTATATCTGTATTTTGCGTTCTCACTCCCAACATTTCAGGAGTCTTCAGGGAGTGTATCTCTAACTAAAGAAAATAAGGAATCCTTTGGCACCTTAGAGACTAACAAATTTATTGGAGCATAAACATTTGTGGGTTATAATCCCAATCTTCTTCAAATCTTCCACTGAAGTTTATGCTCCAAGAAATGTGTTAGTCTTTAAGGTGCCACAGGACTCCACATTTGTTTTGCTGAAACAAACTAACACAGCTACCCCACTGGAACTTTTCTCTAACTACCAAAGTTGGAGTTGCTGGTATTCATATCTTGATAGTAAATTTGAAAAATACCTCTCCCACCCCTCTTCTTCCTCCACTCCCTCACTCCTTCTCCATTGAATTTGTGATAAACTTTTTAAAAGATTGTTGAGATCAAAAATTAAAATGTTAAACATCTATATATGCTGTTTATTACTTTGTGTTTTAAAGAATTAATACATGAAAACATACTAAATTTGAGTTTTATAGAAAATTCCAAATTTTCATCAAGTTCTCGTCTGACACAATGTCCCAACTTCGTTTCTTGCTGTTGGTGTCTGTTACTGAGTGACATTTTTGGAGTAACCACGACACCACGTATTTTGTAGGGTCAAAGCATGGGAAGGACGGTCCAACAAGCTCAATAAACAAAAGTGCTGAAATGGTTTTCGTCATCAGCGAAGCTCTGGTCGGGCTCACGATCACATTCATTTGCGAAAATCCTTGTTCACATTCACTTGAAGAAACAGCAATAGTATTCAGAGTGTTTCAAATGCAATTTTTCCGAGCCCTCTTTTTGGTCAGATACTCATGAAATCTGCAAATCCTATCTCTTTCATTTAGTTGAAGTCTGATCAATAATTTTCTAACTTCCATCTCACCAAGTGTCAATTGAGCATTAATGTCTTCCGGTCACTGTTTTTTATCAAGCACGTGTGCCCATTGCGTTATATCAGCATCTTCACTATCAAGCAACCTTTTTTCAATTGATTTTTATCAAGGTTCTGTAAAAAGCTCCTGGCTCAATTGGAAGATCATTTTTGTAATCTTTCCTATGAAGTGAAACTCCCCAGAAGCAGAGATTTTCAGTGGCATTGATGGCTTTTTCATAATATGACCCTGGATCTTTTGTCTTTGCTGAAAAATGTGTACAAGAGCTTTTATCTTTTGATCTGCTCTGTACAGGTCCATGTTGCACTCTTGCAAGTCCAAGCTATATTCGGACAATTCTTGGAGAGCATCACACATCAATCCTAGATCCAAAAAAAATTCTGTGCTTGTAATTTTTCACTGTAAGCCCTCATATGTACAGCAGCATCTCTTTTTTGTCCATCATTGAATCATGCTTCATTTCTTCGAAATGTTGCACAAAAACTTCATGTTTCTCCCAAACAGCTGAAACTGTCCAAAAACTGGATGACACCCATTGTGTGCTTAAAATTTGGTGAATTTTTAAGAGTTGAATGTCCAGCAAGTTTGCACACACTTCAGTTCTCTGCTATTTTTAGGCGACACATGATACAGGACATAAAGTTTATCAATAAACACTTTAAATCTGTTGATTCCTGAGGCTGATTTTACTGTATCACTGACTGACAGTTCTAATCTGTGATCAGAACAGTGCCACACAGTTAAAGAAGGAAATTTATCCTTCGTTAGTTTCTGAACTCCACTGTTATTCCCCAAAATCACAGCTGCACCATCACATGCGACATAAACGAAATAATTTTTTAAGTAGTTTTCCGTCATTCCGTGAGACTGAAGACAATTGAGTAAAGAATCAAACATTTCTTTTGCAGTAACATTTTGAAGTTCAATCAAGTAAAAAAATAAATTTACCGGTGAGTTCATTCTACTATCTGCGACACAGATTTGAGCGTACAGTATTAGGGTAGATTTTTTTACTCAGTTGACTCATTGATTATCAATGAAATTTTATTTTTTGACCTAGTGATTTCATTAGCAAATTTTTTTTATTTCATTACTAACGTGATTCACGATGTTAATACACGCGTTCGTTGAGTGAAGAATACGGCCCATGTCAATTCCGTTTAGTTCTTGTAAATCAATTCCAGATTCAAAATTATGAAATGATTGGTTTTCTTTTGCTACCTTATGCTGTGGGAAAATTTTTTGCGGTAATCATTTTTTCGCGAGATAACGTCTTTAAACACACATTCTCAAAATGGTCTCTTTCTCGGCTTCTGGAAGCAATTTTAATGCTGCTTTATGACCCGCGGTTACCTTGTGATTGAAAAAAATTTTTTTTGCAAAGACATAAGCTGTTACTGTTGATTTTCACCAAAACTGGTTATTCATTGTTGGCCCATTCTTTAGAAACTTTCATTCCTGCCTTCTTTTCCACTTCAAGAGATCCAATTTTTCATCACGGTGTTCAACTAAGCTTCTTATTTTGAATATTTAGCCAACAGTACTTCTTGCAAAAGTCATTTTTTTGATCAACAGTCCAGCAGCTAGGCCAGTCATTGTCAGAGTGCTCTTCAACACCAGATGAACCAGCAATAGAAACTGTCACTGATGCCATTCATTCCTTTTCTTCAGTCACTTCCTCGCTTCTTCTGTCTTTCTTATTCACGGAAGGTGAAAAGAAACTTGTATTCTTTTTTCATTTTTTTGTGTTGGGGTTCAAAAGACAGTAAACTAGAAAACATGCATCCGCTCAAATTGGCGTTCCAGTCTTGACTCTGCTGGGATGAAATCCCGTCATGTTAGTATACACATGCGCATAAGCCAGGGGTCGGCAAACTTTGCTGGCTCCATGCCAGCTCCACCCCATAACCCTCAGCAAGGTGCCAGGAGTGGGGCCAGCAGGGGCCGCATTCTTTCCCCTGCTAACCGTGCACCCCCAGCTGTGCAGCATGCAGGGCTGGATTATCAAAGGGTCTTTAGGAGCTTAAGCGATGGGCCCTGGCAAAAAGGGGTCCCCAGCCCCTAAAGCCCCTCCGATAATCTGGAGACCATGCTCAGCGCTGGCAGGACAGGGGCACAGAGAGCACTCCTGCCCTGCCAGCGCTGTGCAGAGGGAGGGGGGTGGGCCCAGGGATGGGGGCTCTGCACTCCACCCCATTCCTGGGCCAGCTGGTCTGCCCCAGGGACGGGCCAGAGCCTGCTCACTCCACCTGTGGGTGGGACCATCTTCCACAGCCTGTGCTCCTCTGACTGAATGCACAGATCTCCAGGGTGGCTGCATCGAGGCTTGTCGCCACACCATACACCAGCTGCTATCCCGCCCCTCCAGCAGACCGGCTGGAATGGGGCCAGGGCGGGAGTGCCCTGGGCCCAAGCCTCCACCCCCTAGCGATTGGGGCGGGGGCGAAGGCCTGGCCCTTGAGAAGGGGCATGCAGGCTGGGGGCCCCATGGTGGGGATGGAGGGCCCCATGATGAGGGGCAGCCTGGGGCCCCCAGGCTGGTTAATCCTTTCCCCTGCTGACCCCACCCCACCCCCTCACCTCAGCCAGATGCGGGCATACTCCTTTCCCCTGCCCACCCCGCCCTCCCTCTGGGCAGCAGGGGACAGGAGCCCGCATGTGCTGTACAAAAAAAGGTGCCGGTATGCCATACCGGTACGTACTGTCAGAAAAAAAGCACTGAACATACGAATTCCAATTATCCAGTTTCTCTTTGAGCTTCAATTTGTTGTTCATTTATTTGAGCACAGCTATTAATAAATCATCAATGGAGTGAGCAGGGAAAGTGAAGTATTCCCCTGTTGCTTTTTGAATGTTATTTTGTATGCCAGATTTGTGTCCATTTATTCTTTTGCGCAGAGATTTTTAGCTGAGAAAATTCCATACAGAGCTTGTGTAGCTCACATTCCTAATGTGACACATACTGATAAAGGTTTAGGAAAATCATACCTCCAACTGAAATCCTTGCTTGTGAGTTGTGATGTCTTTACCTATGTTTATTCTTCTATACAGATGTTGCACAGAGACCCTGTGTTTTAGTCTTGCATTAGAATTTTTTTTGGCATTTATCAATGTATCTAAATGGTAACATTTATATTCAGTTTTTGTATTTAATTTTAGTGTAAATGAGCAATTTCTGTAGCAGTCATAATACCATGCACAGTAGCATATGCATTTTCACCCATTTTGACATTTCTTTTTTTCCTGTCAGTAAACTGACAAAAAAAAGTAAACTAGAAAAGGGAGATCCATTAATCACACAAGGTGTCTCCTGCTGCTATGGCAATAAAATTATCTTCCCTATACTACCTTTCAGTATTCTTGACATCTGTCATAAAACTAAGATCATACATATTTATCTGCTATTAAAATAAGAGCTATCCTAAAAAAAGTCCTTTGCTATTCCTAGGGCCGTGTCAAATGAAAACATCAAAGTATTGTCAAGGTGTCCAACCTTTCAGTCAAGGTGTCCAACCTTTCACATTACTTCTAGTTTTATATATAACTAACAGGTCTATATATAGATATAGATATAGATATATAGATATATAGATATTTAAATGTTTATTGCTTGGGACTCTTTTCAAACTCAAAGCTGAAGAACAGAGATGGATGCCAGGTACGATAGCCCTCCTCCTCACAAGATTGGGCTCTGTGTCTTGACTACAGCTGAATACTGCATCGGAAAGGAGTAATTGGTCTAACTCTATTCCCACTGAAGCCAACAGTAGTTCTTTCAGTTCATTGGCATAATTTTACTAAAGGGCTAGCTTTCCCTGGCTCATGAGTGAAGCTACAAGGAAAAAAGATTAAAAAAGCAAACACAGAGACTGAGTCCTGGCTTTACTGACAGCATTGTAACACCAATTTAACTCAGGTGTAGAGAACTGGCAATCTTTGATCCCTCCCCAGTTAGAAAGAAATGCATATATGCAGTGATAAACTTTTTTACCTAGCAAATGTTCAGTGAGGAGAAAAAGAGGATTATTTCATGCAGTAAAAGTTTGTGTATCTCTGCTGGTTTGTATTCAAATAGACTATGCGTGGAACCTGATCCTCAAACCCTTTTTGTAAGTTTCCCGAAGGTTTGGCTCCTTTTTTTTATTATAGTGTGCCTCTGCATGTTTAGAGGTCATCCAGTGCACGCAGTGAGGAAGCCTTCCTCTGCAGTTTATCTGATTCCGAGTGCAGACATATCAGAAATCTGATGAAGGAATCTGTTCTGGTGAGAGTTCTGGAATGAGTTGGATAATCTTCAGCAAAGTGTTCTGTAGCTGTAGTAAATTATCAGAGCTCCTCCAAAACTTTGAGGATCTTTGATCATCTGTTTGTGTCTGTCAGGCATTCATCCCAGAAGAGAAAGTGTGCGTTCCTACCCTCAGTATGTAGACCAGTGATAGTCTTTGAGCCTGATTTTCCAATGCCCTGTACACTGGGAGTTGTTTATATTAGTACAAAGTGCTACCATTTTGAATTGCTAATATTTTACATGCACTTGGCACTGGTGTAAATAATCACATAAAGTGCAGAGCAGTGAAGAATCAGATCCTGTGTCTGTCAAGCCACACTTTGCCTTTTTAGGACTCCACATGTGTCTTTGGTGCAACACATTCGTTTAATCGACATATATTGCTTTGGACAAGGATAGAAGTTGCCTTGAGTTCTCCTTACCCTTCCAGATTGCAAGGAAGGAGGAGAGGAGAAAAACTCCTGCCTCTGAGCAAATAGTCAGAAAAAGATGAGACGAGAAAGTAAATATTGTGGTGACTGGACGCCCTGAGATCCAAAAGATAATCAATAATCATAGAGTAACAGCCTGACATTGCATTGCAATGTTTGTATCATGGCATCACAGCTTTTCGTAATGACGATACTGCACTAGTGCTATGTCACACTATACACAGAAGCTGCTTGTGATGGCAAAACTCTCGCTCAAGCTCTTCAAGGCCAGTAACATCGATGTAGAGCATGAAATGCATTCAAAACAAATTTCTTGAACCAAATGTATTACTTTCTTTTCTAAAGGCAACACAGCAGTGGAGCCACTTGCAGTGGTCTCACTCACTCTCCTGAGAAAGTACATTTTGCACTGTACAAGGGGGGACTTTCTGCTTCACTGGAAATGATGTTGCACTATATCTTGGCTCAGCTGACCAGGTTCCACATAGCTCTGTATAATAGTTCCACAGTGAAACCACAAGAAAAGCTTATTACCTTGTGTTGTTATTCAAGAACCTGAAACTTGGGCCAGGTCCGCCAAGTTTTACAGCACTTTTGAACAGTCTTGGCCTTTACAGGTGGGTTGTTGTTGGGTTTTTTTTAAACTATACTATTTGAAAGCTGGCTATTTCAGATTATTTTGACTGGAAACAGGAGGGAAGATGGTAGTTTATTTATTTAAACTTAAAATTCCGATTTTGTCAAGATTAGGGAAAGTCATTGGGTTTAGTGTAGGGTTAGGTTATGACCTTTTCATCTTGTGTAGAAGAAGGTATTAAATGCTTCTATCAATGTAGTTTAGATTGTAGAGTCAGCCTAGATCAGCAAGATCAAGGTGAAAGGTGTTAACTTGCATCCACACAAAGGCAAAGGTTGGCTAATGTTTACTTAGTCTCAAGCTCTTTTCATAATCTAAACAGACCCTTAGAGTGGGCAAACCTAATGAGAAAAGGTTCCTGTGAAATGAAACTGCAGAGCTCTGCTTTAGCTCTAGTATTTTGGAATAACTCTCATAGCAAATGGGTGCAGTTTCAAATCCTTGTTTAAGTAGTAGAAACACAAATCCAGTTGTTTGTTAAACAGGATTTGGGTAGGTGTCTTTTGGAGAATGTAACATCTTGAGGTGTATACTTCAAGATGGTACGTTCATAAGATTATTTTTCAAAGGTTTCACCTTCTTACTTTTGATTTTTTGTTTGTAATTACTATCAGTAAACATGCCAATACAATTTAGTTAGATTCTTAGCAACTGCACAGGAAATTGACTTTCTAAGCAATGCAGGTTTTTATAAAGACCAGTAACCAAGTTTAGAAATCATTATTTGCTTTGTTTCTTTCAGTGTTTGCTGGGTAGCTACTCAAAAAAACAAAACAAAAAAACAACTAACCAACCAACCAAACAAAAAACCAGAACACAAAACCAGAAGAAATATATTCATACTTCTTATAACACAATGTTATAAAGTTAAAAATCGCCCTCTCTGTGTGAAAATGACTTGCTTCCAGTTGGACCAGAAGAATTGCAATGTTCCACAATTAAATATGAAAGGAAAGAAGCAGGGATCACAAAGTCAACAGTAACAAGATTTCCTACCAAGATATTTAACTTTCTAGAACTAAATTCTCTTCTGATTTACACATTGAGTTGCCTTATTTACTTTTATTCAGTCAGGGTAGTCTTAGGAGAAGTTGGCAGTTGGTTTTCAGTTTGTGAGCAATTTTTACCTCCTATTTTTCTTCCTCGCTCTCTTTGTTTTGTGGCTTGTTCTTAGTTAAAAAACTGATTTCTTGGTACTTGATTCTTATTTTCTGAATCAGCTTTTTGTTGCTAAAGGGTGGCATAGGATTGCATAGAACAGCTGGAGTATGTCTGACGTGGCAAAGATACTTGCACCTGTCAGATGACTCTCATTTCACAGGTCACTTTTCCACTCAAACCTGTGTGCAATTCCTCATGGTTTTTACTGTGGCTCAGCTGTTCCCTTTCTTGCTTGCTGTCTGCCAAGCCTTCCCACCTCTCCTATGTCAGAATAAATTGATGGGGGGAACAGGCAAACTTTCAGTTTTATCCATTGGTGCGAATGGAGTGGAACAGTGAGGCAGCAATAAGAAATGCTAAATTACATAGCCTAGTTGGAAAAAGAACAGTCAGGGTACCAACTTATTTCTTTTCATTGTGATATGATTTAATATTTTTTTATGTGTTGTGATTTTTCTTTTTTCTTTTTAATCAAGCATGGACAATATAGTAGCGATCAAGACTTGATGACTTCAATAATTTAACAATCCAGGAAAATATTCTGTAATACAAGCTCATCAGCCCATATACAGTTGAAAGTATGGCTAGAATACATCCTGAAAACCTGAACATTTCCTCTTGCTAGCAGGGTGAATTCCACGCAATAAACAGTGAAATCCTGTTTAAATTCCTGTTCTGCAAGACTAGGTGAATTTTAAAAACTATGCCTGCAATCCAGCAATTCATTGATACCCGGGTTTTATTTTTTTGTTTGTTTTTGATGGTACTCAGGGGTACTGGGTCCGACACCTTTTTTTCACAGTGATGTGGCTCTGGCTCCTGCCACCGCTGGTGGCCCCAGGTCCCTGGCCAAGTATGGCACCTTTTCTTTTACAAAAAAAAGCACTGTTGATACCAATATCTTATTTACATTATGCTCATTACTAACCTACCTACCTGCAAAGATTTACGTTTGGGCTTTGGAAGTTGAAGAAAAATAGGGTTTGAACCATTTACATGGGTTTGGACCATTTAATTGACTTTTCCAGTTGCAGCCGCCTAGCTCAGTTAGATCTTACTTTAAGATCCTGTCCATGTAGTCACACGAAGAACAATAGCTTCAGTTCTTCTGAGAAAATGACTCTTATATATGATTCTAACTAAAGAGTGTAGCAGGTTCATTTAGAAATAATGTAGACATTGGACATGTTCAGTTATTCTGGCTATTGAAGAGGATTTGATCTGAAGTGGAGCACCAAATTGTGCTGCCATAGCTACAGTGAATTTGAAAGTTCTCTTCAAGCAAAAGCTGTTTGACAGTCAGTCTAGTAGTGTGATTTGGTCCCCCAAGAAAGGAAGCTATTTCTAAGCTAGTGAGTGATTTAGCTAAATGAAAAATCAGTAACAGCAAAGGGGATTTTCAGTAGGAGCAAAGTTTATACCCAATAAGATACTTGAGAAATGAAAATGTGTAAAAATAACATGGTCTGCCTGTATTAGAGTCAATGAGCCCTCCTGTGAAGCAAAGACCTCTTTTAAAGAACAGATGTTTGAGATCCTGCAATAAGAGATTGTTAGACCCAAATGGGACTGCCTGATCCTATAAAGACTGAAAAAACTCATT
The DNA here is from genome assembly GCA_007922175.1 of Pelusios castaneus. NCBI lineage: Eukaryota > Metazoa > Chordata > Testudines > Pelomedusidae > Pelusios > Pelusios castaneus. Next base: position 3,348,154 of record ML685816.1, read on the forward strand.
TTGACAGGCTCTAAAACTGGAGGCATCCCAGTCAAATGGCCTATAAGAGGACTGAGAAAGAGCTCTTGAGAGCAGATGGGATCTGGCAAGGAAGCCCTGGAGGCAAAGGGAAAATGATGGTTGGATTTATTGAATTGTTTTATTTTGATTTTTGCTGAAGATTGTTGATGCAATTAATAAAATTGAAGCCCTGAAAAAAGGGCCTGGATCCAGCTCTGGGAACAGTGTTCACTCCTTCATGGGCTGGGCAGACACCCAGCAGCTTAACTACCCCACAAAACTCTCTAGCGTAGGATTCAAACCAGGCCTTGGCATTCTGCTATGTGGTTCCAGGGTCCATCCTAAGGTTAACTGTGACAACCTAATATGCTCTTATATATGACTGTCCTCTATACAAAATGTAAAATTGTATCTATCATCATCATTGTTAAAATGTATGTGAGAGGAAGAGACATTTAATAATACAGTTAATTTACTTAGTGTACATGAGGCTGGAGGAGACAAAGAAATGGAGAGAGAAAAGGGAAAAGAGCTTTATGAGCAGAGCTGATTGGAAAATGGGGAGATTTTCCTCTGAAAGTTTTGATCTAAACAAAAAAATGGGTTTTTTGTTTGTTTGTTTTTTTAATATCTGTGTAAATTGATTTATTGGGGGAAAAAATAAAACTACTTTTCAGCTAAAAACTGCCAAAATCCCAAAGATTTTGGTTTTAATAAGACATTTTTCCAGTGACTTTAGTTATAAGAGTGAATCTAAATCCCAGGTGCTCTATAAAGAGAGAGGCACAAACTGAGAGAACTATAATGGAGAGAAAATACAAGAAGATAACTTCACAGACATACTTGGGAAAGAAGCCTCCCTGTTCTCCTACCCTCCATGCCCCCACAAAAAAAGAACCTCATGAAGAATAGAAGCATAAAAAGGTGGTGGGAAGGAGAGTAAATAAAAGGTGATGAGCTGCCACGTCACCAAGGATTCAAGGGCCAATAATACGATCTATTACTATTTTGGGCTCCAACTCCAAGCATCAGGAACCCACTGAGTTAAAGAATTACCATCATACATGAGGAAACTGAAATGTGATGCAGATGGATCATCAGTGGTGCAATTACAGCTCTGTGCACTAATATAGCTTTGCTCCCAAGATGTAGCTTCTGTTTAAATTTAATTACTTCCACTTGTGGCTTTAAATAGAAGACAACTATTAAATTTACTTATTTTTTTTCTCTGAGGCTTGTATGTTAAAGCTGCTGCTGCTGCTATATATATAAAGTGGATCCTAAGGGGAGATAGGATAGTCAGCACACGGGGGATTTTGTAAATGCCTGTTAGGCAACATTTTGGATTTTTCCCGTCCATTGTTGCAGAGTGGGAGAAAAGTATTCTGTTGGCTCAGTGCTTCAAGCAACATTCTGTCTAGCATCCTCACCCCCTGCTCAGAGACAGCATTGATCTTCTTTTTCCAAATTATTTATTCTAGCTAACTAGAGTTTTACATTATTTAGCTGCGTACACACTAGGAGATCTTTTAAACCATGGTTAAGGTAGGACCCAGAGAGACACCAGGTCAAATTCTGATCTCAGTTACATTAGTGTAAATCAGAAACAATTCCAAAACATCCCAGATACTAGCTCACAATGTGTAGCATAGACATTGTCAGAAACTAAAGTGAGGATGGTTTGGGCCTATGAGTAGTAGTAGTAGCAGTTGGGCCTAGCAGTCAGAGCCAGAACTAAGAATCAAGAGTGGGGTTGAAACAAGATAAAAGTAGGGCTGGTAGCTAGGCTGGCGCAAGAGCAGGGTTGAGGCAGGCTAAGGCCTGTCAAATCTGTCCCCATATCAACTAGAGGAGAAACAGACCGAGGTGCTAGTTCTCATGAGATTTATATACCTACTCTGAGGGCTGGGCTACACTGTGGGGGGATTTCGGTGGCAGTCAAAGGGAGACACACAAGTTACTTAAAATAACTTGTGTATCGCCCTTTGACTGCCTAATGCCTACTCACCACAGCATCCCCACAGTGCTGAGTTGGCAGGAAATGCATTCCCATTGAATCAGTGCTATGCTGTTTGCCGGGTAGCTCTTAACAAATAGACCTCCAGTTAATACTGGCTTTGACTGACCACGTCTTTACAAACGTTCATTCAAACTCACGCAGTCAATGCTACGCTGTCGGAGGTGCTGCCGAGAGCATAGCCTAGCCCTGAGAATCAGCAGAGAGCTCTTGGATTGTGGATTGATTAGAATCTAATGTAGGATTGACTCATTATTGCACATGACTTAATCAGGCTGTAGCCCAGAGACAACTCCTCAATTTACATTTAGCCATTTAGTCACATTAGAACAAAGAAATCACATTCCTGTTCCCTATGGGACAAATCCTGTTGTATGGTTTAAACGAGGGGCAGGATTCACCTTATGGTTGCAAGTGGGCCAGATTCTGATCTCATTTTTACCAGTGTCAATAGAGATTAACTCCAATGTAATCAGACTCTAGACCTATGACTATAATCTTCTTGAAATAGGATGGATTAAAGCTAACTCGGATCGAGATTCTCCAAAACTTTGTATCTTTGTCAGCTCAAGATTTTGACCTTGAGATAAGTCAGCTCCTCATTCCTTTCACTTTACCTTCTTGGGTCATTCCCAAGCATTATAGAATCTGCCAACATTTGAACGTGAACAGAAGAAATATTGTGAGTCATTCTGTTGGCAGGGTTTTCCCTACCAGCCAGCTACTGTGAGCTGTAGACATGGAGGAGGAGAATGATGAAGGAATATTTGAGGAGTCATTTGACTACCAGGGTTGAACCCCTGATACTCCATTGTTAATCCCTGTGATGGTTCTATGATTTTCTATCAAACTTGCTCAGAATAGAAGGTGAAAGCCTTTTGTGTTGCCCTGTAGTTCTTCTTAGACAATGTTAATTGCTTAGACCTTAATTTTTTTCATCTGAACAAAAAGGGATGTTATTCCATTTTAAAGGGCCCATTGTTTGTTTGTTGTTAGAGAGGAGAGTGGAAAAATCAGCAAGTTTCAACACTCATCCCCTACAAAAAGTTCCTCCCTTAAATCCAGGAGAAAGGTCAAGGAATTCACTGAAAGCAAAGGACATAATCACCAGATTACCATGGCTGGCCCCAGAATCTATTGCAGGGGAAAGAGCAAAATATTTATGAAGTATTCTGCTCCAGTTTGGAGGGGATGACCTGGCAGTATGAAGCTGGATAACCATTTAATTGCACTTGTCTGCTTATGTTTTCCACCTTCCCCAGTCCCTAGATTGGAATCTCCCCAGAACCCCTGTTAGAGATTTCATGTTGCTGGAAGGAAGGATGTAAGTCTGTTCTGGTAAGCATGCTCTCATCTCTTCCTCACTTTCATGGCCAGATGTCATCTTTTTGGCTGACCTCTAGTCCTAGAAGTGGGATGGACTGTGGTAACGGTGATTAGGAGCTTTCCTTGTCCTCCCCAACATCGTTTTAAATTTAAAAGGCTGTGCAAAGTTTTCCAGAAACAGGTATTTTTAGATGACTACCTGCAGTCTGATCTGTGAGCTTTTTCCAAGGCACTTCAGCATTGTTACGAAAACATCTGAAAATCATATTGCCTGCACATTGTTTATTGCTTACTGTGAGTGACAGTTACCTTGGCCTGAGTATTTGCATGTCTTGATCTCGTTCATCTTTGTCATATTTAAAATCCAGCAAAAGTATTTTTTGTTTTTATATGAGAGATTGAAATGTCTGGAAATCCAAGTGTCTCTCTAAATTAAGATACATTTCCCCTTTGTTTAGATTCTGATAGGAATATAAATGTTGCTTGCTAACGGTGAAATCTCTTCATTTTTGCTCATAACTGGCATGGGTAATCAGTGTTGTACATTTGAATTACACTGGAATTAAGTTAAACCTTACCATCCTGGGAGTTCTTTCATTATCTTTGAATTTATTCCAGAATTATGAAAAAAGCATTTTCCAGTTTCATTTTCATGTGTAGCTTCTTAAATTGGTACTTGTACCTGACAGGCAGAGATGCCACATGAACTGGTTTAATGTATTAATTTGATGAAATAGTCATTGTCATGTTCTGTCATGAATACATACACGTATTTGCATAATTTTACTGAAATTAATGGATAAATCAGCATTTCAGCTGGGATTTTCAAAGGTCTAAGGGAGTTAGCTGCCTCAGCTTGAAAAACCTCAGCTTCAGAGATAAGTATTGGTTCTCTTACCTATTTCCCAAACCATGGTATGGTAGAAAATACTTGTCGTATAGTAACTGAAGTTCATTGACCATTCTGTCTTTCAAGCTCATAACCTTGCACTCCATTTTGACTCCTTGCTGTCTATTTCTCTGCATATCTAGGCGGTGTCCAAACTTCATTGCTTCGTCCTATATAACACTTCTGAAATTCTCCTCCATTAGCTGAAAGTTAGTGGGACAAAGCATGGCTGTTCCAAATCAGACTGAGTTTTATATGAAATCCATAGTTATGTCTTTGATTATGTCATTTTATATCCCTGTTCTTCAGTGCACCAGCTTTCCCATAAATCACTCTCTCCCAACCTTAAGCAACCCACTCATGACATTTATTGTGCTGGCTGAGTGTGCTTTGACCCATGTGATTTTTGGCTGTGGAAGAAGTCTTGCTGCTGCTCTGCAACACAAAAAGAAACCCACTGGAATTCAGTGAACACTTTCTTAAATACAGGGGATCAAATCTGAGCTGCCCATCAGTAATTATTGCTTACTGTTCTTGCTGTATGCTGTAGACCAGGGGTATCAAACTCATTTGCTATGGCAGGCCAGATTTGACTTAAATGTGTCATGTATTAAGATTAAATAATGATCAATAGCATAGCAGGCTTCAGAGTTCCCTTATTAAGCTTTATTTAACATCTCTGACTTGGACTGCCAGAAGACACACAGGTTTACCTGAGCCCTTAGCAACCCTTCCATTTTTCTCTATAGCAACCCCCAATGGTCCCAGTAACCTGCGACACCACATAATATACTTCAAGTGAGACGTATATGCCATAAAACAAAATATTATGGCACTCATGTGGCATCATGGAGTTCTGCGTATACAAAACTCTGCTCACCGATATCGCTCGCCCTCTCCCTATTAGGGAGAGAGTGTGGTCTCGTGGAGTCTCACAGACCCAGCGCTCTGTGATGTCACACGACCTGACACTCTCGTGGCATTGTGGAAAGCTGGGTATGCGAGACCACCCTCTTTCTCTCTCTGTTAGAAATGAATGCAATCAAGGGCCGGATGGAAGAGCTCACAGGCTGCATGTTTGACATCCCACTGTAGACTATAAAGCAAACTTTATCCCAAATTAGCACCTGTAGTTGGAGCAGTTATGACTCTTAACTGTTTTTGCAGCTTCTGACCTCTAGTATTTATTCCAATAAAACTATTAGTTTCATATCTTTAGAAGTGGCATAATCAGAGCTCCTGTGGCTGATGCAAAATGTGGAGAATCAAGATTTTGAAAATGCTTTTCTGGAAGCATACAGTGCTGTTTTTCTGACTCATTCCCTCTAGATACAATATAAAAACTCTCCATGTGAAAGATCCCACCTCTGTTATTTTGATGGTTACTATTATAGGCACCTATTGCCTTATCCTGAATATCAGAGGGATTTGTTTAGTCAACATGCACTTTCTGTAACCAAAGATCCCCAGTTTCTGAAACTTCTTCCAAGGACAAAAAGGCCCTCAACACACCTGAATAACCTTCCAAAAGTAGGACAAATCCAAATAATTGTCGTGTAATGATAATATTTTTAGCAAGAGATGTGACCTCTGCAGCATAATTAGTGACTCCTGTATATGATGCATAAAGGTTCATTTGATCTTTTCTTATGAAGACATGATTGTATCATGGTAATCACAGTTTTTGAGCTGCATTATTTTTTACTATGGCCTACTTATATTACTCAAAGAATAGTACAAGTAAGTCAATTATTTTGATCAGAAGAAGTTGCAATAATTTGCATGAGTTCGCATAGACAAAATCATCTGCTTTTATTATGCTTTTAGAAGTGTTTTTAACAATTAAAACAAAAAAAATTCAGTAACATTATAAAACATATAAACCTTAGAAAATAGCTGCAAAATGCAGAAACTTTCTCATCAAGTTCTCTATTAATATAAGTAGAGTACTTGGCTGGGGAAAAAAAAACTGAGATTTGTCTTCTTTTAAAGGAGGTGCACAGTTATATTGTCTTGAAGGAAAGAATCTGAGAGAGATTTAAATAATGGAGAAAACATTGAACAAAATATTCAGGGAACTTAATTGTCCACAGGATGAAGTTTTCTCATTTTGTAAAAAGAAGACAACTCCTAGGAAATTGGGCAAAGGGTTCAACTGGGCTTTTATGAATTGAATGAAAATTAATATTTAACAGGGAAGTCTTAGCTCTGTATTGCATATTATATTGCATATCAGAAACATAAAAAATAATATTTCTTAAACCTTTATGCTAAAGCTATTATCTCACTATTTCAAAGATACTTATACATCAATGAGCTTTGTTACAGAATGAGCTGGCCCTTTCTAAAGGGTTCAAACTCATCTGGGCCAGATGAGGGAAATCAATTGAGGGGCCATGCAAGTGACTCAGAACCACGCTGAGTTAAATGAGGGAGAGACTCAAAGAAATAGAAAGAATGTTTGAAGAGCTCTGCGGCTTCCAGGCAAAGAGCCTGAGGAATATAAGCCTGCAGTGAGCAAGAACCACTTAGGAAGACTAGAGTGGGGTGTGAAAGAGAGCATTTTGGAGTATAACCACAGCAGTGAGAAGACTAAGAGCGCTGCACTGATATGAGCCAGCTAGGAAGCTTGGGTGGAAATTTTCGGTGTGTTTTGAAGTTTTTTAATGAATCAGACTCCTCAAAAGGAAGTATTTTGAGGAAGCATTACTTTGTACTTTGATGTTCCCTTAACTACGAAATTAGGGAAACTGAATCAGCAGCAGGGCCTGAATCCAGCCTGGGTAAGCCCTGCTACAAACATAAAAACTTAAAATTTCCTTTAAATGTACCATATGTGTTCTTCTTTTTTCATGTAAGATCTTGGTACCTCACGGAGAGAGCAAAAATTTTCCACAGAGAATAAAGGTGATAAGGCATTAAAGCAGGGTTAAATGATAGGACATAAAGCTAAAAGGAGCATAAACCTAGACTATAACTGACAGGCAACTAAGGTCTTTAAGCTAATTCTAAAAATCTAGTTAATGTATTGCATACATTACTAAGATGAGCAATTAGTGATGTCTAATATAAACAGCCTTGTAAAAATTTGGGAAAGTATTTAGTAATAAATATTGTCTAGCACAAGTTTTTAATTCAGGAAATGCGATCATGTTAACTGGGGCTCCATCCTTGATGCATTGCCATCTTATGTTTAGCCTAAGACTGTGTTTGAAAAACTTAGTGTAAGGAAAAATACACAAAAATTGGGTGTTTTTAAAAAACTGAAACAAATTAGTTTATTCTGTGCTTTCTCTCTTTAGTTTGCCAGGTTTCTGTTTTCCTCCAGCCTTTGATTCTGTGCCAGTGATGCATTTTACAAACCACATCTTCCACTCTCATTTGAGAGAGAGTGTGACATTTGTGTCATTTTTCTAGTTCTGATGGGTACCCAGGAAATAAATATGTCCCCCCTCCCCCTGCGGCCCCTTCCTAGCTCCTCTGCCCCCCTGTTACCCCTTCCCACCCCCCCTTACCTGGCTGGAGGTCCGGAGCTGCAGTGGTGGCCGGCAGAGCCGCTCCTGGGCCAGGCCCCTTCCGCCCTGAGCACGCTCTGTCTGAGCATCCTCAGAGCGGGAGGTTTGAAACTCCCCAGCCTGGCCACTGCAGGAGTCTGCTGCTTTGCTTGGCCCCTGGGCAGAATGCACCGAAATGCAGCGTTCCACCCCGGTTTTGACTGTGGACCCTAAAATTCTCAACTTATATGCGAGCATATGTGGTAGCTTCATATAAAAAAACTGAAATTTTAATTGTAAGTAAAAAGCTGGACAAAATCATGTATTTTTAAAATGCCAGCCAGCCAGAGGACGTGAAGGTAAAAAGCAGGACATGTCCTTCTTTTGTCGGACGTCGGGTAACCCTAGCCAACCCCATGTTCAAAAATTATATCAGGGCCTACTAAATCATGCCTTTTTTTTTTTTAAACCAAAGTAATAAATTTCGGTGAGGTGTGGTGGGAGTGGGATAATGAAAGCTGAGACTCATAAAAATCAGTATTGGTTCAGAGAGCTCATCAGCCAATTATTTTAATACTCTTGGGTACAACTGAACTGTTTCGGCAGATTTAACAAACATTTAACTTCAATAGCTTCTGTTTAACATCCTTTCAGGGTTTATCTTCCTGTAATTTAGTGCTTGTGGTTGCTAATGCATCGTTTTCTTGAGTCTGCAGACAGACTGAAATAATAGGTCCAATTTGATAAATACTTAAAAGATCCACAGAAGATTGTGTTCTGAGTAATCCTCCTGTGATTGATATCACAAAAGTAGATACTGCAAACTGCTTGCACCAGTTTCTGGAAAAATTGGTGAGATAAAAGTTTGGCTTATTTTAGTTTGGTTATTGTAAGAAAGGGATTGTGTCTGATCATGTGGACTGTTTCGGAGCTGTGCACCATTTAGAAAACATATTTAAATGATCTCTGTTTTGATTTAAGCCAATTTAGTCTGAGAGAGCTTTCACTCAGTTCTGATGCTTAGTCAATTTTACCAGCATTGCAGACTGTTTTTCAAACAGAGTGGACAGATGAAACTATAACAAAATACATAAAATCTCTAACTTCTTTTGTGATGTCTGTAAACATGATGATAGTTAGGCAGCTACTCCTGTGACCATTTCTTATTATTCTGATCTCAGTCATCTGTTACATTCTTCCCCCTGTCTGTCCAATTTGTATCCACCTGTTGTCTCTCATCTTGTAATTAGATTGTAAACACTTTGGGGGCAGGGACTTCTTTTTAATACGTCTGGACAGTATCTAGCACAACTGAGTTTGGGATCTAACTCTTTTGCAATACAAAAATAACAGCTTTGCGTAAACTGCACACATTCATTTCATTTGGATGCTGACCGTTTGGCCTAACAACATCAGTGTCAACGTGAACTAGTTCATTTCTGATCATTTTAGCAAGAATTCAGTTGCACTGAAACCCTGAGCAGAGTTTGAGTGGGGTATTGCGACACACCTCTTTTTCCTCCCAGTTCAACTTCCACTTCTAAAATTCTGAACAGAAAGCTGAGAGCAAAGGATTTCGATTAACAAAACATACTGGCACTTACAGAACTGCTAGCCAAAATAATGATAGCTCCCACTCAGGTTTTGACAGAGACCAGTGCTTTCTTCCTGTGATTAAAAAGCATGCTGTTCTTTGCACACAGAAGTACTATGGCTGTAGGGACAGAGGAAAAATAATCGGCAGTGGAAATGGAAAAGCATAGACGCTATTACTATGTTCATTAGTAGCTTAGTTTAATTTTATTTCAGGAAGAAATGTAAAGTGGCACCATTCATACTACTAAAATCAGGTTGCTTAAGCATTTCTGTTTTAACATTTTATTTCTAAGACGTGTATTTAACCTCAAAAAACGTTCTAGACTTCAGACTGGCACATGTACTGCTTTAGCTCCAAGAAGCCATTTGTTTGACACACATTTAGGAGCCAATTTTATTGTATGATCAAAAAAAAATAGTAATTTGAGATGCTTGCTTTTTCTCTTGTAAATTAAAACTGAGATGATTATGCATGTAATGGAATTTGGCTGGCGATTAGTCCATAGATGTATTTATCATCTAATTCTGATCTCATTTATGGTTATGAGCAGTAACTTTTTCTCCACAACATGTTGTTTAAAGCAATTATAACAGAGTTGTGTTCATTTTATGCACATGGCCCGCAATGTTGCTCATACCATTAAGTGAAGTTAAGTGGCAGCTGAAGCAAAAGGATGATTGGCCATATCTGCCCCAATCCTGCAGTCTAATTTAAGGGGTGGGAGGGAGGATCTTACATCTGAAGCCATGCCCCTTTTACATGCACATCAAGCTGAAGAGCTGGGGCCAAACATAACAACTGGAACAGTTTGGGGTTTTTCTGAAAAACTTCAAAGGTGTTTCCATCTCACAAGGTTTAACAGTATTTTTTTTAATTGGAGAAAAATGTGTTTTTATTAAAATCAGTGTCAGAAACTTTTACTAACTGAACCAGATTTTTCAGTAAGCCAACAATTGAATGATGTGTTGATTTTTTTTTTTATTTTTTTTTTTTGGTAACAAATGTTTAGTTTTGTTGGAATTTAAAAATGAGAGAAAATCAAGTTTATTCTTGTAAAAAATCATAGTTTCCAAAGTCCATCAACTTTTGGTAAACCCTCTCTGTGAAAAAATTAGACAAGTTCTAAAGACAACTCTTAAGCGTTACGTGGTCAGCATGGACTCCTTCTGTTATATGAAGGTGTGATTCTTCCTCAATAACAAGAGATAAAGGAAATATTGGTTGGATTTGGTCCCTTCCTACATTCCTGCAGAGGAAATCAGGGGTGTACTTTCCTCTGCTGTCTGTGCACTACCTAACTTCCTTTGAGGATCGATCAGAAGTGGCTGGAACTTGTATCTCATCCCGCAATGTGCTGGACAGTGTTGTGTGGGTAATCTGCCTGCTAATAAAGTGTAATATCTTTGAAGAGGAAGCAGTATGTTATGAAAGACAGAGCTTGTGTCTACTGCACTTCTATAAAACTTGAGACCTGCCTAAACCCAAAATACCCGATCCCTTTGGTGTAAATTGATGCTGCTTCATTTATAGCTATACCCATTTACTGTAGCTCTGAGGCTGGTTCACAGGGCTAATTTTTTTCTCCCATTTCCAGTGAAGCAACCCCCTGGACTTCACTGGCATAATACGGATGTAACATAGGGCAGAATTTGACTTTTGTGAGGTACAGTGCTTGGAGCTGGTATCAGATCTCTTTTTACTCTACTAAAAGATTTTAAAATGTTCTGACCCAGCAACACAGGAAATAATACATCAGCAAACCCGCCTCATATTTGTGTTTGTCTTATTTACAGTATAACCAATGGGCTCTCCCATTTTTCACAAATGCATTGAGCTACTGCCGGCTCCTTCAAGTACCAATCTTGCTGCGTATAATGTGATCCTATTTTCCGGAGGACCAGTGCTGTGTAATCGCAACCTAAAGGTTTTTAAAATTTCAAGCATTTTACTGTATGCTTTTGTTTAGTTTTCTTTGTTTCAGGGAAGTCCATCTTCCCAGCCTTTTGCCTCAGGGGAGTCCACTCTCCACTCAATAAACAGATGTACAGTAACTCGTTCTGACACTAATGGGAGCTGTGCCCACATAAGGAGAGAATAATAGATTCAATATAACAAAGCTCAGTCTCACAAATACTAAACATAATGGAAAAAGATAAAATTATAATCGACGAGGGCCTGATTCTGCTGCTGTGCACACCAATTTTACATAAGTGGAATGCCATTGCTTTCTATGGAGTCGTCGCTAAGGTAGAGCAGAATTAAGCTCTGTGTTGTCCCCCACCCATAGTAGTCAGTTGTATTCACTCTTCTCTCTCAGGCTCTGTGAGTTCTTCTAGTTCATCAACCAGACATGAATTAAGGGCGTGCTACCATCACCTCAGCAGTTCTTCTGTCCGCTTGTAGTGGGACATCATCCATCAAACAAATGCTTTGGAGAAAGGCAGTATCTGTCTGAGCTGCCAACCTGAAAGAAACCATATTGCTGAACAAGTGCCTGTTCTTTCTTCCTTTTCCTGTCTCACTTCTAAGCAAACTAGAAAAGGTCAGTTAGGCTGGTTGAAAAGGATTGTAGAAGATGGACTTGGGCTTTAATACATTCATAGTCTAATGCTGTCTGGACCGACAGAGGCTGGAATGCTATGTCAGCAGTATGCTTAAATTCAACCCTGGAGTGAGGAAGTGCCTAGAGACATTCAGTAGCAGTTTCTCTCTGATTAAGAGGTATTATGGTAAATTAAGTGCTGAAGGCAATACCCTCATCCTTAGGCATGCAGATAGGGCTGGTGCTTTACTCCTAATTTTTCAGTTTTTCTAATCATTTTTTTCAATTTATGATCCAGCGTGTGTTAAATGAGCTGCATATATTATAACTGATTTACATGTGTAAAGATTTACTGCATCCAATGATGCAGGGCTATTTGAATTCCCTATACTCAACCTCAGCAGATTGTAGAAAAGTTCTGTAACACTTAATTGCAGTTTCTTAGGTTCCAATCGGTAAAGGAAATTTCTTTAAAATCACTTGAATAATCCAGGAACAGTAAAAATACATAGGAACCGTACATAAAGGTAACACACAGGTCAAATATATAATAATCAAATTATATTTATAGTCAAAGTTTGGGCTTATCAGACCACGATGGTCATTTTATTTTTTTTCTCTCTCTCTCTGTTATAACACTGCTTAGTTATTCTTTTCAATATCTTGCCCTCCTCTGAGTCTGGTGTTGACATTCTAAGGGCACCTAGAAGCTATTTAATATCATGGATCAAGCATGGGAACCAAGCTAGCATATATAATAATACATTGTGATATGTTCATGATGTACTGCAATATATTTGGTATGACCACATATAAGCCTAATGTGCTTTCTTTTTGAAAATATAATTGGCCATGGATCATGGTTTTCCTCTAGACACCTCTCTGCTCTCTCACCATATGGCAATTGTCAGTACTTAGGGATACTGTAGCCAGTTCCCACATCAAATGACCACATCAGCCATGTGACTGAATATTGTTGTTAAATCTAGGAAAGTAACGTGATATGAATTAAATGCAGTAAAGACAGCATAATAATGATGTTGGATCTCAAATCTTGAAATTGGTGGTGAAGGGGAAAACTTCCCCAATTAGGGTGATGAACAATCTAATTGAATTACTTTTATGTTAAAAACCTGAGTTACTTACCACTTCATTTTGGAAATGGAAATTTAGCCGTATATTTCTATGCCATGAGACTCGGGGAAAAGATATCCAATATGAAGATTTGTGTTAGTAATATGCAAAGAGATTTGAACTTTTCATTTATATATTTAGCCGTGAGACTATAAATTCCCTTGTATAAAATTAATGGGAAGCATCTGCCCCAATGCAAAAAGTCAAATGGGCAGAATTGTTCTCTGCTAGATCTGTGCAACACTAATGAAGTCAAAGTGGGGTTGCTCATGGAAAACTAAGAGGAGAAATGGTCTCAGTCCGAAAGCCGTTCCCCACTGAGCATGTTACCTTGCTCCCATACAGCCACACTGACATCAAGAGAGGTATGGTACTGTGCAGCTTGATTAAGGGTATTGGAATCTGGCCTTGGGATAAAAAAAAATAAATAAATTGAGATTAATCTGTTCAATTAAAGAAATGATTAACTGCAGCTTTTAAACTGTAACATTAGTGCTTTTAATAAAGGGAATCATTTGAATAAAGGGGCAGACTCAACATTTTAATGACTGGGAGACCCTTACCTTAAAAAAGGAAAAGCTCTCTTCCTCAAATACAAAGATTAGTCTTTCCCCAAAGCTGTTTTCAACTGGACAGTTCATTTGGAAGATGATTTTTAAATCTTTTATATCGTAACTACTGTTTGCACATCCATGTACAGACTGACCTGTGCATGTTTGATATGACTGATATAGTGTTGTTTGCTTGAACTTGTTTGTGTTCAGCTGGGATGCACTAGACAACTCCAACTGTGTTATGAAATAATATAATTCCCTCCTTATTCTTATATTTGGCAAAGAGGACATTGGAGAATCCTCACCTTCGTAACTGTAGAAACAATAATCTTAAAATAAGTGATTTTTCAGAAGAGGTTGATAGCTATCTACTAGAGACAACCATCTGTCATCTCCAGTGGAAATAAAGGGTTTTTCATAGCTCTTTGTCTCACTCATAATGTTGTTAAAAATATTTTTCTTTTAGTAATTACCATGTGAAAATAATACACATCTCCCATTTGGTTTGAACTGATTTTTTCGTATCATATTCTGCATTAGGCCATGTGTGATTTAGTTCTCAATCAGTGCACTTTGCAGTACTTTTTTAATTGTATGGATACTGTCTAAATGTGATTGATAAATTGGTAATAGTTTTCCCTGCTATACAATATCACAGTGGCTGATAGTACCATCTGTACATTGTTAACAGTGTCTGGGTACATCTGTCAAGTGCCAAAATATCTGTGACTTTTCCAGTTTACAAAACAAAAGCTTCAACCAGCAGTAGGATTTGTCAAAATACAGAACATAAAAGCCTTGATATCCAGCCATCTGGTTTAGTATTCAAAATCCTTCTTCCTTTTTCTTCTGTGTTTTAGACATGCTTTTTTGGTTATAGTAACAGTCTGCATAGTTTATTCATTTAGGTATTTCTGATATATAAAGGGCTTGATCCTTTATGAAATCATGATTAATTGAGGTCTTTTGTGCCTTATTCCTTTCTCCTTCTGAGATGGTACATTTTTTCACCCTGAAATATCGTTTCCTGAGATTTGTCTACATACTATTTAAGTAATTTCAGGACTGAGTGTATATCGGAATAAAGTGATGATGAGTGAGATTGTCTTTAATGGAATTGTTTCCTATGGTGACTAGGCTAGAAATGTGCTTGAATTTGCTTGCCAGTTTTTGAAAACAAACCTTCCAGGTGTATTAGAATTACATCAGGAATAAACAGAATTCAAAATGATTCTAGTATCCGTATATGGGGACACAGGAATGCAGATACACTCCTTGTATCTATAAGACTGTACATTTTCTAACAGCAGTCTTTGCCATGTGTGATTATGAACTGCTCTTTAGAACCTGGATAGCATGTATATTTGTGCTTTCTGTTCATAAGTTTTCTCTGTGGGAATACATTTTGAATGTTAAGATGGAATTTGGTGCTTTAATAATTGTTATTGAGACAAATACTACATGCCTGAAGTTCTTGGGCTCTTGGGACTTTTTAGTGAAAGATTTATACTCTTTTGTGTCAGTCCATTTAAAGATTCCACTAGTTTTGATTTTTAGAATCCTTCTACAATAATGCCAAGGAGATTTACAGATAACAATACAATGAGGTAGCCCTCTTTTGTGCCTTTTAAAGAGTGAAGAAATTGTTTGCATAGTACAGTCCTGGATACCCCTAATCCAGCTTGTATACAATATGTTTGTTTGCTGACTTCCTGAGTAAATGGGCCAGCTAAAACTCTTAAAGCCTGAGCAGTAGTCTGCACAGTGGCTTGCTCTTCATTTCTGGTTCAGTTCAGGATATTGCCAATGATATCCAAAATGCAGTTTCAGAATCTGAATTGAAATTTTTCATCCACATTTTTGTATTTTGATTTTTAACCACACAAAAAAGACAATTTTGACCAAATGTTCAGAAATATTTTTTCTACATCCTCCCCCCCGGTTCTATTTCATTGAAGCCCACCATAGCAGCTAAGACTGACTAAGCAATGCTTTTAGGTTCTAGAATCTAAATAAATTTCAACAGAGCCCCACTTTTTGAGTTTATTCCCAAGGGAAATCTGTTGGTATCCAAATGAACTGGAGGGCATGGTGTCCAAAGCATTTGCTTTGTTTATCTTTTGATCGTGTTTTAAGTTTCTCTTCTCTTAATCTCTGTAATTAAAACATCTATTTGATATGGTGATAGATGCAATAGCCATTCTTAAAAAAATACTGATACTTTTCTAGCACATTCTACTGAAGAAGATTCTTAAAGCTCTTTACAGATATTAACAAATAAAACCTCATGAATCCTCTCTACAGGGCAAGTATTACAATACGTATTTTATAGGGGGGTGATAGAGACACATAGAGATGAAATGTCTTCCATAAAGTCATATAACTCCTCGGTATCAGAGCCAGAAGTGGAACTCAGGTTATTTAATTCGTAAACTTGTAACATAATTAATAAGCATCATGTTCAGTGATGATGTCTCATATGTTCAGTAAAATGCCAGGCATATTAAGGAATACGTTTAATACTATAGAATGAGAAATATGTTTTAAAAGACAGCATATGGCAAGTGAGTAGTATTTGCATTATTATAACCTATTATGTAGAGTGAGAGGTGCGAGTAGATCTCATTACAGACCAGTGTATAACCCATGAACTTAATTGTTTGGGCTCAGTTGGGATTCAAAAGTGTGTCCAGTGACTGTTTAGTGGACATGTTTGCTATCTATGTTTTTGTTTAGATTTTAAGACTATAATGAATGGCAACATTACATTGACAATGTGAAAGAAAAAATCTTAGGGTATCTTGAATCTGAAAGAACAAAATTATATTTAAAATCTAGCAATCATGAAATTAATGTTGGTAGGTAGTGGTGGTATATGTTGAAGAAGGAAGGTTCTGTTACTCATTTGGATGATCTAACTTCTGGCTCTGTCATGCCGGAATAATGCAAACATGCAAATGAAAACTTTAGACTACCACACTCCACTGCCATGTTTCCTTTCTGATGCACTGAGAAAGGAGTGGGGGAGGGTGCATGTATCTGCACACACATGTTGCGATTTCTTCAAAGATGATAAAATACAAAATAAAAGTATTCCTTCCACACACAGAGTAACTAAGAAGTTGTTTATTAAGCTCTGGACAAAACTCTATTTTCTGAACGTATAAACCTCTAAAAGCAATATTTCAGATCACTTATATCTATTCATCTATAGCATCTTTTGTGAGGGGGTGTATGCATATTTTTTGTATAATTAGCTTATATTTGAACTATCTTTTTACTTTGTGGGATTATATGAGGAATGGGTTAATCACACCTACATTTATCAAGTTTCTTGCTGGGATCAGATAAGGACTGAGAATAACTGTGTGCCATTCCTATAGGGTTTGATAGGGTAAATAAAGATTAAAAGGAGTTCAGATGACCTCAGAGAAGTCAAGCCTCTGTATAGTGCATCACTGGTGAAAAGTCAGTGAAGAGAATATGGGTGACTTCGCTCAAGTAAATTGGTCTAAACTGACGTACATGGTGAGTGCAGTGAATAAAACAGATCTCATTGAAGCAAATTATAAATATGTTCCTCTCCAGAATATGTAGGGAACAGATGGCATATGAGTGATGAGGTAGATAAAAAATAAGGCAAATGATATGAATGATCTTACTGAGGTTATTATAAAGGAGGTCTGAGGCAGTAAATCAATAAATGGGAAAATAGTAAAATAAAGTGTACCAATAGGAAAAGTCACTTCATAGATTTCATAATTAGTACAAAAATAAAGTTAGAATTAGAAGAGTGATAAAAACCAAATGAGAAATAGGAGTCATATAGCATCTAAATTAAAAAGAAGAGATAGAAAATCAAGTTTTTGGAGGAGTGGTTTTAAAACTTGCCTCACTTACTGCCTTGAATAAGTCAGAGTAGATGAAATAAATATATAAAGCAAGTAGCAAATTAGTGTAAGAAGCAACTCATTGAGATATAAAGTGACATTGAAAGCAATGAAGAGTGTAGGATCAGTGAATATTGAATACATCAGTATCTTGGATGGTAACTGTTGGTGCAGGAGCGTACAAATTAATAATAGTAGAAAAATCATCCAAATTTTGCAGGTGTTCACTAGTTTGACTGAAGATATAAATCATGTCAGTAGAAAGAAGGAGAGGAGGAAATAGACAACACTGATGGGAAGACTGGCACAGAAGTAAAGGATTGAATTGTGACAACAGTTGAATAAATCTTTATGAAAACGTACAACTTTATTTTGCAGTTTAGGTGAAAAGTGGCAGTGTTTTGGGCAATGACAATATCATACAGTAGTGCGTTGTGTGTGTGTGTTTTTTTTTAATAAGATAAGCATTTGGAAGTAATAAAATTAAGTTGATGCTGCCTGCTGTTTCTAGCTAGCATTTCAAAGGGACTGATGTACAATTACTGGGGAAGTCAGGATGGCTTTGCAATAGATGCTCCATAGTGTTCTAATTACCAGAATATGCATATTGATAGTGTCACAGTCTCTGGTTGGGCTGCCCTTCTGAGACTCTTTGCCGGCTCCCTGAATGCACCTTTTTTCAGTGATGGTTGTATACCTACACTTCTCTTTCATAGAATTATAGAAACTGGAAGGGATCATGAGAGGTCATTGAGTCCAGTCCTCTGCATTCATGGCAGGACCAAGTACTATCTTTGGGGTGGGATCCTGCAGGCCATCCCCTCTCTGTCTGGGTTACTCCTCAATAATGGCCAGCCACATTGCTTAATGGATCCAACTGGATTTGTACCCTGCTAGAATTCTCCCTCAGAAGTTTGTGGGCAGCAGTAGCATGCTGTGGCACAGAAGTAGTTTTTCCAACTGTTTGTGTTTTTGCACAAACAGAACACAGAGCTTAGAAAAGTAAATTCAAATATAACAAGACCTATATGCATATTGTCTTCCCTATGCTTAGCATTCCCTCTCAAACTCCTAGGTAGACATGATGTAGCATGGGTTTCTGCTCTTCTGTCTGGGCACCAAGTTACAACTAGTTGACTGCAGCCCTGTAGTTCAGTTTTTGTGTGTCAGCCCCCCTCTCCCCCCACATGTTTTCTGTCCCTCTATCACAGTGGTTCCCAACCTCTGGTCCATGGACCTCTGGCGGTCCGTGAGGGGAGGGATAATATAATAATAATATAATCCCAGGTACCTCTTCTATATCATATTCAATGTTATATTAGTATTCGCAATGTAATTTGCTTCACAAACATCCTGGTGTAATAGCTGCGTTTTAAATACCACTTGATATATAGGTTTGGCTCCTGTCTGCCATAGGCTATGTTAAAAATGTTTAAAATGGCTTGCTTGCATGGTGGTCCACAAAAGCTTTTAATGATGATATAGTGGTCCACATAAAAGGAAAAGAAAGGTTGGGAACCAGTGTATCAGCTTCTCGGAGAGCTCACCATTTACCCTCCCTTTCTGCCAGAAGCATTTTTTTTAACTACTCAGGGGCTTTTGATCTCAGCCGCAGCCTTGGAAAGAGAAAAAATCCCAGTTTGGATGGTGTTAGGTAGGTTCTTTCCCCAATTGATGGCCCAGCCATTGTTGTCTTAACTCCTTTGAAGCAAGTACTGAAGTGGCTGTATTATCTGTGTCATTGATTTATCCTTTCAGGTTCCTTAACACACCTCTTTACTGCATCCTTTAATTATCTCTTTGCATTCTGTCAGGTAGCAGTATAAAATAGAACAGGGAAACCAAGGGATACGTAACATTCTGCAGATATGTTCCCAGTTTGTCACAGTTAGATCTTAGGAAAATTCTGGGTTATTAAGTTCTTTTAAGTCAGCAGTTGTTAAGCTAGCATGGGTTATGTACATGAGTGCCATTGCTTATACTTTTCTTAAGTACAGAGCTTCTGCCTAATGAAAGTATGTATCAAATACATGTAGGAGTGTTTCCTTTAACTCAGTATGACAGTAGTATGACTCAGTAATTTTAGAAAATGTTGAAATCTATGCATCAAGAGTAGGGCTATTCAAGAGTAGGGCTTTGCATTGAAACTCAATGTCTAGCAACGCCAGAAAAGTTTTAGACCCCCAGTAGACCTGGGCCAACCCTTTAGGAATTCTTTTCTCCAAAACAATTGCAAGTTCTACCTACAGATTTACCCTGCAGATTTCTTTTGAAGCAAGGGGTCTACTGCACTTGTACACCTTCTGCCCCAAAGTCTTCAGGCATGCATCTTTCCCCCTTCCATTGGTCTGTACTGGTGGGCAGCTGACTTGTTCCCTTTCCTGTGGGTTTTTTGGCTGTCTACTAGGCCAGTGATTGCCATCTACTGCTAACGTCAGATTCTTCTATTCAAAGTATTTCCCACTGTAATGTAATATAAATTAATAAATAAAATAAATGAGAGTTGGGGCAGAGGGAAAGAGAAATGAGGTGTTTTGTACACATGGTGCAGTAATAATGAACAAGACACTCAGACACTGGCTCTGTCTGCTTTGTGCTGAAGAATCTGCCAGAGAGGGGAGCAAGGAATTCCCCTGATGTAGGGAGGAATGTATAGCTTGTGACCATTGGGTGTATATCTGTGGTGGGGAAAGATACACTAGGGTGTAGTGTAGACAGGAGAGGGTACAAATGGGTTCTGACAATTCCTGACCCAGTGGAGCAGTTCCTGGGGAAACATTTGACCCAGCATAGTTTAGAGCAGCTGTGGCCACTGTAAATTACAGCAGGGGTGTTTCAGCATCCAGATAGCTCCAGCATTGCAGGAGTAGAAAAGTGACTAAAATCCACCTTTTCCACTCTCCTCCTATCTGTATTTCTGTGCTGAATGAAGTTTGGCCAGAAAGGATTTGCTCATGAAAGCATAAAATAATCAGTTCATTTCCTAGAATTTCCTGTGTGACACATTGCAAGTTCATGTAAAATATTGGGGGCCTATACAGTATTAAGTTTATGCATTACAGTGGGCCAGGGATTGTATGAGACTCTAGTGCAGTGATCTTCAACCTGGGCAATACCACCCACTAGTGGGCATTTGTGATTTTTTGGTGGGCGCTACAAAAATGAAGGAAGGAGATAATAGCCATGCTCATCCGGCTGTAATTTATAAAAAGTTTGTATGAATAATGAATAAATTTTGTTTGAATGAAATTTGTTTGATATCCTATTTAAAGTATCTGAGTTTAAAATTTAAATGAATTTTAATTTGTAATGAACGATTAACAGTATGTCAATGTAACAATTAATTTGACAACAGTGGCAATTTATAAGAAGTAACAATTTATGTAGGTGGATGGTAAATTTACTGCAAATGTGAAAATATTGAAAAACTGGGCGCTGATCCAAAAAAGGTTGAAGACCACTGCTCTAGTGGGAGGATTACCACAGCTCCTCCAGGAGCAAGAAAGAGTGGAGGGTGATTAAGGTGAATCACATAGGTTTTAATGACAGCTTAAGAGGTACCGCCCCCATGGGGAGACTTACAAATGCTGATGCCATGTTTTCTATGCATAACTAGCTCAGGGAAGACAGTCAGAAAACCAGGGCAAAACCTTAGACTGGTGGTGTGTTCTATAATTAGACTCCACCAAGCCAGTAACAAATGTTACACTGAACCAATCTTACCACAGAGTTACAGGCAATCTCCTTAGCCTCTCCAGCCTGTCTTGCCAGCTAGACAAACTGAACTCTGTGATAAAAGGTTACTTAAACTTAACCTCACACAATATCAGGTTTCTCCCAGTCCCAAGAGATCAGTTGCTCACTGCTGATCAGTTGATAGTCCAGACCTTACACCAACACAATGTTGGCAGTCAATTCTATAGTAAGCTAACTATAGCTTTATTAGCTGAGAAAAAAGAATGAGAATTATTCAGAGGTTAAAGCAGG
Organism: Pelusios castaneus; assembly: GCA_007922175.1. Taxonomy (NCBI): domain Eukaryota; kingdom Metazoa; phylum Chordata; order Testudines; family Pelomedusidae; genus Pelusios; species Pelusios castaneus. The sequence continues at coordinate 3,369,584 of ML685816.1, forward strand.
GAAAATATAACAACAGATAAATCACAGTTTGTAACTTTAAATGGTGGTAGTGATGTAATAAACTGCCAGTTTACTGTAAGTCCTTCAGAGCTATCCAGAATAATTCCAGGGATAGCCATCTTCTAATTCAGTTTTTCTGCTCCGTTAGAATCCAAACAATCCAGAGATAAATTCTTTGAATTCATATTTATATCTTCTAATAGAAGACCAGCTGACAGTCTTTCTACCCATCTGGGCTTTTCCTTTGCTGATGATGGGTGTGGAATCCACTTAGACTTTTGACCTTGGATCTTACACATAATGGTCACTCGCTTTGAAGTTAGCATTTTCTGTTAAAAGCCTGAGGTCCTTCATTAGGGTTTCATAACAGTTCTTTGATGGATAAGTTAGTTACAAAGGTGTTTACCATGTCAATGTTTGCTCTTACATTATGACAGGAATAGAAGTTTAAGTATCTGACTTCATTCTTATACAGCTAACCTTTAATTTGATCTACACAGGTGAACTGATATGAATACGCTGTAGCAACATAACTGGTTCAAACAGAGGTTTCCAGAGAACAACAACAACAAAAAAGAGGCCTTGAAACGCTATTTTTAAGTTGATGCAGAGCCATTTCTCTGATCCAGCAAATGGACAATACCTTCTGTCCAAGAGGGTCCTTGTGGAAGGATGGGAAGCAGGGGCAGTAAGGCCCCATGTCACTGATAATTGATTCCTGATACGTTTAGTGTCTGTTGTTGTTTATATTATGTTATATATTTATATTACGATTTCTCTCTAATGCTTTTACCTTTAAGTATAAATGTATTTTCTTGGAAGAAATGGTGTGGTAACTTGTAAGTTTTGGGAATGCACTGTTATGGCTTTCAGAGAAAAAGCAAAAGAGAGGAACTAGCTATTGAGCAGATGGGATTTCTGGGAGTATCACAGTGTAGACAGGAGCTGTTCAGTCTTTAAATCCCAGGCAGGAGGGAGGGAGGGAGGGAGGGAGAGAGTGAGAGAGAGGTCTTTGCCCAAGAAAATTGGCAGTCTTAAATAAGTACCCAGGAGAGGGGAAGGAAAGAATACAGGTACAGTTACCTTGAAACTGTAACAACCTCTACAAATTTTATTCATCCTCTCACAACAGATTTTAGGAAGCATATGTTAAAGCTCAAACAGAAATTACTCAATGAGATTCTCTGATTTGTTATACAAGAGGTCAGACTAGATGATCATATTGGCCTTAAAAAAGTCTATGAAAAATATGCTCTCAGTCCACTTACTCTTGCTGCCTTCATATTCTTATCAATATTACAGTATTCTTCCAGTCATGTTAAGAAGAACACACTCCAAAACTTATATCAGAATGGGGGAAATCAGTCCCCAGAATGTGAAATTACTGTTGTACTGTGAGTTTTAAGATTTTAAAGTACCATTCCAGATAGATGCTGGTGCAATATTGTCTTCACTGAGCTGAACATAGGTCCACTGTTAGAATTTTATATTGTATTCAGATATACAACTGAGCATTAAATGACAGATAGTTAAGGCTGCTGAGTTGTACAAGTTTCTCTGTTGCTCTAGGGCCCATATTTTAAAGATAGGTATTTTTTCCACTCACTGATGTAAAACCTTAAGGCCCATATCTTCAAAGGTATTTAGGCACCTAAGACTCAGTAAGAGCAATAGGAGTTACATTCCTAAATACCTTTGAGGATCTGAGCCTCAGTGACTTCCATCAGCTAAGGCCCATTTTCAAAAGTGCGCTAGGTATTTCAAATCTGAAATCCCATTGACTTTTATATTTCTAATATTTTTTAAAGTCCTGGCATTAGGGCCAGGCAGTGTTGAGTGAGGCGATGTCTAAGGCCATGAATATACCTCAAAGTTGACTTGACTTAATGTTAAGTTAACATCCAGCCACTATGTAATTTGGTTTGGCATGTCTGGACCATGCTTATTGTGTCAGTGGAGTGCATCCTCATCACTTGCATCCATGCAGAGAGCAGTGCACTGTGGGTAGCTATACTAGTTGTAGGGGATATGGAAACATCTTGCAATGCCGCCTGGGACCAAAACATTGTCACAGGGTGGAATGGAAACATGGCTTTGACTTCCCATGATGCAGTTTCCTCTTTCCCTACCCTGATATTGAGGGCAAACAGCCCCTACTTTTTCACACCTTATTTTTAAGAGCCTTTAATTTTTATATGGCACTGCTGTGTGTCCATAGTGTAGCCCTTCTCTTCCATGCCTTGTGCAATCTTTTTGTAGATGTCTATGTTTTCTTAGCTGGATTTGAGCGGTACCTGCACAGATTCTTCTCTGCACAGACCAATAAGATCCACCATCTCCTGAGTACGCCAGACTGAAGCATGTTTGGGGTATTGAGTCACCATGATCAATGGGCTGGTGAGCTGTCCAACCTGTTTGATCAGGGGCTGTTTCCTGTATATCTGGCTAGTGTGCAGCCAAGTTGAAAATGTGCTCCAGCGTGGACATAGTGGAGCACTATTACACACTTCCTGGAGAACAGGTCAGTCAATGTATACAATGCTTCACCAATGCTGCATTGACAAAGCCTCTTTGTTGACTGCTCAACATCAAATTAAAAGGTGGAGTAATTAAATTGACGAGTTAGGTCAGCAGAAATGCCTTGGTAGTGTACACACGCATTATTAGGTCAACATAAGGTGGCTTCCATTGATCTAAGTTTGTAGTGTATACCAGACCTAAGTATCTTTATAAATCTGCGTTTAGAATTATAAGTGGAAATTCCAAGGAAAAGACTTGAACATGGGGGGAAGGGGCTGGTGGGGCAAAACAAAAGAAAACAAAACCATCAATTGCTTCACATATGATATTCAAAACCACATAGGAAACATCATAATTAATATAGAATCAAATTTCTCTTGCAATAAAATGTGTGGAAAGAGATGATGTAGTGAAAATCCTATGGATGCCAAATATATTGGGGAAAATACTTTAAGAGCACTTTCCTCTTGTTTAAAGATCACTCCTTTGGGGAAGCCATGGTTATAGATTCATTCCTACCATTCGTTGGGTTCGTGATTGCATAGATTTATATCCACCATTCATTAGGTTCATGTAATGAAAAGCTCCTTGAGTGGATTCTCTAGTCGTGCATTCACTTTAAAAACATGAATCGACATTCTCAAATGTACTTGTCTAAATGTAGCTGAAACCCAGACGTTGACACCTGAGTAAAAGTGACTTGCTTTTCAGAGTTGTTTAGCACCCACAACTCCTGCTGAAGTCAATGAGAGATGCAGGTGCTCAGCACTTTTTGCCCTAACAAGTGCACGATTGTATGGTTACCCCTGTTCTGATTCAACACTGGCCAAAGTTTGGAGCCTTGTGGACTGTTTCCATTGGGAGGAAAAATTGATGATGGCGTCAAGTGTCTTTTTAGATACAATCTTGTTTATTTACAAAGAATGTTCAAAGTCCTTTTCCCCAGAACATAGTAGGAACTAAACTGATGAGGACATATATCGCAAAGGCTGCAATATGCTTGAAAAACCTTATTGAATTAAGGTTACGTGTACTTGGAGTCAATTGTGTTAAATGCAAAATTTGTGGTGTTACTGTGTGCCCTGCAAAATGTTACGAACTTCAAAGCACTATACTGAACAATGGATCAGACACCACTCAACCCAACTACCAAAGTGAGAGTACACAGAATACTGAACCAAGAGGCAGGTCTGTATTTGGAAAATCCTAGCAGCAGGGCTGGATTACCATAGGGGCTATAAGGGCTGCAGCCCCAGACCCTGGTCTCAAGGGGACCCCGGGCTGCAGCCCCTATTCCCTGCTGCCAGCACACAGCGCCAATGAGTCTGGTCTGGGGCATTGGTGGTGCTCCCAGTCCCGGTCCAGCTGTTCCAGGGGCGGGGTCATCTGGGGCGAGGACACAGCATTTTGGGGTGGTCTCCAGTGTTGGCGTCCCTCCAGGGCACTTTCCAGCAGCTGTGTTGGGGCCTCGCGGCTCAGGCTGGCATGTCTGCCCCATCCCCCGGGGGAAGAGCATGGCAGCCTGACAACGTTGCAGGCCCTGGTGGTCTGCTGCCACCAGAGGCTGCCCTGTGCTGGGCTGGCCCTGCCCCTGGAGCGCTGTGGCCTCACACTGGTCGGCCCCGCCCCTGGGGGTGGAGCGACGGTCCGGGGCTGGGAGCGCTGAGGTCAGCCATGGCCTGCCCCCAAGCTGGTGGTGGGGGCTGGGTCCCCAGTGGAGGGAGCTGGTTAGGGCTCTAGGCAGAGGAAGCTCCCCAAAATTGGGCAGCTGGGGACCCCGGCAGCTCTTAATACGGCCCTGCCTAGCAGGCTGATGTCTTCTGAGGTTGGCTTAGAAAATCTCAGAATCTTGAAAGGTTGGACAGTGCAGGGCCATCCCTGGGGGAAGGGCCCAGGGCCAATTGGCCTGTGGGGTCCTTGCCCCCCCCTCCAGCAGACCAAAATGTCCCCCCAGTGCTGGGGGGGGTGGGCCTTGTTCAATGCTGCAGGGTTCAGAGGGAGGCTGGGGCCAGAGGCCATCTTCCCCACACTGCTCCTCTGCAGCATTCAGTGCCCGCCCCGGCCAGCCGGTCCCTCCCTCAGGGCTGAATGGGGAGCAGAGTGGTGGTGCGGGGCTCGCCGAGCCATGGGGCCCAGGACAGTGGCCCTGCTCACCCCTCTTAGGGACGGCCCTGGGACAGTGAAAGTCCTCTGGGCCAACACCAGCAGCTAAGTGGAATGGGACAGCTTCCTAGAGTGCCCTAGCTTAAATCCAGTTCTGCGACACAGTACAAATGAATGAAAAAATGTAGTTGATGTATGACCTGAGAAAAAAATATATATACTGTGGAAATTATGCTCAGCTCAGTCAAATGGGCATAGCAGGCCCTGATTAGTCCAACCACAATTCAAAAAGAGTCATGAAAATGTGTCTCCTTTTTCACAAAGCACTAACATTGATACAGAAGAAAAGGGTATGGATGTGTTTTGCAGCAGGAAAAGGATGTAATGTGATTTGGGGTTGTGGAGAGAAGGAGACTGATTCTAACAAAAAGAAGTTCCACAAAAGGATGCCAGTGTTAATGTTTTTCAACTTCAGCCCATTGCAGCACCAGCAAATATGGATCTAATATCAAAATTATGCAACTGTGACATTACATTCAATGAAATTCATAAAAGCAAGGATATTTACTATTCCCTAATTAGTTAAGCATTCTAAGTTGCTTTTTATTGACAAAGAAAAGAAAAAGGATCAGCTCTGACTGTTCTTGACTCCAAGAATGTGACAGAGAAAAAAAAAGTTTCTAGTTATATTTTATTTTTAATAAGCACTGGAAAATGTAAATCAAAAATCTATTTCTCAGTCCTTTTTCAACTGAGAGTCTCTAATAGCCTTTTGAAATTGTTGCATTTGATTGCTTCCAATATGCTAGTGGTCTGTCAAAAAGCAAATTATGTCTTTTGTGCACCCAAGATGATGGAAAGGTTTCTTTTCCTATAGGTTTTCCACAAGTAACTTTCACTTTAATTAATTTAGGGAACAGACTCCCATTCTATCTTCCTTACATCAGACTACAATGTTGATATGATTAGTCTTTTGCCATTTGGAGTAAAATGATACTGTATTCCTAAGTATGTGATTGGTTCTGTATATATTTGATTAGCAGATTTCAAGGCTTGATACATAGAAGAAACTTTTCTAAGCATAGAAAAAATAGCACCAAAAATGGCATAGGAGTCCATCTTATAATAACCAACATGGATTACTTAGACTAAAACAATTATATTGGAATTATATTTTATAAGAAGCAGTAGTAAGGCCTTTAGTTAAAATGCCCCATGTGTACTAACCCCTTGTTTTCAGCTGCTTATACATTTCCAAAACTTTCACCTTGTGGGATGAGATTTTCCTATCATGGTCTGTACCTCAAATTGAATTTGTGTGGAGATTTGGAGCAGAAACAGTGAAATTATTTCTGAGCTGCAGAAGAAAAAACATGCACTTTTGCCAGTATATTAATGTTATTGCTGTTTTTAAGAGCTCTGTAGCCCGAACGGCTTGCAGTTGAATGGTAACATTTGATAAGTCCTTCCTGTGGGAAATGTGTCTTTGCAGGCTCTGGTGAAAATTGGTTTTGATTGTTTTTTCACTGAGTTAGGAATTTTAGACTCCAGTTCAGTGGGGTTTTCCTTCAAAGACCTCGAACCTGCCAAGCTGATGCAGATAGGCAGAGACCTTGCACCCACAGAGCACCTGGCTAACGTCAGGAGAATTCTGTGCAGTAATTAGGAATCTGCTCAGGCAGATCAGGTTGCAGGATGGGGGCCTGTCCTTGCAGAGTGTATTACAGAAGATTGTGGTACAAATGAATGCATAACTTAGCATCTTATTGCAAACTGGAGTAAAGTAAGCATAGGCTCCTTTGGCAATTCTTCTACTTCATTGGAAAGAGGATTTGGTTCATTCTTTGTGCACATGTGGCTTAAAGCTGCACAGAAAAGACCCATGGGAAATGGGCTGCCTTTGAATCCAAACTATCCATGAATAATTAAAAATGTCCTCTTCTTGTAGACTCTCAGATTTGCAATACTGAACTCCTATAGAGTTTCTGTTCCCCAGACACTGAGTTCAAGGAGATCTGTGATGACATTGCAGTATTAACAACATGACAAGAATAGATTGGACAAGCACTGTGTTTAAAATTATTAAATTTTATGGACATGAATTTAAGTTGTGCCATTAACAATTCCTATTGCTATTTTTGTCACCAGAAAGTATCAAAATGTTAATGTCTAACGTATTCCGAGAATTACAGCTGGCACTTCTGCTATACTGACTTTTACAATATTTGCAGTTTGACTAGGTGTCATTCCACCTGTGAAAGCTCACTAGCTATTTCAAGAATAGATGTTATGCTCTGGTGCTTTACTGTACAGTTCACTAACTTGAGTGGCTAAACCAGTTTTGCCCAAAGTCTTAAGGAAAAAACAGGTCACATTTTTCCTAGACTGGGCATGACCGTTTTCTCCACCAAAGATAGGTGTTGAAATAATTGTGGAGAACTATAAAGAGGGCTAGCTTAGTCTTGGTTTTCAAGAATTGGGAGCAGGTGTAAGAAGCCAGTCACAATCCTAACAGGGAACACAAAAGCTGCATGAGTCTAGTGCAGCTGCTAAGGGAATAAAAGACTGTGCCTGGGCCTGAAAAGGGAGACCACTTCATCTCACAAGGCTGCAACAAAAAACAGGAGATTCAGCAGTTTTAATACAACAGGGTAGCAGGAAAACTGCAGAGATCTGCTAGATGTTATTGCCGCTCTTAATTCATGTGGCTGCAAAAGGGCTGGGGCAGAGTGGGGACGGAAAGCATGCTCAGAAGGCTGCAGAACTGTCCCAGGAGCTTCAGGGGTAAGGTCAATGTTGCCTCAATGGCTTTAAGAAACCTTACAAATTCTCATATTTTCCAACATAGAAAAGATTTTTCTTTTTAGAGAACCTATATTCAGCAATGCTGAGCTGCTGTGTGCTTTTTAATTTTTTTTTTGACGATTTCCCTGTGTTTTTCTACTTTCTACCTTGGTTATTCAAGATTCCTGTGACACTGATGCCATCCTGGTAAACGAGACGTCACCGGATACTCTTAGAGTCCTTCAAGTCTGCTCTTTAATCAGCTAGAGGAATCTGTGCTAAGCATCGTGAAGCATTGGCTTCTCCCAAGGGCCAAACATGCAGCTACTAAGGTTTTCCATCCCCTATTGCTGGCTGGAAAAGCAAGCTGGGTCTCCAGAACAGCAACACGGAACGTCAACAAAGGGCTGGCCTGGTGCCAGAGCTGCCTAGTGATAAATCCCTGCTTCAGTGATGCACTTTTTACATGCACCCTGTATATCGTGCTAAAAGTTAGAGGAGTAACCAAGTTTAATTCTCCCTAAGTTTGTAAAGGATCGAGATACGAAATAGGATGAAGCGGACTTTGCCCATAAGTTTGTGTCTCCTTTTTAAAACCTACCTCAATCAACAAGTAACCTGTATGAGATCCTCTCAGAACTGGAATGTGAAAGCTATCTACAAGTTCTAGGTCTCATACACGGTGGGACTCAAGATCCAACTTCAAATTCTGTTGTACACGGTGGCCGTAACAATAAAGTTATGCTTCACTGAAGGCTGTGAAATATTGTAATTCCTGAAAAGATGCTAATTAGAAAGAACATATAACTTTAGTGACAACCAGGTTGGGTATCATACATGCATTCCTGTGTTGTCCTAATCTAGAACTAAGAACCTGATTCAGGGAAGCACTTAAGGCATGAGCTTCACTTTAAGAATGTCCTTACTTCCCATTTACTTCCCGTGTTTTTGTCAAAATGAATTTGCTTAGGTGCTTTGCTGAATCAGGACTTCAGTGAGGAGTTCTTGTGTTCACATGTTTTACAGTAAGTGAGTAGGAGGATTCATGGCTGAGAATGAGGGCCTCCAGCATATACGTATGATGATCTCTGCTAGCTAGAGAAGTATATGAAATGTTACTGCAGTTTCATTTTTTCAAGGTACCCCAGTTAACAGCTAGTTACAATAACTGAGACTGGTGATGACATTGTTTACCAAAAATGACGATAAAAATACTAATCTGCTGTGGTGCTACAAACTAATGCAAACATATAGGAGCTGATGGTGGCTATTTAATATGTGCAACACCATTGCTTCAGTGGTAAATATGAAAAGGCATGTAATTCCATTTCCTCAGTAATGCTCTGTCTATACTGATGGCGGCAGATTCACAGCTGTCACTGTGTTCTTCCATGTTTGATTGAGCAGTCTGTTCAGACACGCTCAGTTGAACACAGAACTGAAGCTGCAAGTCCAGCTCCGTAACTGCTGTAGCACTACGCTGACCGGACACCATTTCCGGTTGGCTTAGTGCAATGTGTAGAGAGTAGTTAAGAAGTTGGCAGGAGATACGCAAGGTATTTTATGTACCTTGTGTATCTCCCATCTACTGCCGCTGAAAAGCACAGCAAGTGTAGACTAGGCATAAAAATTACTGAAGAAACTTGCTGGCTCTTATTAAACATTACTTGAAAAGAATTTTTAAGCTTTTATTATAACTGCTATTATAAACAGCACTGAAGTCAGCCCCACATCTTGTGTAAATTGGCACATCTCCCATAATTCCAATGAAGCTATTGCAGTTTGCACCAGTTGAGGATCTGCCTTTTAATTTTTTATTGTTCCCATCTTTGAGAGCTTAGAAGATACAGATCTGTTATATGTGTTATAAAGAACAGATCTAAAGTAGAATAATAAGGGGTGAAAAATGCCATGCCAAAGTTCAGCATAAATAGAGCTGTACTTTTTAGAAATGTTGCCTACCAAAATATTTATATTAAAAGCATCTTTAAGACAATTTCTTGTAGCTGTGAGTTGATTTAGGAAGGCTTCTATGGAGGAAACTCTACATGCCTAGGGTCCAACTGATAATATATTTGGTGCCAGGCAGAAATTTCTCCCCAGATCAGGTTGGCAGGGACCTTTGGGGAGGGTGGGGGATTTCTCTTCATCTGCATCATGGAGTGTGGTTCACCTGATGGCCTGATCTGGGCTACTCTCAGCTAAGTAATTTCCCTGCCACTGTGTAGGCCTCAAGCACTGGTGGAACCTTGGTGTCTCTCCTCCTCTTTGCCAGTGAAATAATAGATTCGTCTATTGGAATGGTCTAATCTAGCTGTCGTTATTTGGCTTATTATAGGGGTAGTTGGAATAGATCGAATGGCCTGTGATGTACGAAGGTCAAACTAGATGATCTAATCATCCCTTCTGGTCTTCAGTTCAATGGAATATAGTCTGTTCCAAATGGTTTTTGGTAGTGGTATTTAACTTTGTGTAACGTCAGCAAAATATGATCCACGTAGGCAAGCTTAAAAATAACATTTATTTATTTATGTAACATTTGGAAAAGTGGTGGTAAAATAGAGACTAGAAAAGAAATACTAATTCTATTGCTATTCAACCCAATTTATTTTAACATTTAAATTACAATTAATCACACTGGTAAAAAGAAATTATTGTTTGTAAACTATTCAGGAATAATCAAAACCTGAATTAATCCAAAGACCTAATTTCTCTGGTATGGGTTTTAGACTGAATTTTTTCCTTTCTATTTTAAGAAAGCTGTTGACTAAACCTAATAAGAACACTGAGACAGTTTCCTAAATGCCATAATGCTGGCAGTGTAAAATATAGATATGGTGGACAGGTTAGGGTAGAGAGCTGGTTTATGCTAAACATAATCAGGACATTTCTCACCTCCTTATTATCTGGTTAGTTACTGCACTATAGTTACTTTTTTTTACAATAGTTAAATTTTTATTGTCTACTAAGATTAAACACAGTTAAAGGCTTTCATGCAATTTTTTAAAAAATGTATTTTAAAATTCTGCTTCTGGGACTAAGATTTGTATGTCAGATTTCAGCCTGGAGCAAATTTTTACAGTTGTTACCATATAAATCCCTGAAAATAGCAATATAATTGAAATGCTGATAGCCCCTTAAGTGCAGCAGCACTTATGGATACCACAATTTTACCAATTTTGTCCTTAAATGGGTCATTATTTCATTTTTATAAGATACAAATAATCAGTCAATTACCCCTTGCTTGTATTATAACTATTTGCTAGTGGCTCTTTTAGAGGTTTATAGTTTTTCATGGCAAATCTGTATACAATTACTGTCATCCAAATTATATAAATGGCAGTGCAATTGTTCAGCCAGCAATTAAATAGCTATTTATACTTTCTAAAAACATTTTCATATGGCTGCATAACTGTGGTTAAAAATTGTATGTAAACTTGTAACACACACTTCTTCTATGGTATGATATTTACAGGCAAACATGCTACTACAGTTCTAACCCAGAACAGATTAACTATACAGAGTTAATCTTTCCCACCACAATAGTATTGTTTTTGCCTATTAAAGAGTACTAAATACTTCAAAGAAAAAAGAAGATGCTGAGGAATTTAAAGTTAACTATCTGTGACTATATGGAATTATAACATTAGAGATGGAACAGACTAAGTCATCTAGTTCAGTCTCCCTCCTTTCCAGTATTCTGTTATAGTATGCTGTGCAGGGGTGATTGATCTATTGGAAAGAAGATTTGTCAACTGTCTAGTTTTGCAGATATCATTAACCCATGATTGCTAGATGTTGTGAAATGGGGCATGATTCATGAAATCTACACTCCTTGAAGCAGCAAATAAGCTGGGAGCAGTACTCATTGGTTCCCTTCTGCTTTACACAGTAATACCTTAGCAGAGTTATTTTTCTTTCATAAATCAGACACCAGGTACTCCCTTCTATACAGTATTGATGGACACACCAGTTGGTCTGTAGAAAGAAACCTGGATTCATCTAGACCTATATACAAAAAGGTTCAAATGGAGGAAAGAGGGAAACCCATGCTAGAATATTCATACAGAATAAAGAACAAACTAAGCACTTTGGAATCCAGCCTAATATATCTTAATCTAAAAAAATATGTGCATGTTCTGGAACACCCCAACTGAACTGGTAGAAATTGTAGAAGCTAGTCCAGAACTATATAATTATCTATCAGAGCTGTCAGAAAGGAGAAATCTCAAAGGAAGAGATCAGAGCAGGGACATTGGTTCTACTACAATTTATTGTAACAAGCCCAAGAAACACAACAGAAAAAAATGAGAAAGATTCTCCAAATTGGTCATCAAACATGGTCTGGCGTGGGTTCCCAAGTTACAAACTGGGATAGAATTATTCATGTTTGCTACTGAACACAAACTACATTAAGGATGAAATTAATTTCATGCAGAGGAGCAGTACAAAAACTATGTCCATGTATGTCCTCAAGACAACAAAACATGAATTTAATGGGTGTACATGCTTTACCCTGCTACTCTTCACAGGGGTATACTTCATCCTACATGAATTTTAAAAAAGTTTAAAATAATTTCTATTGAAATTGCTGGGGTTTTTTGGAGGGGCTAGTTCTCAATATATGAGTGGTGCATCCACAGACAATTAGATTTTACCAGATGTTTGGTTGTCTGGGTAGGTCATGGTCATGGAGGGCAAGGTTGCCCTTAGGTAACTCTCATTCACCCCTGTTAAGGATTTGAAGATTGAGGTCAGCTCCTTGAATTGGCTTAAATAATTCCAAAGGGAGCTAGTGAAGTGATTAGAGCACAATAAATCAACCATCACCTCTTGAATTAAAAGGAGCTTCTTCATAGTTCCTGTTTTCAATTCCAGTCAAACAGCTGACTTGGATGCAGTAAAAAGTTTAATATTTTCAAATTAGATTATGGTGGCTATGATCCCCACATCCTCCTCTCTCCAGCCATATTTCTCTCCAGGCATTCTTTTTTCTCATATATTTCAATCTCACACTTTAAGGAAGTATGTGAGTGGTTTTTTTGAGAACTTTACACCCAGCTGTAGAGTCTAAGCTATTAATCCATTTTGCCTTCTTTTGGGACATTGATTTGTTTCCTTCCAGTGGTTGCTTTTATTGACAGGCGATGCCATGTCTACTCATGAGGGGATCAAGTGTGATAGTTAGGTGGTCTAATGATGAAGGAAAACTCATAAAACTCTTAACAAGAAATTTGCTCTATTTGAAAGACTCAAGGTATGTGCAGTGAAAAAACTGTGGGATGCTCCTGTGTATTGGTGCTTGTTATTGTACTGGTTTAGAGACAAACAGTGATGATTCATTTTAACAAGCTGCATCATAGGTTCTATTTTCTAACTTCAAATTTTTGTTACTTTGACATAAAAATATCAATTCTTTGATTATCAAATGGTTCAGGCTTGCAGAATTCTTTTGCAACTGGATATTCGTGCATTTGGAGTTCCCAGAAACAAAATTCAATCTAGGTAGGTCCAGATATTCTTACCTTTCTGGGCTTCTTGACACAAAATGGTCTACAGTTATGATGTTCTGCCTTTATAGTTATATAAATATCGTGAGGGTGATGGAATTAGTTCAGAAATAGCAGTAACAGCTCATCTGGGATCTAAAAACCTTTGAGTTGAAGGATTTTTCAGATCATTAAGAAATCAAACTAAGTAAAACTTGACTACCAAGTAATCACTGAATTTCAAAGGCTTCCTTGTCATCAGATTAAATCTGATCTTCAGAAGCAAAAGCACTTGAACTCCTGTAAAAGCAGATTTGAGGCTTCTTTCTCTCTTTTGAAAAAAAGTCCCTGTTCTGCTCTGTCTACATGGTATTCTGTCTAGTGACATCTTGTCCTGTGTCCCTTGGTAATCCTGTAAATCTATTGCTCTATTCTTTGAGGCATGTAGGGAGTGTAGGATAACATATGAGATTTTTTTTTCTTTTTTACCCTTGATGAAAGGGGAGGGATTTTCAAAAATATAGCCAGCATATCAGCACTCAACACCCACTGAAAATCAATAGGACTTGAACACTTAATTCCCACATATGTCTTTGACAATCTCTCTCATAATCATAACCAGCAAATGTATAGGTGGCATTTTCAAAGACCATGTGAGAGGGTCTACTACAGATAAGTATTTAGTTACACTGTTTGCATCTTGTTAGATTTTTCTTGTTTGAAAGTGGCTGGTCAAGAGAAATTCACAGAACTATGTCCTAGCTCAACTATTATTTTAAAAAAATTGTCTTCTTTTCCTTTTGTGCAATTAAAAATCTGTGGAAATTTACTTGAAAATTATGCTTTATTTTCCTAAAACAATATGTTTTTATTCTTTTGCTGTTCCACTGGATGGTCAATCTGAATGCTATATATATAATACTCTCCCCTCTCCCCTTATTGTAATCTAGCTCTTTTTATTGACATTATGTCTAATTGATTTTATGGTATTTCATATTATGGATACTTGCTTGTTGATAAGGTGCTGAAGTTATTTGATATAGTTCAATCTTCTATTCTCTCTTCAACTTGGAGACTTCTCTTCCTCTCCTCCTTGCTTCTCCCACCCTCTTTCTTGAGAATTTCAACCTACATACAGTGCCTCTACTGCCTCTAGATTATCTTCTACCTCTATCTACTTTCTACCTCTCTAACTCCTCTCTATCCTTCTTCCATTTGCTGTTCCACATGGTGTTCATCTGTGTAGAACTTCTAAGATCTTTGGAGCAGAGATTGTATCTTCTAATTAATATTCTGTAAGACGTTCATGGAATTTAAATGGTGCATAGGTTGAGCTGACTCTCTTTAGAGGAGTGAATTTCATCCTTCAAGGACATATATGGTGGAACATTTTGTAAAGTACTTTGAGATATGATTATGAAGTGCATTATATAGAATGAACTTGGATTAGATTGTTTTCCTTCTATCTCATTACTATAAATAAGAACACCTAAAATTAAAGCAGTCAACCATTGACCCATATCCACTCAAATATCATAGATAGTGACAGGCTAATGCCATAATTATTAGGATAATTAGTTTGTTTTGCAAAGCAGACAGTTGCAAGTAATTTTTCCAGCATAGCTGTTATAAGACAGACTATAACAGACTGGTCATCGATTCCATTGTTTTGGCAATTTTCCTAAATTCTTTGTAGAATATGGTCATTCGTCCTATGAATCAAATTCCACTCCTCAAATATTTACAGTTGCACTTATCATGTGAGTTACTAAGTGGTTACTGCCAAATAGAATAAAATGTCAGATAAAATCAGTGCCAATGTTTAATGGCATGAAATAAACTTAATTGTGGCTCAGGGATTTCTTGGTATTAGTATTGCAGTTACAAGAGTTGGAGCTAGAATAGAATTTAAATCCAGATTCCTGCAATTACCTTAATTTTTCAAGACATATATTCATTACTAGTGAGGCATGCTGAGTTTAATAAAATGAAGGGAAGAATTGTATTTTGTTATTTATTGAGCAATAATGCTAATTGTACTCTTTAATGATGTCTATCTCTTGAACTTAAAACAATTCAAAATTATTTTTTCATATTCTGAAATTAATTTTCTACAATGCATTTTGTTTTAATCAGTGAATATATATTCAAATTATAATTTGATAAGCCATTTTATATCTTCCTTTTCTTTAAAGTACCTATTATTATTGTGTTATATGCACTTTTACAAATTTTTAAAAATATACACAAGGCTTATGATGCTGATAAATATGTAATAAACTGTCTAGACACATTAGCCCAGACTGATTATTAATATTAGTACATAATATGATAAATATTAATATCTACAAAATAACTCGTCATCCTCTTTTACACCTCACGTACACAAAACCTGTCTAAAAACCTGAGAAAATAGACAAGCTTTCTGATGTGCCTTAAAATTAAACACATCCAGGTTCTTTTGTAACAAGGAGGGAGGCAGATTCCTGGGTCAAGTCTCTCTCCTCAAAGAAACCTATGACAGCAACTACCTCTTTTTTTAAAATCGGACAGCTGTCAATTTGTTTGTCTGTACTGATCACAACTGCAGCAGTAGGACACAAAAAGAGACCCAGACTGTAGTAGCTAGGTAGTTAAGTAATATAGATAACTAAGTCCTAAATCACTTAAGAAACTAGTTTAAAACAAGCAAAACAAATTACGTCACCTAGCAGCCAAGGCACATTTCAGAAAATTGATCTTAATTGCTCTCTGAGTTCAGCCCAACTTAATAAGCAGGCAGAGGCATTCTGCTCTGCACTTCATGGTTCTGGTCCTGCAAACAAGTATGTGAGTAATTTTACTCACACAAATAATCCTTCTGATGTGAATGAGACTACTCTCATCAGCAAGATTACTCACTTGTTTGCAAGATTGGTCCACAGAGTGAATTGACTTGCTCACATATGCAGGTGCTCGAGTGCTCTTTTGTATGGAGGGCTGTCAGTATATCTGAGCCTCCCATTACTGTGTTGCATGCATTATTCAGTTTTTGCTCCAACTCAGTTCTGGCTGAAGGGGAATACTGTGAGAAGGGTTGTTTTGTGACAAGGACAGTATCAAGCTGTTCCAATGACAGAGCCAGAAAGGGGGAAAAAATGTGACAACACAATGACAAATATGTGACGTAGTGTAGATTGATTTGAAAACCCCACGGAATAATGTGTTCTGAAGGGCTGGCTGCCAAGAATATAAAGCCTTCGGTGCTGTTGTGACATTTAGAAACACAAGAAACCTGAGGGGGTTTTGCAGAAAATCTGAAGCCTTGAAAAATCAACATGCTTGATTATTTAGTTTGGCAATACACACAAACATTTCCATCATCTCAGCTGGTATCTGTAAATTGTAGAACAGAATAAGTTACAGATCACTGCAGAAAATCTGATTCTTTTCTGTACAGTAGACATGGTTTGAAAAGTTATAAGGACTGACCCGCTACTAAACCGAAAGTAGTCCTTTTGTCATATTGCATTGTTTCACCCGTTCAAAATCTCAAGAAAAGGGACTTGACAGGAATTGATGAATCAACTTGCATGTCTGGTTCTGCCACACTGATGTGGGGAAGTAGACTTCTGTTAGTTCTGTTGACGATAACTGGCTCATTTGTAAAGCTGTGCCAGGACACACAACAGGAGAATGGTTATTCAAGATGTTTCATGAATATTTCATGTTCCATTCAGAGTGGTGTGTTGTAATCTTAATGAGTGGTGCCAAGACAATGACAGACACAATAGCAACTCTGTTGCACAAATGCAAAATAGCCGACTAGGTGGCCAACAGCCAGTTACGTCTGCCCACTTCGGGAGAACTGAGCTGCTCCTCTGGAGTGGTATTCTTATTCTCATTGTGACAAAGGCCAGAAGAGAGAGATTAAAGGTGGCTTTCTTGCCAGCTTCCTAACCTGTTAAGACTCCAGAGGTGGAAAGGCCAGTTCCTCCAATCCCTAACCAATCAGAGCTCAGGTGGGGACCACAGTTGGGTCCTTTCAATATGGCAATACCAAACAAGCTGATTGAACATACTAGCCTTCTTTGAATATACCTGCCCCTAGAGATATGTTGTGCTGCCTCAGCACTATCTATTCTTTCTTCATCTGGCAAAGCCCTGTTCTGATCCAGTCATGCTCCAGACCCATTCCTGGTATGCTGTAGTTATAAAGGTGTTCCTCTTATTTTGCTTACTATTTATATTATAAAGATCTTTTCCTGTTGAAGCAGTTGAAGGTAAATCAGTATCCACTTTGTCCTTTCTCTATTTCTTCTTACATTTTCCCTAACTTTCAAGGTTATGGCCTTTTTCTGTCTGAAGGGACTTAAAGTGCTGCTCTGATAGAAGTTCTGAGTCAGTGTACATGTTTCCATAATTCTTCTTAATGGAGTCTCTTTACTTCTTCCTCCCAACCTTCAGATTCACCTTTTTTTCCCAAAAGACCTGGAATTTTATGATTGTCTATCAGAAGAGGGGGTCAGAACCAAGATCTTCTGATGATCTCTTCTCTGTTTTGATCGCCCTTTCTGATGGTAATGAATCTTCTAGCCTCTGCAGTCAAGTTTCTTTCTATGCCAGAGTATGACTCTACCAAAGCTGAGTAGAAAATGCAATATAAAATATTTTAAAGAAGAGTGCAATATGGGCGGGATGAATGAATTTGCCTAAACTCCAGTCACATGCTTTTTAAAAAATTTAAATTAATTGCTTATTAAATCCTAACTTTTATAGAAAATTTTGGAGGGATTACTAGAGAATTTTCATATACTATTGTCTTTGAGGTCTGTGAGTCTTCACAGTGTTGTATTTTAATAAAATCAGAACTACAGAAGCCAAGGATATGTTTGACCCTGCAAATTGCAAATGCTATTCCACATATTGAGACAATATCTCATTACAATTAATAGTAAAACTGAAATATAAAACATGCCATAATAAAGTTACATGTTTACAGAATAGCTTAATATCCTATATTTAACATGCTTGTTAAAACATCATGAAGATTATATTATTAGTTCTGTTTTTATTTTACCACGCTAATGCAGGATGAGTTTCTAACTTAACTGAAGTCCACACAGTTAGCCTACACTTTGCAAACAGAAATCGAGAATTGTAGACACTGGCAATGGTATCCTCAGATAGGGCAAAGATTTGTACATCTTTAGAAGGAGATGAAGAAAAGTTTCCAAATCATCCAAAAAGCGTCAAATGATGTGTGAACATCCTTGGATCCAGGCAGTAGGTTTTGCTGGTTTTTTTTTAACACTCATAAAGTGACAAACCTATTAATTGGTTTCCAATCTGGTTTGGAGTTTCATTCTTCTCTACTTCTTGCTGCCTCTCATTTGCTGAACTATTAATGGTTTTCCATAGGCTCTTAGAATATCATAGGTAGAACTATTCCTTTATTTTTCCCTCCCGTTATGTAAGATTTCCATTTTCAAGCATCTGACGAAGTGGGATTTCTACCACAAAAACCTTACATGGTAAATAAATTTGTTCATCTTTAAAAGTGAAACAGGACTCCTTGTCTGTTTTATAGGTAGATTTATGTTCATCATGCACTGTTGTACAGTCTACTTCATGTTCTTCTGTGTAGCAATATTGTTGAACCTGAACAGAAGATTGTTTCAAAAGATGTGCCCTAGGAATTATTTTGGGGAAGTTCTAGGGCTTGTATCATAGCGGAGGTCAAATTAGATGATCACCATAGTCCCTTCTGGCCTTGAAATCTATGGATTATATTGCCGCTTTCCAGATTTGAGAGTAAATAGATAGCAACAATGGAACATTTACACTCAGCAGCCCAGTTTCTCCCATCTTTTCTACAGCACAGTTTCTAGAAGTTTTTTTTTTCTGCACCACCTCTGATCTGAGATATAATATGGAGTAAATTGTTTGAACCAGGAAGACTCATATGATTCTCTTTCTTCTCAGGTGCTCTCTCTCCATATAAACTGTGGAACTTAGATGTGGATAATCCAAATGTTTAGATAAGAGAGAAGCCTTGTGCGTATTTAAGTGTATGAAGTGTACTTGGCAAATTGTTCCCATTTCACCTCAGGACCTGATTGCTTGTGTGTCTCAACTGCAAGTACTTCTGCAGTTGAGTTTGTTCTTGTCATATTTCTTTTGCAGCTGCAAAATGCTGTACATATACACTCAGAATAGAATTGCCCAATTTCTAAAATGTCCTTCTGGGTCCAGGCCAGCCAGCAAATTACCCCATCTTTAGGCCTAATCTCTGGATTATTTCAGGTGGACTCACTGCAGCTTTCATGTGTGTTGGCCCTTGATATTGAAAAGCAAACTTTTATCATGTGTGCAATTGTTTGTTGAAGTGAATATTTGTTACTGTTATGGAAAAAGCAACTGTTAGGGCCTAGCCTTCTAGCTACAGGTGGAGGGATTCCTGTTCTATATCGAAACAATAGACACTTTTCTATATTTTACAACCTGATCCAGTTAACTTCCCATTTAATAATATACTATCCCAGGGTATTGGGTCAGATCTGGGAATCTAAAACCATCTTTGTTTTTAAATGTAGTGTGTGTGGTTTTGTTTGGTTTTTTTGTTTTTTTTTTAAATCATCACTGCAGCAGACGTAACTGGGGAATAGTTTATGTAATGCTGTGAAATAGAACTATTTAATGAAAAAAAATTTTGGAAGTACATTCCAAATATAAAAGACTATTGAGAATTACTTCATTTTGATCATGTTAATTTCCACTTACCCTGTATGTGAAGTTTGTTCCATCTTTCCTGATGAATATGTTTTGTTGTTTTATATTTTCCAGATGTGACATTCCAATGTCTTTCAGGTAGTTTTTTATAATCAGTTTGACCCTCTAGAATCCATTTAAAATCTGAGTTCTAAAAATGTGCTTTATAAAAATTCTTCATGATCGTTAGACTGCTGATTTTTCCCAATTAATTTGGTCCCAGCTTTAAAATAAATGACTCTCATTGGCATTTGTTGGTTACTGACAGTTTCAGCCCAACATTCAATCTAACTATATCTTCATGTTTTGTCTCTATATAGGGGTTACATGAAAAAATCAAATATCTGAGAGGCAACAGACATCTTACCAGGTGACCATTCCCCATGTCAAATTCAATGAAAAGATATAGTCATTCATGACTAAGTATGCAACACTGCTTGAATATATTACCTGCAGCTGTTTGTTTAAAAAAAAAATCCAACTTTTTCCATGTACAAAACAAATATATCCTTCAGCGCAATAAAACACCCTATTTTTCTTTTTTAAAGTATTGCTGCAATTAAATTAGGGTTGCTTGGACTATATTAATGGTGTTCAGAATTACTCTAACTGTGTTGCTGGAGAGTTGGTTCTGAAACAATCCTCTTTAAAAAGAATGGAACAAGTTTGTGACATTATCATGAAGGCTTTGTTCCTGCTTCCATTGAGGTCAATTGCAAAGCTCCCTTTGGCTTCAAATGGAGAAAGATGAAGCCCTCAGTCAGAGTTGTTTGGGGCTGTTTCAAAGTCCACTGAAGTCAATGGGAGTCTTTCCACTGATTTGATTGGTCTTAGGTTAAGGACTTTCATGGGAATTTTGCTGTGTTGACTGAGTGGGAGAGGTAGTTTGGTAATTTGTACATTATTCAAAGTAATGAAGTGAGTTCTGGTGTGGGGGTGGAATATTTTTGTTAAGAGCTGACTTGTGAATGACAAGTAGAAAAGAGGTACTTTGCTTTATATATTCCTTATAAAGGGAAATATAGGGAAATCATCTAATCCCAGGACTTTATTTTACGTATTATTGTGGGTTTAAATGCTGCTTTTAGTTCCACAGTACGTGCCTCTTTCTCCGAATTGACCTTTATCCAGTTTTAGAAAACGGATCTTTTCAGTCTACAAGTGTGGGGTAATAATCCTGAATAAAACTATTTAATTGAAACTCTTGAGACTCTTTTTCTTTTTGACCCAGTGTTGGAGTATTTACTGCTTCTTTTCTGAATTTATATTTTGCCTTCTAGCACTGAGTATTCTGTTTTCCCCCATTAGTGTGATAAAGAAGCAAGCCAAATCATGTACTTTTCAAGCTCTTTATATTGATCATGAAGTGTAATCTAAAACTGAAACAAACCATCCAGCATAACCGCTGGAAAAAGCTGAAATATATCCATGTCTACAAGCTTATAAAATATATCAGAGCAATAGAGATGTTTATGTAGATGAGCAGGCAAAGGCGTTAAAGGAAGTCTTTTTGCTAAACTAGATTGATCAAATTGAGTTATATGCTGTATCTGCATGATTTTCAAGGAAAATTAGGAAATAAAAATAAAAATAGATTTTTACCCCATCTGGAGATTATTGATGTACTACTAAAAATAACATGACTTCTACAGGCTCTTTGTATGACATGAATTAAATGAATATTGTGTTGATGATTGTCATGCTGTTTGGATTGGCCTGTGACCATAAGTGCCAATCTCAAGGTAGACTGTCAAGAAGCAGAGCAGAGACCCCAAACTAGTTGTAGGTTCTAACATTAGTTTTCACCAACCCAGTAACACACGTGAATTCCTAAATTGCTATAACTATCTTTCCAAGGAGTCACAGATAGTCCCTTTACATTTTCCAGCCTATCTTGTCACCCAGACAAAATGAACTCTGTGATTATTTTTTTTTTTTAATTGCGTTCATTGAGCTGCATTGCAGCTCTGACGTTGCTGTTCCCTTTTGAACACCATAGGGTTGAATGAAGAGTTCATTTCTAACTAGCCAGATTCAAGTCCCGCCCAATATGTCCCTCCCCACAAGTGGAATTCCATCAGGAGATAGAACTTGAGGAGGTAGTGCTCTTCTCTCCACTAGTCCACGTGCTCAGGGTTTAACTGATCGCCATATTTGGGGTCGGGAAGGAATTTTCCCCCAGGGCAGTTTGGCTAGCGCTCTGGGGTTCTTGCCTTCCTCTGTAGCATGGGAAACGGCACAGTTGCTGGTGGATATTCTGTATCTTAAAGTTTTTAAATCATGACGTCGTTGGTTAGAGGCTTATTGAAGGAGTGGGTGGGTAAGATTTTGTGGCCTGCATTGTGCAGGAGGTCAGACTAGATGGTCATACTGGTCCCTTCTGACCTTAAAGTCTATGAGCTGGGACCTAGCAATAGGTGTGGGAGCTCTCATTCCACTGTAGTTTTCCTCAGTCCTGCTTTCTGTCCACCAATGACCAACTGATTTCTGGTTTCAGTTTAAGGTGTTGGTTTTGAGCTATAGACAGGGATTAACATAAGTGGTACTCAGGTACTCATGAGCACCTAACCTTTCAAAAAGCGTACTGAAAACTTTCCCCCAAAATCTGAGGAAAAATACCATTACCCCTTTCTAATATGAGTTGTTAGCCAAAATTGAGGGCGGCTGTGGATTGTTTCTTTAGATGATATGGTCAAACTATGTTCAGTTACTATATGCCTGCAATCTTTTTTATTTACAAAGTCTGTAAAAGTCCTGTTTATTTGAACACAAGATGATTCAAATAGGACAGAATTTTTTTGCTCACTACTCCAAGTCCCTTTCTAGACAGCACTCGCTCCAGAAGTTATCACTTTTTTTATTCAGCATCATACTTCCAGTGCTACAGCAGTTACTGCTGCCTTCTTTGTTTCTCTGATCTTTCTGCCTCTCCTCACTGCCCCCCATTAAACTTCATTAACCACTACCCAGCACACCCCTTCTGTCCAAATGTTTCTTGTGTCTTTGTTCTGGACAGTGACCTGCTTATGCTGTGGATGGAGACTGCTTTTGGTTCATCTACTTAATTCCATAAAGAAGTTTAATGGCTTCTTACACTATTTTAAAGGTCAAATTCCAAAGGGGTAGCCGTGTTAGTCTATTGTAGAAAGACAACAGAGT
>ML685816.1:3392788-3403712 GCA_007922175.1 Pelusios castaneus
GCCACAGGACTCTGTTGTCTATTTTAAAGGTGGCACTTATACCCAACTCATAATAGCTCAAATAATGCAGGAAGGATATAGGATGTCTTATTCACCATGATATCATGGCTAAATTGATCAGGCTAAACTCATGAAGACTTACTTGACACAGTATAATCATTTTGTTTTTTATATGGAATGCTCAGTCTATCAGATATAGGTTTTAAATTTTTCTTGCATTTGGATTTTTCTTGCATTTTGAATTACCTTTAGGAATGGTAACGCCAACTCTACAGAGATAATCACTATATCAGAGTATAATATCAAAATGATGCGTGTAAATCTCTATTGTCTAGATACCATAATTCATAATTCACAGTACATTAAACTATATAGGTGTAAAATGTATCAGAACTATATAAACCACATCTGAAAATATGTAATCCTTTTATCAATGTTTCATTGATCAGTGTGTTCAAAATCAAAGCTATTTAAAAGTTAATTAAATAAAGTTTACATGGAAAAATGGAGAAACATGCATAACTGAAAATCTGGAATGTACAAGCAGTATTAGAGATATCTGTTACAAATCTGATTTCAAAACCAATTAGACATAGATTTACTTGCTCAATAGAAACCATCATGGAGTAATTTGAGATCATGGAACTTCTTTACAAATCTCAGCCCTGGATACATAGATTATTATTTGTTGTGGTATGAAATTATTTCATAATAAATCAGAAAGATTTATTTTCCATTATCTCATAACTCCCCTTCCTTCTATTTAATAGCTATAATAATGTTGTTAGCAAGAGATTATTCATTTCACATTGAATCAAAGAAAGAATGCTCAGGATCTATTTAATGTTTAGTAAAACAATGACAAAGATATAAGGAGAATAAAATACCTATGTGATGTGATGCACATCTGTGAACCCCTAGGGCATTATCTTTGTAACTTTTCTAAAGGGGTAGCCGTGTTAGTCTTTAAAAGTGCCACAGGACTCTGTTGTCTGTAACTTTTCTGTTCAGTTTTGCAATGCAATTTTGTGATTTCATACCAGGTTCCTTTGTGAATACACTTAACATATTCTACATAATTGCCGTGGAGCCATGTTTCCTATAGCAACATGGCTATGTCTACACTTGTTAATTTAAGTCGACTTAGTGTGTCTATACTAAAAAATAAAGTTGACTTAAAGGGGAACTTAAAAAGTCGACCTAGAGTGTCCACACTGGACGCCCAGGTCAACTTCTAGGGGCTTAGGGGGACCTAGGGGAGGTCCACAGGGGCGGGAGGGCACCCCTTGCCCAATGCCAGGGGGCTCAGCCTTTGCTCCATTGTACCTAGGTACAATGGGCCAAAGGGGGACAGGGACCCTGGCAGGGCATAGGGGCAGGGTGGGCAGGGCTCTGCCCTGCCCTGCCCTTTGGGGGGGCATGCCAGGCTCTCCCTGTGCCCCCCCGGCAGGGAGGGCATTGGTGTAGCCCTGGGGTAGCCCTAAGTCAACTTAGGGCTATTCCAGGTCTACACTGGCTTAAGTCGACTCTAGGGAGTCGACTTAAGCCTTAGGTCTAATTGAAAGGTGGTGTTATAAAGTCGACTTAATTTTAATTAAGTCGACTTTATTTTCCTTAAGTCGACTTAAGCAAGCTTACGTCGACTTAATTGACCAGTGTAGACGCAGCCATGTGTGTACAGATGTGTGAAGCATGTTCCAGGGTTCAGACTCTCAGGACTATCTCTAGCACAGAGGCTGGAGACTTGCATGAAAAGGGAATGCTAACGCCCTCCCTGGCTCAGGTAGAAGTGAAGAGAATCTCCCAGCAGCACAGAGGGGGAGGGACTGTGAGGAGTTTAAAAAACAAAGACACAGATCATTTGGGGGGGGAGAAGCTGCAGGCTTTTGCCTGGGAGACTCCATCTTGCAACCAACCTCAAGCAAGATCTGGGCTTTGCTTTGTAATAGGCAGAGAATGGCTGTAAAACACCGAACAGCCGAACACCTTGCACATAATCTTGGACTATGCGGTCAGTTTAAGTAGACATATTAGACTAGTGTGCAGATTATACCTTTTATTTGATGGTGATCACTCCTGACTCATTTATATTATGATTCTGCCTTGATTGGCCATGTTCTCACTTGAAATCCTACTCTGATCAATAAACTAGTATTTGTTTTATCTAAAGCTGTCAGGTCTTTAGAGAGTGTGGATGTGGGAGGCTGTGCACAATCCACTTCTTTGTTAAGTGGTTGGATTTGAGACTATGGTGATTGGGAGTGGGTCCTGATGTGGTATCTGGGGCTGAGGGTGTTCGCTTGGAGACCAGCGCCTGTGTGGGTAGTGGATTTACACCCACTGCCTGGGACCAATTACATGCTGGTGGCTGGTGTGGACTGACTCAGTAGTTGAGAGGTCACCCAGCAGGGCGGGGTGAATTGGAGTTCAGGAGTGGGGTTTGAGGGGTCGTAGCGACACACTAGTCCGCATCTGCGGAGTAGCCTGTCACAGGACAGCTGTGAGTGCCACTAGGCTTTCCGTCACAACATCTGCCGCTGTGTCCCTACATAAAATGGACAGAGCCTAAGTCATTCATTAACAACGAGAGTCCAGTAGCATCTTAAAACCTAACAAATTTCTTCAGGCATAAACTTTCATGGGCTGCAACCCATTTCATCAGATGCACTGTGGACAGCTGATGAAGTGGGTTGCAGCCCATGAAAGTTTATGCCCAAAGAAATTTGTTAGTCTTTAAGGTGCCACAGGACTTTCATTGTTTTTGCTAGATACAGACTAACACAGCTACCACTCTGTAAGTCACTCATTATAATTAATCATGAGCTAATTTGGCTCCAGTGCAATGATAGATTTCATTTTGACAATATTTATTCTAACCTTAAGAAATATTATATATTACTTTATTTTCACAATTTGCTGACAAGCTAGGTTGCTGAAAAAAGAATAGAGATGGTTTATCTTGACGCTATTCATATTTCTGAGAGTGCTGTTTGTTTGTTTGTTTTGAACACTCAATTATTTTGTTCAAAAAGAAACAAAAATTGGCCTAACAAATTCCCTGATATTTCTTATTAATAGTAGTATTGACCCACTGGCACATATGCAAATGAACTCATATACTAAATAGTGAAGCATTGTATGTTGCTTGAAACAATCCTGAAATTTCCTGCCCTTTTATTATAACAATTTGATACTCTGAGATCCCCCTAGATAAAAGTGCTAACTTCCACTGGTTCAGATGTTCTGAATGTACATTCTTAACACTTACTCACACGCTTAACTTGATGCAACTGAGTAGCCCAGTCGACTTCAATGGGACTGCTTACATACAGGAAGGTAAGCATGTGCTTAAGTGCCTTGTTGATGAAACATAAAAAGAATGTGACACAAGATTACAAAATGTGGTGATTTTTATTCTAATTTTTCAAGAAATAAAATAACATTTCCTTAAAATAATCCTCCTATTAATGTAAATGGTCTTATATTATTTCAAAATGTTAATTCACGCAGGCTTTAGAAGAATTATTTACTTGTGTATGCCTGAAGCACAAAGATTATGGTTATCTGAATTAGTTAATTTTAACTTATTCAGAGATTGAAGTATTGTATTTTGGCTTCTGGTTTAGTAGATGAAATTTGTTCCTAAGAGAAACTTTCACTGATACCCTTTTAAATGTTTCCTATCCCTGTGAATGATGCATATTCTCCTACAAAAATAGATGACTTGATTTTTTAAGTGACAAAAGAGCATAACTTGGTCTATTCTATGCTATACAAGTTGATATACCTATGCCTATCCAAATGGTATCTCCGTGTTAGGATCTACAAAGATATTTAGGTGCCCAACTCTCATTTTTAGTCACTGTTGTGATCCACAAAATTCTTGTAGGTGATTAAATGCATTGGGCACCTATGCTTTTGTAGTAAAATTCCAAAGGTGTGTTATTCTATTGCAGAGAAACAGAGTCCAGTGGCGCTTTTAAAGACTAACAGATTTAAGTTGCTTAGGCATCTATGTTTCTTCTCTGAATGTGCACAGCGCTGCTTCAGTCTAGGGGTCCAGCTGTTTATCTCATACCTAAACCCTAGAGCAATTCACAAATCAGGGAAGACGGGCTTTCAGAGGATGACCACTGGAACAAGCCCTGCATGTGCGTTCACAAAGAATTGCTGGAGAAGACAAGCCTTCCTCATAAACTTAACCTGGTTATTGCCTAGTTCAAATCCCACCCTACTATATGAGAAGAAGGTATTTGAAGAGACCAAAGTGAGCACCCTAACCACTAGGTCATGGAATATTCTGATGTGGGTTTTAATCCATTTTCCTGAGGTTGTTCCACTTTAACATTAGTTGGTCCAGAGAAAGAGCTGGAATTGCTCTGTAGTCCAGTGGGTAGGTAAAGATCCTATTCAAATCTTGAAAGGTAAAGATCCTATTCAAATCCCTTCTCATCTGTTAATGGGGGGGGGGAGTTGTTCTGAGATTCTCCCATATCCTGGTTCACACCTTGACCATTGGGCTGCACGTGACTTAGGCAGCTGAACACTTATTTTCCCTTAGTTTGTGAATCACAATCAGAAATAGGCACCTCATTGCAGCCTGGAATTAGGCACCAAACTACCAAAGGGGTGGCATGCACCCATGTCATAGGAATCTTCCATTGGCTGGTTTAGGCAGCTCTCTGCCTAGCAGGCAGGTTTTGTTAGCTGCATATTGAGGTGCCTCTCCCTCTTTGATTGTGTAGCAGCTGAGACACCTAACTCAGGTTTTGTGGTTGTTCCTGTATAAAAGTTTTCCCTTTTGTGGATCGGGGCCGAAGTTCCCATTAAACAAAAAGTCTGGGGTTTGGGAGAGAAGAATATGGGGCATTGAGGGTGCTTTCTGAAGTTTCAAATATCATTTCCTGTTAGATACATGCTTTCCTGCCGCATAACTCCCCTTCATTTTTAGAAGTAGGTGGTGGGGTGTTGATGAAAGGAATCAAAGCCCCCAGTATATCACAATTCAATCCTGTCAAAATAGCCCATTTTAAAAATTATTATTATTATTATATCTTATATCTGGTAAATTTAATCCACTTTGACTTGCATGAGATGCAGTAGCAAATGCTGGTATAATCCACTTTATCTATGGATCAAGGTGGGTTCCCTGGAGTTGAATAAAACTAATGAGCTGACTGAATTGCAAATCTGTTTAAATCCAGCCATCTCAGGCTAAGATCTCATCAGTTCTTCTCATGGTACTCACAACTGAATGCATCTTACTTTAACTTAGCACGGTGCCTCTCTGGTTTGGCCCAGCAGCCTCTTCCCCTCTGTGGGCGCCACTGATTAGATATTTTGTGACATTTAGCATAACCGTATATTGGCTAAATTTTGATCATTGTATTTATTCTTCCAAGAAATTCTTCCAGAATTGGTTGAGTTATTCTCTACTTTCTCAACTGTAATAATGAATTTCTACTTTTTGTGCTCAAATAAAATCTAACTCTTGAAAATTAAGATCTAATTGGCTGCTTTTGAGAGTAAATTTGGAGGATTATAATTTTTTTAAAAAGCTTCCATCATACTCACTGGATGTAACTTTTAAAAAACAAAAACATTAATTAGTAAACAACAAAAATTGGACCAAATTCATTATGTGCATAACTCCTTTGAAGTCCGTGTAGTTACTCCAACAGGGAATTGAATTGGCAATCTCTTCTGGAATGTTTTTTCCCCAAGACACAACATGTTCTGTGTTTTAAGTGTACAGTGCATCATTTCTGTTTTTACTTGCCCTTCAACGTGTATTTTGGTTTAATGCATATGTTTTTAAAATTTCTGCTGCTACTTTTCACCTAACATATTTTGTTTCATTCATATATGGAGATATTTCTGTAAATCTGTATATACTTTGGGAAATTATCATCTATGGAAGACAATTAACACCGCTTAACAGCTGTTAAAGAGGATAATTGCCTGCTGTTATCCTTAAATAATAAATGCTAATTACATACAATTTACTGTCTATAAAGCTGACCTTACTTCCAGGTAAATTGTCCTTGCTGTGGATTGGAAACTGAAATGGTGTATGTCTGTGGGAATGCATATGTATATATACAGATATATGCTCTGCACATGTGCAGTTTGGAGATTCGAGGACAGCATCTGTATCAGAGCAGAGTTTACAGTGCTCTAGTTTCATCCCAAAAATTCCAGCAAAACATGGTGTCAGCTTGCTTGTGGACTTAGCAAAAAATTGAAAAGAGGGGGGAAATAATTCACCAATCAATAGGTACCAAAAACTTTG
Source organism: Pelusios castaneus (assembly GCA_007922175.1). Taxonomy (NCBI): domain Eukaryota; kingdom Metazoa; phylum Chordata; order Testudines; family Pelomedusidae; genus Pelusios; species Pelusios castaneus. Next base: position 3,399,081 of record ML685816.1, read on the forward strand.
TAGATAAATTTCTGAGAAAATTGTCATGACACTTTGTTTACCTTTTTTTTTGAGCCAGATCCTGAAGGCCTCCTCCCTGCACCACAGAACTTGTCTGCAGTTCCCTGTGAGTTAACTGTGTGGAGAGCTTGTTTGATTGGACCCTTTAACAGTTTTCAAAAAAACAAAGGCTTGATGGCCTCAGTGAATTCCCCAGTGAATTCATAAAGAAATATTTCAGTTGTGTGTGTTCTATATCCATCTTCTAATAGCAATCTAAACTCTTCCAATTAGCTTCAGTATGGGATTATGTATTGAAGACAGCAGCATGAATTACCAGTATGGATACAGGCTATTGCATTAACATTTTACATGCAGTATCAGATTGAAATAATTGACTTAAAATAAAGTACTTTTAACAAATTGTGGTCACCGGAAGAGAGAATAATAATTTCAAATAAATAGATGCAGCATTCTTGATAAGACATATGAAATGAATAACTGATGAATGGATGGTTTACTTTGTAGGTGGAAATGTTATTAGTTTGTGTAGATTATGATGACTGATATCTAGAAAAATAATTGGTCCCCTTTTGTGGAAAGAATATAATCCATTACAGTGCTGCATGTAGAGATCAAAAGGAATTTTATGAATTCTATTTTAATTTTTCCATGACTTTTTAACCCTTAAAGCACTGCCATTTTTCAGACTACCAGGCAAGTGTGAATGCTCAGAAGGGCATCAGTGATATAAATTTCTATAAAAACATACCTATGTACAGACGTGTGTGTTCATAAATAGAGACAGAGATTGAGCTACATAAATGGAGTATTTTGAAGTGCATTAAGAAGATAACACTGATTTGGGATGGCCACATTCTGGGTGATAATTCCACAAGAAGCAAAATTTGGGCGGACTGTTTTGTCTTTGTTTTCTTTTCTTTTCTTTTGGTTTGGTTTTTATAACGGGTGTTTTGAAGCTGAGAGAGATTGGAATGTCTGAATACGTTCAGAAATAGAAAGCAGTTGAAATATTTAAAAGGTGCAACACATCTGTTTTTTTTCCCGTTGGTGTCCTTCCCTCAGGAAAGGGGAAAAGAGGGAGTCTGCATTTGTGCAATGAGGAAGTAGAAGTAGCATTCCATCATCTTGCATGGTGGTGTCTTGAAAACTGTCAAAACTATAGGCTGTCACTTTAAATTTCATGGAGCTTCCTGGTCCTGATTGCAGGTTAGGGAGCTCTGTAGCAAAGTGTGTTTTCTGAATTTAGCAGCAATCAGTCAGCAGCCAGACAGCTTAGGTTGGGAAAAGTTGAGAGAGTGGTGTGTCTCTGCTTCAGAAAGCAACCTTCTTTGTGTGTCTCTGGCTTTGGATTCTTGTGGGTGATTCTGAATTCTAAGAAATATGTAGTGTTATGTTGCAATCTTCCATCAGGAGCATGTTATTTTTTTACCTAACTGCAGTTTGTATTCCATGAACGTAACATGCACATCTGTGCAAGGACAGCCACAGCCTCTACAGTGCTTGCACTCTTGAAGCGAGAGTTTGTGTGTGGAAGGGAGATAGTACTGGAATCCCCAAAGTGGCCTGGGTGAAATAAGGCAGTGTCCACTGGCCAGGAGGATGATGAACATATATGGCACCAATTAAAAGTGTGTAGTTTTTGAAGCCTAGAAATTCTTTAAGACCTGCCATTGCAGATGAACTGCTCTGCACCCCACCATAGCTCTAGTCTATGACACTACAAACCACAATAGAAACCATAAACTGCACAACAGACATATTCTGTTTCAAAAATTGAGAACACTAAAATATTCCTCAAATTCTAGCCAGTTTTAAACTTCTGTTTCTTTCATACTTGGAGAAACTATTTTTAATGTTCTGCTGCTTGTGGTCTCAGAGGTAGTTGGTATTTGTTCTGTAATCTCCAGGTGGTGTCCAGAGGGAAGAGAGTTTCTGGATCCCTCTTCCTCCAGAGTAAGAGAAAAATCCAGGGGAGGAGAGCAAATGATCTCATTAGGGAAGGTATGAATGATTGAGGGAAGGGAGTTGGCACTATCTTTGTCTGAAGGAGGGAAGTATTTGGGAAGAAGGGCATGTTCCATTTATGAGGATAGATACTTTTTTACAACAGGAGCAAACTTGGTGGGTGGACATTGGGGAAATCTTCTCTTGCCTCCACTCTCTGCCTGAAGAAACTGTCATTAGAAAGAAGAATTTCTTAGAATAGTCCCTTCTGCAGAAATTAGGTTGGATGCTCTGGTTCCCACTGGATCCTCTTTCTGCTAGCCTTTATGAGGTCAGATTGTTGGCTTCTGTCCACTGCTAGGACTGAGGACCATCAGCTTTACATAGTTGGTTCTTCTGAATCACTGGGATGGGATTTATGGGGATAGGTAATTTGAAGACACACCCTGGGAGCTGGATGTCAGTGTGCTAATATTTGTACTTACAATTTGTTTCAAAAGCAAAATTGCACCTGCAGAAAGTGAGGCTGCCTTTCACTACTGTCTAGTAGTATCTAGACATATGCAGACATAAATGTATAATACACAGTCTCCAAAGAGATAAATCTGAGAAAGCTGAACAATTACTTGTTTTTAACAACCTAGTACTTCACAATAACAACCCAAGTGACATATTGAAGCAACATTTTTGTACCTTGTATTTATATATGTGAAAGGAATTCAGAGCAAGAACATGAATAAAATATATTCTATTTCTAAAATTTCAGAACTGAAAATAGCCAAAGTAATTGCTAACTGAGGGTATTGCTGTGGGGGAAAATGTATTGGAGTGGAAATGCTTCACTGACAATAATACATTTACTGTAGTTTTGGTAAAAACAGGAAAATTTATCTGATCTATTCAGATGCTCTTCTATATTTGGAGCAATCTTCTCTGTGTACAATTAATTAATTGAGAGATTAATCAAGTACCAATACTTAATTTCACTAGTGAGATATGACCTCAGCTGAGTCCTTTACTGAAGGATTCTTTCATGACTGGGGTTTTACAATTGTTTTCAATGGAACACATGGATAATCATAGAGCTGCATCTATGAAAATATGTGCCTTATGTTTAAGTGTACACATAGCCAAAGGATTTGTATGTTGTTTCGGGCAGACCAAAGAAGAAGCAGCTCATATAAACATGTAGTGGTGTTATAGCTGTGTTTGTCCCAGGATATTAGAGACTTTTTGAGAAGTTAGTCTCTCTCAGCAACAGAAATTGGTCCAGTAAAAGATATTAGCTCACCTTCCTTATCTCTCTCATAGTTGGATTTGTCCCTTCTAGAAGTAGATTATACTCTTACAGAGTATACTCTTATGAAGTATACTCTTATAGCTACTCTTATAGAAATAGATTATCATGATTCTCTTTTCATGAATAATTATATGAAAGTATAAGGAAATCAGGATTAGAAAATAGCAGATGATATCATGAACTAAAGACTAAAATATTTAAGGAGTGAAATCCATATTTAGGCACCTATCAAAATGACCTCTTAAATCAATTTTATCCAGCTACTTTCTCCTGTTCCCCACTTGAGGGAGGACTGTTATTTCAAATATTTTGAATGGTTTAATACCTTTTTAAAAGATTGCTTCTGAGTGAGTAATTGTCATGCAAAATGCTTGCAGTAAGTTAGAAGCAAAGCAGCAAACGGTATTAATTCACCAAAGTCTATATACAAATGTTATCCATGGGCTTGATCCTGAAAGTGCAGAGCACCCCACGTTCTGAGTTCAATACTTGTTATTGCTGCTCAGAACTTTAAAGACGTGAAGCTTATTTATGGTTCTAATTTTGTTGGTGGTGGATTTTTCCTTTTCGTTTTTCTTTCTAGGGGCATGGAGGTGTGTGCACGGATTTGAATCACATCTCAAGTTATAAACAGTATAAGGCAGATTCTCTTCCCTCTTCTGAGCAGTGCAAAGGCAGGGGCAGTGGAATACACCACTAACTGCCATCCTGGAGATTCACCAGTGGGCATATCCAGCTCCTACACAATACAGAGGGCATGGAGGAGGAGTGATGGGAGGATGCTGTGCTCTAACTATCCCCATCTGGCATCCTTTTAAAACATGGTCAGCTGGTACAAGTCAGAGCAGCCCCAGGTTCCATTGATTCACTGGTTCACTGCCTTTAGTTAACTACCCCAATGTATAAAAGTCTACCTGAGTAATATCTTTTTTTTAGGATTGAAACCTACCACTAAATATTTGCATTCTGAAATTATTAAATCTTCTGTTTCATAGTGAGTCTACAATTTTGATCCAATTATATGTTGCTTTTTCTTTTTCCTATGCATATGTAACTTATAGCTTGATCAGTGTATAAAACTATCATCATATATAAGGTTTCATAGCCCTCTACCATATAATTTAAATACTTGAAGCTATTTTGTGTTATAGTAGTTTGCTTGTGAATATTATTTATCTCTTTACCTCTTGCAGTAGCAGGAAAAACCTTCAGAAGTTTGTAAGGCATGTCTTAAATTGCTTTTCAGGGAATGAAAACTGTTACAACTGAAATAAAAACAAGAAATATTTTTTTAAAATTTACATATAATGATTGATCATAGCTACAGTACCCATGCCATCTCTCTCTCTCTCTCTCTCTCTCTCTCTCTCTCTCTCTCTCTCTCT
>ML685816.1:3403722-3420792 GCA_007922175.1 Pelusios castaneus
TCTCTCTCTCTCTCTCTCTCTCTCTCTCTCTCTCTCTCTCTCTCTCTCTGAATTGTAATAATTTCTGAGAAATATCTGCAATGTCAAGTTTGTAAAAACATGAGATTTTCCTAATGCCAGACTTAATATATTATTTTTATTTTAACTGTTCAAATAACTATAAAACATTCTGTTTAGTGGTTTGATGTTCTTTTGAATAGTAGGAGGCTATACTCATGCCTGTAGGTAAGGTTGTATAAGTGTTTCCATTCTATGGCTTCATATTCAGTTGTTCATATATTTTCCATTAGGGGTTGAAATTTGGCATGTTCTTTCTCAGCCCAGGAGTGGTCTTTTCTATTTTTAGACAGAAAACATTCATACATTTTCAAAAATGAAGAGAATACACACTTGTTGCCTTATACGTTTTTTTTTAATAGCTGTAATATGTTGGTGGTTTTGAAGTAGTGTTGTAACATTTAACAGGGAAGTGCCAAGGCCTAAAAGGAATCTTTCAGTGGTTGGATAAGAATGGGCTGTAATTGGTTAAAATTACAAAGATTCTACATGTGTGTAGTGAATTTTATAATGGAATGCTTAGTGATCTGCTATCATTCTACTGGGTCTATGTGTTTGTGCCTAGGTTAGGAATAGAATCTTCTGTCCTTTCCTCTGATGATGGACATATGCAGGGAAGGATAACATATGGAAATCGTTCATAAAGGAATTCTGAAGGAAATCCTGTCTATAACATAGAGTGGTTTGCATGGAAAGAAGCAACAGTCCATGCTTCACAGATTGCACAACACTGCAGAGTATTCTACTGTTGTCTACTAATTAGACACTTAGTGAGTTTTTTCTTTATTTTTCTTTATACAAATAGGAAGTGACAAAGCTAAGATTTCTGGGGCAACCTTAGCTTTACACCTTATGCATCATTCTGAAGATACATGGTGAGAGAACATGTTTTCCAGAGGTTCTCTACCTCATTCAGTACACACATTGGCCAGAGTAGGTATGTGTGATCGACTGGACTCTAGAGTCCACAGTATCCAGTCTCATTCCCTGAAGATGTGCTATGATGTCTTGGGAATGAGGCTACTTTTTCCTTCCCTTCCTCACTGCAGAAGTTCTAAGCAGTGTAATGAATGGAGAAGAATGTTTGAAGATGATGAATAGTGGTTCACAGATGAATGGAATGCAGGGGAACTGGGTACTCTTCTTGCTTTTACTGTTGACTTGCTGTGTGATCTTGAACTGGTCATAGAAACAGTCTGTGTCTCATCTCTGCCTCTGTAGTGTTTGGTTAGTATGCAGGACATCTTGGGGAGCTTACATTTGAATGTTAAGAATGTGAAAGCAACATAAACAACATTTTGTTCACTGTGCAATGTCCATCCTGGGCACAGAATGTTGCTATGGTCCTATTAAAAATAGTGACCTTGCATTACAAAGCATGTTTGTAATACTCGTAAAAATACAAAGTTAAGGTTGTACAAGGAACCTTATTTTTGTAATTTCCTGGCTTTTCAGTGTATCACTTAGCATCCTTAATTTTAAAAATATGTATTTAATTGACTATATGGTATATCATTTATTATAATTATAGCAGTATATTATATATTAAAATTCAAGGAGAACTAGCATATGTGCAAAACTAAAGCCAGGATTTTTCTTTGTACTGATATATACTCAGCACGGGAGAGGGAATGAGCCATCAGAGAATAAATTTTATCTCCCCATGTCTCATGGTGCATCTGCATTAATCCCCATGCATTTTTGAAAGTTTGGGGCTACTCTGACTTAGAAAAACTGGTTATGGAATTTATGACTATACACTAGTTGTGAACTGGCACAGCTCAGGTGCACTCTGGCCATCCTCATGGTCCAATTCAATCCCTTTAGCACAATAGGGATTAAAACATTGGTGTAGGATGTGACCATGTCACTCTGTGCCAACTGAGATCTTCTCTATGCTTCAAGAATTCTTATGGGCCCTGTTAGAACTAGATTCTGCTCCTGGGTCTCCTGAGTGATGCAGTATGACTGGAAAAGGGGGAGAGAATTTGGTCTGTCTTTAATCTGGACAGAAGTCTTTGACTGAAATTATAACTGTTTAAAATGTCTGAGAGCTTGAGGGCTTCCCTCCATCCACTGCCACCCCATCTCTTGTTAGGTATTTTAAAAAATCTTGCTCACATAACACATTTTGAATGTTTCTGCAGTGTTACTGGACAGATTGTTGTAGAGACAAAATGGGTGAAATAATAGCCTTTACTGGGCTAACTTCTGTTGGTGAAAGTGGCAAGCTTTCAAGTTACACAGAGCTTCGGAGCTTGTCTCTTTCACCAGCAGAAGTTGATTGAAGTTGTTTTTCTAATATCTGCAGACCATCATGGCTATAACACCACTGCAAACCAACTTTATGGAATACAGCTACCTTGGATAATATAAGCACAAACTGAGTGCAATGTGGCCAGGAGAGAGAACTGCTGTATGATGCTGAAGATATGAAGGAACATTTCATGAGGCACAAGGAGAAACCTTTATTCCTATAAATATTTGAAATGGTATAACAGCCCATAATTGTAATTTACATAAATTAGTTTAACTCAGATACCTAGAAGTCATAAAATTACAGCAAATTGTGTTAGCTACATATTATTACAATGCTTACCAATGGAGCAAAAAACAAAAACCAAAACAAACAAGCAACAAAAGAAGTGCCCCAGACCTTACTGAAATTGTAAAGAGCACAATCTTGCTCACTATGGTTAATTTTTTCCACGTCTGCATGATGCATTTGTAGGAGCAATACCAATAGGATGGGTGCTTTACATAAGATGGCATATTTAATTTTTGTTGTAATAGGTTTAGTTTGGGGAAACTTGAAATGAAATTTTAACTTGTTATATCTTTCAAAGGATACCCTTGACTTGACTTCAGCCACTTAGATTGGATGTCTTTTTCACTTAATTACATGCTTTGTATGATTCCTCCACAATCACATGTCTAGCATTTCATTTCCAGGGGACAATATCCCCTAGCCCCTGTGGGTTAGTTTGTGCAGAAGAGGAGGAATACAAAAATGGCACTAGTTCATAGGGTTAAAAGATAAAGCAGAATCTCTGCCTTCTTTATGGAGACAAAAAGGAGAATCTGGTCTTGTTACAACTATTCCCCTCTGGAAATGAAGATGGGATCTTCCTAAGATCCATTCCCTCTTGCACTTCCAAGGGCTAAAGAGAATCCTTGCCATGCTCTTAGGTTGAAGAGGGAGGGATCTGTTGTCCTATTTGAATAAAGCTAATTTCAGATGTGAAATTCTCAAATTCTGCACAGATCCCAAGCAATTTCTTCAGGGATTGAAGTAACCAAAATCTATCCTCCTAATCTTGAGGCAGGTCAAACACACATGCTACTCATGGCTACACAATGGAGTAGTGGTCGCCATCCTTCTAAATCTTCCATTCTTCTGGTGGTTTCTGGTCAAATGAAAGTTCTGTAATCCTTCAGTAAATTATTTTCTGTACCAGTTTATATGAAGCTTATTAGGGATCCTGCATGTCATGAAGACTGCTCCTATTCTGCCCACAGGCTTTACCCTCTGACTAGTTAGTTGTGCCTTGGGTAGAATGTCTTGTGCCAACTTCTTAAATTCCTTCTCTCTCTCCCCTAGACATCTATGCCAGAGTTGATGTGCTTAAATTGGGTAGTATATCTAATGAGAGCAACAAGGTTTTTAGCTTTAAATTTCTATTAAAATTGTAGTAGTAGCTAACAATCTCCCACTTTGCTAATTTGCAAACATGGTACTTTATGCTAAAGTCAGCAATCTCTCCCAACATTCTCAGCAAAACTTTAAAAGCAAAGTGGTGTAGTGTTCAGATACTATTAAATCTTCTTTACATTTGTAAAGTATACTATATCACACTCAATTTTACCACCACATTAGGAAATATTGGCATAAATAATTAAAACTCGAACAGAATCATCCAAAGAAATGAAAAAAGGTGCAGCATTCATGTTAATTTAAAGTCGGGTTTGCAAATATCTAATCTCCAGTTAGCTGGAATTTCAGAAGAGCTCAGCTTCCATTTATGCAAGATATGAAATGGTCAGGTTTTCAAAAGAGCTCAGCACACCGGGTGCCAAGCTAATTTGCAAATCTGTCCATGAGTGTCACAATAGGAGCTGCTAAATGTTGAGCACTTTTGGAAATCTGCTCCCCTCTTCTCCCAAATAGGTCTAGTCATTAGTGTAATTTAGACAATGTCTATTCTGTTCCATTTCGGCAGATCAAAAACATATTCTTCCTCAGAATAAAAAAAAAGTATGTAAAATAAAAGCAGTTGCTTCACAGCTTGGGAGTGATTGCAGTGAAAAATGTAGTTTATTTCTTAAAAAATATGCCCACCCTGTCTAGTGCTGAATATAGTCATCAGAGCCAAATAGCCTTTTACATTATTTGTGCTAGGGAGAAGTTCTTGTGCGGATAAAATTATCTCTGAATTTTTTTTAAAAAGAAAATGCTAAGGACATGCTGGGTGGTATCTCCTCCACTTTCGAAAGCACATATGCGATTTAGAAGAATAAGTTGCACTGACTTTTGATGGGATTTATGCTCCTAAGTCACTTGGTTCTTTTGAAAAAATATCAACTGTCAGGACTGAAGCATCAGTTTCTCCATATGTGGCTGTCTGAGCCTAGTGGTCATATTTGCATTGATCTGCAGCTTAATAACAAAAGAAAAACAGCTTCAGTACTCCCTACTCATAATTGTACTGTGGATGTTTGGAAGTTTCAGAACCCTTTGGAAAACATGCTCAGGTCTTCCCCACTTCCAGCTTTACACCTAGACATTTTCCTTGTATATAGTGGTGCAAAATTAGAGTAGCTGCTTCTCTGCTATCAAGTGTGCACCCCTACCTAGAAAAAGAGGTGGGCTATGAATGGAAACAAATTCTTAACTTTAAAGTTCTTAACTATCAGTAAAAAAAGGAGCAGAGAGTTTCTAGGGAATTATAGAACACTCAGCCTAAATTCAAAGCTGGCAAGATAGTGGAAGAAATGAAACAGGTTCTAAGAGACCAGAGGGTAATAGGGTTATAAGTAATAGCTAACATGGTTTGTCAAGAGCAAATTGTGCCAAACCAACCTAATTTCTTCCTTTGACAGAAAAGCAACTTAGTGGATAGCGGGGAAGCTCTGGATGTGATCTATCTTGATTTTAATAAGGCTTTTGACACAGTCCCAGATGATATTCTCACAAGCAAATTAGGGAAATGTACTCTAGATTAAATTACTATAAAGTGTGTGCAAAATTGGTTGAAAGACCATACACGGTATAATTATCGATGGTTTACTGTGCAAAGAGGCAGATGTATGAAGTGGTATCCTGCAAGGGTCTATCTTGGATCCAGCGCTAGTCAATATTTTTATTAATGACTTGAATAATGTAGTGGAGAGTGTGCTTATTAAATTTGCAGATGACACTAAGATGGGAAGGGTTAGCACCTTTGAGGACAGGATAACAATTCAAAATGACCTTGGCAAATTGGAGAATTGGTTTGAAATCATTGTGATGACATTCAGTAAAGACAAAGAAAGAACAAATCAAATGCATAACTACAAAATAAGAATTAACTGGCTAGGGATTAGTACTTCTGAAAAGGATCTGTGGATTATAAGGGATCACAAATTTAATGAGTCAATGTGATGCAATTGCAAAAAAAAGTTGTTATAATTCTGCGGTATATTAATAGGAGTGGCATATGTAAGACATGGGGAAGAAATTATCTCACTCTACTCAATAATGATGAGGCTTCACCTGAAGTTTTGTGTCAGGTCTTGGGCTCCGTACTTGAAACTTGTGCACAAATCCAAAGATGAGCAACTAAACGGAGAAAGTTTTAGAAAACTGACCTATGAGGAAAGGTTAAAAATTGACCATCTTTCTCCTAGCGAAATGAAAACAGAGGATGCACTTGCTATGTTATGATCTCAAATATCTGAAGGGATGGTATACAATTGTTCTGCAAGTTCACTGCAAGTAGAATAAGAAATAGGGGGGTTAATCTGCAGCAAAGGAGATTTAGCTTAGATATAGAGAAAAAGCTTTCCAACTGTAAGGATAGGTAGACACTAGAACAGGCTTCTAATGGAGGTTGTGGAACTCCCGTCATTGGATATTGTGTAAACAGATTTAAAAAATTGAAACACCTGCAAGGGATGAACTAGTTACACTTAATCCAACCTCAGTGCAGGGGGTTGGACTAGATGACCTCCAAAGGTCCTTTCCAGCCCCACATTTGTATGATTCTCTCATTGTTGGAGGAATATCCCATTAAAAAAAGATGAAAATGTCTATATGGATAAGTAATCTATGTAACTGTACGTTGAAACAAATCTGCTTTAAGAGTATGCCTGAATAATGAGAAACATTTCCACAGCCTTTAACGAATATAAAGCTGATTTTAAAATTTGTATATGTGTAATCCTATATAACAGGGTAGTAATAAGTTTTTAAATACTTTTAGAAAGGTAAATGGCAGTTGCGATCATTTTTCACAATCTTAATTTATTATATATCCTTAAAATAATAACACACTATCTTGAAAGCTCTGTGTTTTCACAAGACATTCATATAGGTAACCTTTCTCTTTGAATCAGAATACCACCATATCCTATGATCTTTCAGTGTATTCTCATTTTAGTACAGAGGTTTCAGTCTTTTGACCTATCAGATTGGGGCCTTTCCTTTTAAGGTGTTGTTCTGATGGCTAGCATAATGTAACAAGTGTTCCATCTGAATCTGGTTGATATATTGCATTCAGTAACACTTTGCATTTATGCTCTTCTGTGGATCTTAAACCATTTTTCAAATATTAATTATGTCTCACAATACCTCTTTGAGGTTGATATTCTATTTTGTAGAGAGGTAATCGGTAACTGCTGAGAAATTAAGGATTAAAACCACAATTTGCAAATTTGGACTCTTACAGTTAGACAACTAAGTCTATACTTGGTCATCCAAGAAGGTACTTTAGGGACAAATTTCACTTGTCCTATTAATGCCAATATATTTAATGTATTTAATTAGCATGTAGTCCCTGCCTAACTTTTAAGACTTTGTTGCATAGGAGGAACATTCCAAAAGTAGTGAGTTTAGGTCAGTGCCCCAGAAATATAGATACTTAAAATGTTCTTTGTTCTGGCAACCATGTAAACCTAACGTTCTTTCCAAAATGCCTGTAGCGACTCAATTCGTCAAGAAGCAAACTGGTAGAAGTTGGAATTAGCTGACAGGTAAGGGGGAAAGAATTTTGATTAAGTATGGTTGATGCCCCTTAACTTAAAAATAATTCTCTGCTAGTAATAGCTAAGGACAAGACCCTGCTATCTACTCAGCATCTGCAGCTGCCATTGTCTTCATTCCTTCAGAACTGTATCCTTAGGGAAAATCACAGATGTTCAATAATGAAATCATCAAGTAGGCCCTTCATATTCGCTGAAGACAAATCTCTCCTATGAAGAAAAAATACAGCAAATGCTGATCTTAGATTCCTACATAAACATGGTCTTCTGGGACAAGTGCCAGGAATATTACAAATGTCATTATATACTTTCTAAAATATGAATCGGTCAGTGTAATTTTTCAGTCCATGCTGAAAAGTTGATTCATTTTGTGGCAATCTTGCCTATTTGGACTCCTGACTTTGTTGTCATGTGATATCAACCTCAATTTGTCCTCATCACTTAGATCTTTCCTAGTCATTGCCCTGATAAGTAAACAAGTGGAAGTCAAGCAAAATGTATTTCTAAAAGTTCAGTACCATTTAATAATGAACTATGAGACTTCACAATCTTTTTCAAGCACACACAATCATGTACATAGTGCAGAGGTCAAATACATTTTAAGACAAATGCATTCCTGTGCATTAATATTCATTTTGTTTAAACATATTTAAAGCAGGTCTACATTAAAATAAGGAATCAGCTAAAATGTTATGAATATTTAATACTGATGTGGAAAAAATCATGTTATGTTTAACTGTTTTGTAAATTTTCTGTTCCAGATGGAAAGCTAGGAACAATGATCTAGGCAAATTGAAATATATAGGAACTGATAAGACAGATGGATGGTGGGGGAGGGAACATATCTACATAATTCAAAAGACATAACCAAACCCGTTTTCAAAAATTCTCAGGCATTATCCACTGAAGAAACTAGGAACAATGCAGCAACTTCTAGATGAATAAATAGAGCATGTAACTTTTAAAGTAGATAAACATAGAAATTGCTGTATTTTTAAAGGATCAGGAAACAATGTAATTAGGCATTTTGAAAAAATATATGAAGAGGGTGGAGGGTGTTTTTGTGTGGACAAGGATGACGTGGAACAAAGATACAGAATAGTATTTTCGCTTATTTTCCAGTGTCAAAAGACCAAAGGTGAAAGTCTAGCTACATTGAAGTGAATGAAAACACTTCCATTGACTTCAACAGAGCCAGGATTTCATCCCTTAGAATATTTTAGGGAAAGTTAATTTCCACTTAAATATAAGTATAAACTTTTCTTATTCTGATTGTCTCATGGTTACATTTAAAAGATCCTATTAATTTTAATGGAAGTTTGAGGTGTTTGTTTACATCACAACTTTCAAAAAGTATATATTCTCAGATATGTGTAAACTCTGTCCCTGTCTTGTGTATCTGAAATAGATTGGCTGAGCTTTTCAAAGGAGATTAAGACTGGGCAAACGACTTTAGGATTTTTAAAAAATCTTTGCCATTGTATGTATTACTTTCTATGTAGGTGTGCTAATGGGGACTTCTCTCTTGTGTATCCAAGATGTAGTCTTCCTGTGACCAATGACAAAGTGAAAAGGTGAAAGGGATTAATAAATAAGAGGCAGCTCTATCAAAAACAGTCTATGAAAGCCAGTTCTGAAATGAAAAGCCTCTGAAAATGTTAGATGTACATGATGATAGGGAGAAAAAAATCAAATCAATTCAGCATACAAAACTAACATACTTGTCAATATTATTATTTGCTTTAATTTTATTTAGTTCTGTAAACTATTGGTAAAAATTAATGAAAGTAAAGAATGCCACCAAATACAACTAAATAGTTAAATAGCTATTTTTGTTGGCTGGTAGATTTCTTCATCATATGGAAAAATTCAGCCTAAAACTCACTTAAAACTAGTGTATTGTTCACTGTAACCAGAAGGCCACCAAATTCCAACTCTGCTGAGCTACGTAAGAGAGTTCCCTCCTGGAAGTGCCAAAGGGATGGACAAGCATAGTGCACTTAATTTCAGTGCAACAGAACACAGAAGGCTTTCTCTAGTCATAACTTCTTCGTCCACTCCCATCCCAGCTCTGTTCCTCCATCCCTCTAATAATAGCTTTACTTCAGTCGTCTTTGTATTGAATTCCTGACAATTCATTTTCATTTAGTTCCTCTCAGACTCTGGGAAAACAGAGAAAGCACAGAATTTGGGTACGTTGGCAGAGTCAGATTATAAAGACAGCCTCTGTGAAGACCTGCTCAGTCAATAAGGAAGCTAAAACCAACCCCCTCAAGTAGCATAGTGCTTAGTTGATGGGAGCGCATTTCCTGTTGACTCAGCGCACTGAAGACATTGCGGTGAGAAAGCATTAGGTAGCCAAAGGGAGATATACAAGTTATTTTAAGTAATTTGCATTATCTCCGTTCGACTGCCACTGAAATCCTCCCGCAGTGTAGACCACGGCAATAACTGAATACTGAACAGAAGTAAATCTTTTCCCTTTCAAATAAAAAACAGTGCAGTTTGGAGGGGAAAGAACACTAAGAAACTAAGATTCCCTTAGTCTTCCTCAAATTCAGTATACTACAAGTCACTTGATGGGACAATACCTGCATTTTCTGTCTCTGATAGTGCAAGAAAAATGAATATTAAACTCACTCTGCCCATTACCTTGACAGATGTCTTGTCTGGGATTCAATTAATTGCTAACTGTCTTTGCTGTCTGACAGTTGGAAATTTCAGGCATCAGAGGCAAATAGGTTTTGAAGCAATACCGTAATAGGCTTAAAAGTGTGAGAGGCAACAGAGCAGAAAAGAGACTGGACTGTTAATACATTCTAGAAAAGGTATTCAGTCAATTTATGAGAACAAAAAGGAATCAAAATAATATTAGCTCTGAAGACTGATCAAATTAATATCATGCATTACTTCAGACATTCTGCTATACTTAGTGTTAAACAATATGTGGACATGATAATCCAAATGTTGTGTGCCCTGTGCCAAGATGGGGCTTGCCTATATGCGAAGGCTGATGTTTTCTCTAGCATTTGGGGGCAGCATGTTCCTCTGTAGATTCAGGTAAACAGAAGGATTTTGCTGAAGTCAACTCGAAACTCAGTGATATGATCAGTGCAACACTACTTGTGTGATTTGCTCTGGTATTAAAATCAAGTTATCTTAAGATGCTCTTGAAATGTTCAGTTGTTGGTGTCCTCCATAAATTTGCTTGGGTAAATAAACAAGTGAATTGCAGAAGTTGGTAGGCTTTATTCCAGAGCTTTTGGCAGTTTGAGAAGGGACAATTGAGGCTATTGGCATCAAGAATATGAGGGGAGTCAATATGGTTTTTAGCACCCAGGGGCAACTTGAGGATTCTGGCAACAGGCAGGGACATGCATCTTCTTATATCTCTCCCCTGTGGATAGGGAAAGAGATGATAAACTTCTATTTTGGTGGTGGGAGGCAAGGGACTTGGACACCCTAGCATCTTTGAAATTGACAGCAGGCATGCCTGCCATATTGTAGGTCATTATATCCAAAAACCAGAATGAACATGGTAGCTATTTGTCTCTTCAGAGATGATCAATAATGAAAGACTGTCAACACTAAAATTACCAGGGTTGATTTATAGAATAACACCCTTTGAAATGAATTAGGCAGTCAATGTGTCTGTCAGAACCATTGTTTTAGGCAATGTGTAGGCTCAGGAATATAGTTGCTATTTTTAGGGTGACTGCAAAAACATGAGGATAAATTTCCATGTTACAATTTCTATAGTTATTTGCAACTGATCACATATGACATATTTTATCAATAAATTCCATTGCATTGGTCCTGGGTCAGTGATTGGCCAAGCCAATCTGGTACTCATGCAGGTTAACAGATGCAGTTTGGGTGGGCTAAGTTACTCTGAACAATAGGCTGGAGAAAGATTAATTTCTGCAAGAGAGAAAAATGAAATGAATAAAAAACACCTCATAAAAGAGCTGTCAGAGCTGATTGACTTTTTTCACAATTCATATTTCTTTTTCAACCTCGATGTGTTCCTTCCTGTCCCCTTATTAGGGTACTTTACCTGAATATGTTTTGGCTACTGCTTAGTCCTATGCCTCTATTTGTTTTTTTGCTACACACTTTATTTTCGTCATATTCATAAAGCATGATGCCTCTGTGCGTGCATGCTGTTTCCTAAGGGTAAGTATCCCTATCAGTTAGAATCTGTTGTTTGACTGTACCGTTATTTTAGTTCTTGATAATTGAAATATTAGTTTAGACCACTCTACCATGCTGAATTCCTTCTCATGAGCCAGGTATCTGTCAAGTGTCTTGGCCTGCTTTTCTCGGGACTATTACACTTCTCCTACACATACCCCTGCACCCCACCCCCTTCTCCCACTCCGCTGCACATATGACAGTATTTTTCTCTTTCACTTTTGGGATCTGATTCTTCTCACACTTTCACCAATTTTACACCTATGTAACTCCAGTAACTTTCACAGAGCTCTTCCAGATTTACAGCAATACAAGCACAAAGGGAAGCAGGCCTGATGTCTCTATCTGCTGTATATTGGATGCAACAAACATCACATAACTTCTTATCCACTTAAAGAGGCTTCATTGCTATTTTTCCAGATACATAGAAATGCAAACTATCAGTGTTGTGAGATTTTCTAACTAATTCCTTCAGTTCCATTCAGTGCATCATTATTACATCTTGTTGGGTTGTAAGTGCACATTGCTTATTAATCAGAATCCTTATGTTTCACATGCTGAACAGTGAAAAAGGAAAAAAAAGTAAAGATATTTCATATCCAGATAGCTGAACTAAAAATTACTGCCACTGCTCTTTCGTTAAACTTGTGTCAGAAATAATACTCAAATAATGGTAGTGGTATTAGTTTTTTTTTTCCAAGTTGCTGCACAATATAGTGTAAGATTTTATATACTTTTTTACATGAAAGACTTGCCTGGAAAATTCTCCAGTTTCACCATATATTATGCATTTATATAGAAAATAATTTTAGAGTACAGCCCTGGAAAACTGGACCAGAACTAGTAAAACCTTTTATTAATTTACTGATCAAAGATGGGCCTAATCCTGCTTTATATGCAAAATTATTCCCACCATTATTTGTTGTGTTTAATAGCAAATTTGAAACCACATCAACAATTTCTGTGCATTAAAAATGCAGAAATAAAGGAACACTTCATTTTACACATATGTCAATAATTTGCAACTCTCTGCTTAATACAGTCAGCCCATATAAATGGGGTGGTAAATCTAATCCGGAGAGATGCATAAGAGTTCCGATTAATAAGCAATGTACATTTATATACTAAAAAGATGTGAGGAGTGAAACTTAAGGAATCATCAGTTGGAAAATGTTAAGATGATTAGTGGAAGTTGTGAGGTCTCAAGATCAGGTACCCTGATATTATTTATTTTATTCTGTAATAAGGAATATGAATTCAAAGCCCATGGCCTTTATGCAACCTGATGTACAGTGTATAGGTCACATGGTTTTGTGTGAATGTACATATATTCAATTGTTGATTGATGACCCCCTGGTTAACTGGTTCTAACTCAAATTAATCGCTAGGTGTGTGACTGCACTGCAGTAAATTAAAAGACCTCATTGTCCTCTTGTGTAAATCGATGTAGTTCACCTGAAGTAAATGGAGTTTATGCAACCGAATCCCCTTTAATTTACTTGGTGAAAAAATTGCCATTCTTCATTAACAAAATCTTTTTTTTTTAATTCTGCCCTTTTATTGTTTAAAAAAATAATTTACAGAAAACAGTCTTTTTTGCAGTATAATCTGTTTTTGCAGCTGTAGAAATTACCTATCATTTTCAAAGGAATGCAAGGAGTTTTTGTGAAGCTACAAAACATTGCTTTCTCTCCCTGTTAAGTTTGCCAGTAAAGAATATTGTTTTTCTGCTTTTTTTAAAAAATCCACATTTCCATGACGGAAAATGTGACCTGTTGGGAAGATTGTGTCAGAGGCATCTTTAATATATGAAAAATGGCAGCTGCTCTTACTTCCACTGCTTAGAACAAAGTTTGGATTGCCAGTGTCCAATTATAAGTTTGTAGTTAGGAGAGAAGACAAGTAGAGATTTGTTGACAAATTCAGACAGGAAACAAGGTGTAAATTTTTAACAGTGGAGAGTAATTAACCATTGGAACAACTTGTGGTGAATTCTCCATTACTGACATTTTAAAATCAAGGCTTTTATTTTTCCCCTAAAATAACATGCTTTAGGAAATTTTTTTACGGAAAACCTATGTCAGGAGGTCAAACTCAATGATCACAATAATACCTTCTGGGCTTGGACCCTGAGAACCTGAGTCTCTTCCATGATTTTCAGTCAGCTTTCTTTCTTTTCAGCATGTTTCCCATTCAGTTCAGCTCCTGTCAGTGGATATTCACTCCACCTAGGAACAAACTGCATCAGGTGCATGGCACACATTATGCAGCTGCTATCATTCTGATTCCCAAGACACTGGCAGTCTCTGCCTTTTTCTTAAAGTCCTATGAAAGACCATAGTTTAGAATTGGAAAATATTTTAAAATGGGATATGAAGCATGAATTCAGGACTGGATCAAGGCATGGGGGGGCTGCCCACCCTTATGGGGCCTCTGTTCTTGGTATGGGGTCAGGGGCTCCGGAGCCCCAGCCAGCACTGTGGAAGGTGGGGGGAGAGGGCGTCGCAGCTGGCGGCCACCCACGGGAGCAGGGCCATGGATCATGCTGCTGCAGGGGGCTCACAAGCTGGCCCTGGTGCTGGAGGCAGGGGGTGGGCCAGAGGCTGGTATTTCTGCCCTGCCCCTGGGCTGGCTAGTGAGCAGCCAGCTCAGGGGCTGGGCCAGCTCTGAAGGTGGGCAGCATCAGCCCACAACTGAGGCAAGCCAGACTGGATTTTGAGGAAGGTGGAGGCTTTCGGCTGGGGCCAGGGGCTGTACCCCCTAAAGCCCCTCCTTTAATCTGGCCCTCCATGAAATACAGAGTCACCTCTAAAAGTATCTTTAGGCACAGTACAGTCCTTTCTGTACTCACCACTGAAGTTGGTCATAGCTGAGGATTTTGAGCACTTCTCAGGGGTGATCTGCAATTCGCAGGAGTGGATTCTAGGTGTCTAATGAGGACATATTCTCTGATCTTGGTAAGTTGTGCCCTATGCAAGATTGGAATAGGGGAGGCAAGGGTGGCTGCAAGCCACCTTTTTGGTGATGCATGGTTCTGGGGCAGGCTTGGGTCCAGTCAGACTCTGGCTTATGTTACAGTAGTCCCAAACTTCTTCCTTCACATGTTAGTCATGATTTTCAGCTTTTTCACTCCTCCCAATTCTCCTCCAATCTCTTTCACAGTCCTTCAATTCTCCTAGTCCTTCAGTCCTCTTTCTCCTCCCAATTCTTGTCCTCTATCCAGACATTCTCCTACCCTAGAGGTAAAGCCAGAAAGTTTGAGAATCTCTAACCAGGAGCAGATGCTTGTGATCTGGAAAAAAGACCAGAAAGCCAGAATCTCCAGCCCAGAGCTGGAGGTTAGATAGCTCTGGTGATGGCCTGCAAAAGACGTATGTGATTTGTAACTCTGTCACTCATGGGTTTGCTTACAAATTAGGAAAACCAGGGTAGTAGTCAGACTTACTGCTAAAAGTATAGGCAATTGATTGAGTTTTATATGTCTTTTGATATTAAAAATGTTTGAGATGATATAATCAAATTATTATCTAAAGACAAAGCTGTACAATACAGAACTGAAAAAATTAATGTTACCCATCCTTCTGGGACGCAGTTCCCACAGCATATATTTCATCTCACACATAAGCTCCGTTCCCAAGTATGCATTTGTTAGCTATATTGATAGCATGGTGGCTTACAAACTAAAAGCACTTTATACATCACCAAAGACTTTTTACCTTGTTTTCTTGTATCAACCTTTTCCTGCTTATCTTTTATTTGGGACACCACATTGCAAGTGCCAAGGACCTCAAATGCACCTCCAATCGACAAAGAACAACTATTTTACTTTTTGACAGGTTTTGTATTTGTCAAAAATAGTTTTCAGCTTTGCAAAGAGTTAGGGGTTACTTGACATGAGTAAACAGAATTGTGGGAAGTGCATAATACCAGTTAACTACCCAGACTTCATATTTGGTATAATATATACAACATTAATACTGTGCACATAAACTTCATTAATGTGATGCGCATACCATCGGTGTTGGCTAACAGGCTGGATAGTCACAATGGTCCCTTCTGGATTTGGAAACTATGAACCAGACTAGAATGCTTTGATTTTTTCTTCTTCAGGGAAGAATGGGGAAATTTCATATTGAACTGATTATTTTAAGCCCTTTGACCAGCAGTTTTAAGTAACTGCTTTTACACATACACAGTTCATACATTGAGGCTAGAGTTATTAAGGTAAATGGTAACTTGTGATAAGCTGAGGGGAAATAATTGAACTGTGGTTGCTTGGAAATCAGAACTGGAAAGAAAACAATGAGGATGGACAAAAAAACAGGGAGTAAATCGGAAGAACTCAGGGAAGAAGGAAAAAAGGGCATGGTTTAAAAATGAGAAAATGACTATTAACCCAAAGCGAGTTTGTGACATGACTGTATTGGAATTCTTGTATATCTTTAATTTATTTTGTGTGTGTTTAATGTGTAAAATATTCATTATTAAAAAAAATAACGAGCATCTGACTTTGCATACTCTATTGGTGGTGCCGTTACTTCTAGATGTAAGAAGAATTGCTAGACAATCTCAGGCCTCAAAACACTGAGCTACTTATTCAGATGGTGTGCTCAACATGTATCTTACAAGTGATGTCTACAAATTTTAGTTCGAACTAAGCAAATGCCATGCATGGCACTTTTTTAGTTCAAACTAAGCAAGTGCCGCATGGCACTTGCTTAGTTCGAATTAGTCAATTGCATTGAGCTCAATGTGCCGGTTAGTTCGAACTAACATGGCCACATTGGGTTCATTCGAACTAACTAGTTCGAATTAACCCTTACTTCGAAAAGTATAAGCGAATGTATTAGTTCGAATTAAGGAAGCCCTTAATTCGAACTAATGAAAGCCTAGTGTAGCCAAGGCTTAAGTTCGAATTAAGTCTCCTTAATTGGAACTAACTTGCCAGTGTAGACATAGCCTTCCTCTCTACATAGTTACTTGAATGATGACAAGTTCCAAAGGGGTAGCTGTGTCAATCTAGTTCAGTAAAACAAACAAGGAGTCCAGTGGCATATAAAGACGAACACATTTATTTATGGCATGAGCTGTCATGGGAGAAGATCCCACTTCGTGTCTGATGAAGTGGGATTTTCTCCCATGAAAGCTCTTGCAATACATAAATGTGTTCGCCTTTAAGTGTAATCAAACTCTTGCTTTGTATTACATAGCTACTGTCTCTCCGGGAGGCAGATTAACTTTATGGACCGGAGTAGTTCATTGAAGCACTATAGTGGCACAGCTGCATGGGTCAACAAGCCCTCAGAATGTTGGTGCTGACTAAAAGGTGGAACAAACTGGTTTAGCACAAGCAGTTAACACATATTTCAAGGGACTATTCAAGATGTATTGGCCCATTAACACTTTTTCAGTCATCAAGATGAAATAAAGTGGTGGGAGAGAAGGGGAGGTTGCTAATAGTATAAGGACAAAAGAGTCTTGTGGCACTTTTAAAGACTAACAGATTTATTAATCGCATGAGCTTTCGTGGGAGAAAATCCCACTTCGTCAAAGCGTCTGATGAAGTGGGATTTTCTCCCA
>ML685816.1:3425792-3489876 GCA_007922175.1 Pelusios castaneus
GGAGAAAATCCCACTTCGTCAGACGCTTCAAAGCGTCTGACGAAGTGGGATTTTCTCCCACAAAAGCTCATGCGATTAATAAATCTGTTAGTCTTTAAAAGTGCCACAAGACTCTGTTGTCTTTCTACAATAGACTAACACGGCTACCCCTTTGGAATTATCTATTAAGTTATTAGTCAGTTACTGTATACCATGATTAATTGATGGCATTTGCCGTAGTTTAGCAGTTTTTCATGGAGTTGAACTTGTCAGCTTGCTATGATATGAAGGCATGGATTTTTAAAGGTGGCAAGGCAAGTTATGATCCCAAATCATACAATTCAGATATATACATTCTAAAAATGCAACATACATTTTTAAAAGAAGAGACTTTAAAAAAGTAATATAACAGTTTTGCCTGAGTGTGAAGTAAATGAAAACTGAATGAAGACCTCAGGAATTGGTC
Source organism: Pelusios castaneus (assembly GCA_007922175.1). Classification (NCBI taxonomy): domain Eukaryota; kingdom Metazoa; phylum Chordata; order Testudines; family Pelomedusidae; genus Pelusios; species Pelusios castaneus. Next base: position 3,426,238 of record ML685816.1, read on the forward strand.
CACTGTGTGTAAAAATAGCTTGTTTGATCATTTCCTCAAGTTCTTCTCAGCCTGACTAAAGCAAAAAGGCTCTGACTTGAGTAACAGTTTATCAGGTAAAGACACAACTTCAGGATTGGTCCATCTGTAGTCCCCAAATACATTTTAAGTTTTACCCAGGAAATCCTATTAATAAACCCTTTGGAAGCTATTTCACATGCAGGGGAGTCCCTGCCTCAAAAAGTCATTCAGGGCACAGCCCCAAGCTTACCACGCCCACTCAAACCATGCCCCCCGCACTCCAACCCTGCCACCAGTGGCCCTGGCCCGGCCCTTGGAGCTGCCGCCGCCAGCTCTGGGTCCTACGCCAGCTCCTGCCAGCAGCCCTGAGTCTCAGGACTTGGGGCACTGGCCTGGACAGATGGGGCTTGTGCCAAGTGCCAGTGATCACCCTGTGCAATCTGATTATGAATGTTCATATTTGGAATATTCTAACAGCTCTCACCAAATAGATTTGCCACTGAAAAGCTGTTACAGATTTTCTTCCTGAATAGTTGTATTGAATCCTCAAGGAACCCAGCAGGTTTTGTGACTGCAAGATCTGTGCTCTAACATACTGATCCTTTTGACTCAACCAGTCAGCCAAAATTCAGTTCCCTGTGGATTGTTTCCATTAGGGAAAGACATTGATGATGAGTGAGGGTGTCAGTATCATCATGAAATTCTGTTGATTTCCAAAGAACAAACAAAATCCTGTTTCTTTGTTCATGGCTTCAAGCTCCATTCAGCCCCAAAGGTTTCTCTCTCAGCTTTTCTCAGGTCACACACTCAGTACATTTTCAGGTTACGTCTGACTTCCTTCTCTATCTTTTTCCATGATTCAATGGTACCTCTCTACTAAAAACAATATCCAGCAAATCTCAGCTTTGTTTTACACTGTGTCTTTCTTTTAGGCTTTGAATTCCATAAAGGAACTCAGTGATTTCTTACAACTATCTTACATGAAAGGCATTCCCTGCACCCACTAACTTAAATGTCAGTTTGCTGATGTCTATACCCTACATGAGCCTTTAATATGGTTTGGTCTTTTTGTTGTTTGGGGTGGGTGAGTGAGTGAGAGAGAGAGAGAGAGAGAGAGAGAGAGAGAGAGAGAGAGAGAGAGTATCTTAGGGCTCGTATTTTTTCCTCCTAAAAGGCCTCAAGGGAGAGACATCAAAGGAATTGCTAATTTTCTGAGAATTATCAGACATGACTAAATGTCCCCAGTGACCTTTATCAGGATGATGATTTGCAGCTGTCCTGGAAAATATTGTGGGGAATGATTTATAGTTGCTTAATTTCTCCTATATATTTGAGTAATCAGGATCTAAAGTGGATGTTTGAGACAATGCACATGGCAAGATGGAAAAAAACACTTCTTGAGCGACAGCTTGTTTTGGCAAGTGGAAATGGGGAAAAAATATTGTCATTGCAATCCTCACAACTTGTAAGAACTAGTAATTTGTTTTAATGTATTTGGGACTTGTCAAAGGTACCAGGTTGACTGCCCTGGAGAATGAAGTGCTGCGTTTATTCAGTGATGAACATGCACAGCATCAGTAAAAGCTTCCCCACATCATTCTGTTCCCATGTTAGGAAGAAGCGGACAGTTCATTTTCTCAATCTCTCTCCTGAAAGTTTCAAGAAAGTTTCCAATTCATGCCAGTTGTGAAAGTGGTTTTATACTAAAGGGTACTAGGACTGATTGAGACAACCAATTAATTTCACATAAACGGCTTAACTACTATCAGAAGGAAACAGCTTTCAGTCACTGCTAACATAGGTTGGATTTAAATATGCAATTTAGAGCTAAAAGGCTCCATTTGCCATCATCCAATTCCTGCAATCATCCACTTCCCTGTGAGATTTCATTTTCCAATTCAATTTTTGTAAATCTGTGGGTGTTTAAATCTTTCATTCAATCAAAGTGACAGTTCTTGGTTGAGTGACATCAGCTGGGAAGGTGGAGTTGAGGGGCTTGATTAATCCCTGCTAGTATGGAAAGTTGTCTGATGGCTCCAAAATCATACAAGCTCCTTGTTCTGAGATTGTAAGCATCCACCTGTGTGGCAACCTATATGGAACTAGAAGGAGAGAGATTGGAGGAGGCACCAAGAAATCAGTCTGCATGCAGACAGCTAGAATGCTAGCTGCAGATGCAGAATCTCTGCAATAATTGTCTTAATAAAGAGTCATTTAATACCCACCACATAGTACAGGACAGATTTTGAATGGTGGATATCTTGCAGAATAAATTGGACTTCTACCAGTTTGGGTCACATCCAGGCCCTTTCCAGTTTAAGAAATGGTCAGGGTTATTAGATACCTCAAGTCTCAGAGGCATTAATTATGTTGATTTATACCAGTCTAGAAAAATAAATGCTTTTACAAGGCCAGTACCGATGTAGCAATTTGAATTAACTTCTCTCCCTATACATACTGAAATCAGGGGCTCATACTTGTATCCAGACCAGGGAACACATCTTTAACTATGAGCAATTTATATTTGTATGAAGTCATTTTGAGGGATTAAAGTTTTCAGTCATAGTTGAGATCATTTGGATATTTCCACAAATATTTCTTGTATGTCAAGATGTTTCATTCTGATTTTGACCATTTTTTTTACTCTAATTGGCTTAAATTTTGAAAGGAAGTTGTTTCAAGCCAGGAAATCAGGGTTGGGGTTTTTTTTTATTTTAAAATTATTAAATGTTGAAATGGGATATTTCAACATTTTTTTAAAAAATCAAACATTTTTCTAGTTGACAAATTTTCTGAGGCGCCTAATTAACCTTGAAAAGTTTGGGTTGACAAATTTTCTGAAGCACCTAATTGCCCTTGATAAGTTTGGGTTTCAATTAATATGTATTTTTAGTTCTAAAACATTGTTGAAAAATTCCTGACCAGCTCTAGGTAACTTTACAATACTCTAGATTTAAGGATAAGGACTCCTATACTCTGGCCATTGAATTCATGAAACTGTTAGGTTATGTAGCTCAAAAACATTGAAGTCAATGAAAGAATAGCAACTCAAGCAATTGCGAAGCACAGTAAGTGTATGCTTGGAACCAATTTAGAGATCATGTTTGAGGGCAAACATTTCAGTGCAAGAACTTTGTGTTAGCTTTTTTTTAATCTGGAAAAGAGTTTACTGCAGGGTTTTTTCACACTTTTATTTTAAATTCACTATTATCAAAATGAAGAACTTATTGTTCTGACTAGAACCAAGACAGATAGGGATTATACAGCAATTTTGTCATTCTTTTGAAAGTACAACACAACTAACCATGGACAACAGAGTCCTGTGGCACTTTTAAAGACTAACAGATTTATTTATCGCATGAGCTTTTGTGGGAGAAAATCCCACTTCGTCAGACGCTTTGAAGATGGGAAAGTTACAGAATGGGAGGAAATTAAATGCAGGGGAGTGTATGACATAGCATCAGCTCAGGCTGTAACAGCAAATCAAAATAGGTGTTAGGATTCAAAACACTGGGGAACAGCACATAGAGGAGGGGGAGGTCAAATCATTTGTTGTAATGCGAGAAAAATCCATAGTCCCTGTTTAACCCCAAGACAACTGAGTCAAATTTGCATATAAGTTCGAGTTCTGCAGTCTCTCTTTGAAGCTGTGATTTGTTATTCATCTGTTTCAACACAGCTATTAACAAGTCGTCAAGGGAGTGAGCAGGGAGATTGAAGTGTTCCCCTACAGGTTTTGCAGTGTTGCAATTTCTGATGTCAGATTTGTGTCCATTGATTCTTTGGCGCAGAGACTGTCCTAACTAACCACGACAGAGTACTTCAGAAAGGTTTGCAAAATGAGTAGGTAGATCTCTAAAAAGTTCAGTTGTGGATGCAGAGAGATTTAATTTTCTTGATCATTTACCAGCATGGGAAACAATATTTGGGGGGAGCTTAATCATGATGCTTATTTAAAAGCACAAAATGCTTAACTCCTTCTGAAAGTCTTCCATCTTGTATATATCTCATGGGCCATACCTTCTAATAGCTTGAGTTTCTTTACATTTCTCTCTTCCTATCATTTATTTTCCCCTTTTCGCTACAAACGTGGAGAAGGGGACACAAGATCAGTATTTTTAGTGCATGTCAGTCATTAGATTGCTGCTCTTCACTTGGATTCAGTACTAAACCAATGTGCCAGGCTGATACTCTGAGGCAATGTGCCACTAGAGGACCCTTTTTTTGTGTGTGTCTGAGAATTAAAATCAAGAACCTGCTCATGGATTGCTAAAAATACCATAGAACTCTTCATAAATTAGGGCATTGACCGTAATGTCTCAAAGTCTAAATTGCCTATGTAATTTTAATTGCATAAGTTACAGGTTCTCCGACTGTGTTCTGTAGTTCATGGATCCCTTACTGATGGTAGACAGAAGGCAGGCTGGTTATGTAATGCTGGCATTTTCAACTGCTAAGCTTTGTCAAAAGCAAGCCAAAAAGTAAATTTGATTGAATCAATTGCTGTAGTCGACACAGATGATTGTGGTTTTTTGTGATTGTGGATCCAAAGGAAGTTGTTCCTTACCATAAAATCATGGGTTGTCCATGAAACAATCTGGTTACTGAATTTTGTTACACAATCTGAAAGACTGAGAACCCACAGAATTAAATATTCTTCATTTCCTTTGCAAAATTAATCTATAGTTTTGTTGTGCATTAGTAAACAGTTACTGTGTGTTGTGTTCCCAGATTTCGATGATAGTTGCCTGTGAATAGCTGATGTATCAATTGAAGTATATTTGACCATTATTAAGCCACTTCCTTTTGCCTGCAAATACGCTTCTCTTCAGGGAATTAAATACAGAACACATTTTAAACTCATCTATCTTTGCAGTGCAATGTAATGTCAAGCAGCACAATCTATTTTTAAAATGTAGCTGCACAACCATTTAATGAATTCCTCTTTTAATATTTTCCAAACATAATTTTGACTTTTTTCAAATGGGAAGTGATGGGGGCAGGGCAGATGAGATAGGCCCCAAATTTAATCTCATTTATATCTGTGCAGTTCCTCTGAGGGTACTAAGTGAGGCCAACAGTTGGCCCTTTCGGTGTAAGCCTCATGTCTTTTAATTGGGATAGCCTGAAACAGGGATATGATTTTACTCCTACTGAAGTCAGTAGCAAACTTCCCATTGTCTTCAAGGAGAGCAAGTTGAAATCCTATGCTCAAAAGTACACTTGAGCATATTGCATGTCACTTATTTACTTTGTTTGTTTTAAAAAGCATGTAAAATAAAATGTCCATGTATGCTAACTCTCTAATGACAAATTGGGAGGAGCTGGTTAAGAATTTGAAAGTGGGTGAAAGTGATCATGAAATGATGAACTCATGATTCTAAGGAAGGAGGTAGAAGGAAAGAGAGCAGAATAAAAACAATGGACTTCAAGAAAGCAGCCCAGTGTTCCAATTTGTCCAAGTCTCCCTGGATCCTGTCCCTGCCCTCCAGAGTATCTACCATTCCCCCCAGCTTGGTGTCATCCACGAACTTACTAAGCATGCAGTCTATCCCATCATCAAGATCATTAATGAAGATGTTGAACAGAACCGGCCAGGACCGATCCCTGGAGCACTCCACTCGTTACCGGTTGCCAACTAGACATCGAGCCATTGATTAAATCTGTTAGTCTTTAAAAGTGCCCCAGGACTCTGTGTGTTACTTTAAGTGACCATTATAGGCCGAAATCACTGGTAAGTGCTAGTGCTTAGACCTGCTATGGGACAGTCACAGTGTTTCTGTGGAGAGAACTCCAGCCTGCATACTACAACATACTGTATTTACAAAATAATCTATAATGATTATGTAAATAAGACAGAATCTGAGATCAGGAAATTTCTTAGCTGCCAAATAAACGGTTGTTTAGACTTCAGTAATAGCGCTTTTGCATTTTGAATGGCTGGGAAACTTCCATCCGAGTGAAATTTGAAATGGAATCATTTTTAAATAGAATAATGGATTTCTGTATCTCAAAAATTATGAAAACTATATCCTGATGGATTACAGAATAGACTAAATAAGAATGATTATTTGGGAAACTTCTCATTAAGGCTGCCTGCAGTTGACAATTTTTAAGGGTATTATGGCTACAGTGTTGAACATATACATTGTATATAAATTATAGTATCTTTACCTAGGATATCGTAGTGAATTTTGGATGTACAGTTTGCTTCCAGAAAGAAAACTGCATGTATTCTGCAGAGGTCAGAGACAAGCTAGCAAACCTAAATTGACTTATGGATCATAATATCTGTTGTTTCCTTTCATGCATTAGAGAAATTTATACTCATACTGCTAATGTTTGCTAAATTCATTTTACATCAAATTATTCTGTAGTGTGTGGCCAGTTAAAAAGCTAGTTTGTGTTCCATTTACATGTTTTCAGTGCATCTTTTTACATAATAACATGCATTGTATATGATGTGTTATTGTAAGTAAATACCTAATATATGATATAATACCAACACTGAAAAATAGATTTCATTTTTATGGCTGTACATTAGCATTCAAATCACTAATATCAATTCCCAGCATTTAGCAGGCATTATTTATTTAGCAGAACAGGTCTAATATCTGTGTACGTAGTCCCTCTGATTTTTGTCTCGCTTCAAACTGAACCAGTGAGAGTCTTTGAAAGTTTGGCCATCATTGATCCAGATTGGTCTAAATGCCCATCACAACTGAGTGGCTATCTATCTATAGACTGAATTTTTGCCAATATTTACTAATGTCTTGGGACTTCAGACACAGCATAGGGAGGGAAACCTGCCTTTTGCAAACTACAACTTTTCGCACAGACTAGAGAGGCTAAATACGTTGTTCTCTTCCGACTCTAAACATCGAGAAGAGGCCTAACTGAATCTGGAAACCAACTGGCCATACAAAACGCACCCAGCAACCAAACAGTGAGCGGAATTCATAACAGCTTTTTCCAAAATGATATTTTTAATATTTTGTGTTTGCCTTCATTTTATTGATTACCATAGTTTGCATCAGAGGACCTGCTATAATGATATGTCAGGCTGCAGCAAGACTTTTCTTTAGTTTTCTAGTGTTCTAAACATAAAAGAGATCTGAAGAAACCATGACTAAAATTTCTCTGGGGAAGATGCTGCTATATGAATAAATATCATGCTAAATTTTCTTAGGGGTAAACAAGTTCCCACTTGTGGGATAGGACAGAAAACTGCACGATTGCTGAGTCAGCCTCATGAGATTTGGAGTCCCAATGTGTATAAGCATAGAGGAGCTTAAATGCCAAATATGTCTGTTTCCTGTATTACAAGAGGAGACTAAAATACTTGGCTTATTTAGCCTAGCAGCATGCATGCTGAGAGGTTGCTCTCTATAAATACATCAGGGGAAAATACTATGGATAGAGACTTGCTTTTTAAGCAACAGAACAGTGTTGGTTCAAGAACAAAAAAACCGTCCATGAATATGTTTTAGACAGAAAAGTATTAGTGAAGTTCTGGCACGGCCTTCCAAGAGAAGTAGTGGGGACAAAAAACCTAAGTACTTTTAAGATAACACTTGATAAGTTTAAGAACTTGATTATGAGATAATAGCAGGGGACTGGACTCAGTGACCTGGGAGGTCCATTTCAGTCTTATGTTCCTGTATGGAAAGGGATGTGAGAAGCCATAGATTATTCAGAATATCTCTTGCCAGTCTTGTTTTTATAATTCTTGGTATTCCTTGTCCCATTATGCATTAATGCTTTGCAGCTTTCATCAGCATATGCAGGGCTAGAGTGAAATATCCCTCGTCACTGTGAATAGTGATTTAGGGGCAGATTTTTCAAAGATATTTATGTATTAAGGATGTAGATAAGCACTTAGTGCAATTTTCAGAAGTTCCTAAGCTGGTTAGGTACATTATTACTATGGTTCCAGGTCCACAACTGTGGCTGTTATGTATAGGGGATAACCCCCCACAAGTTATTGGAGTTCTTGCCATTTCCCTTAATCAGAAATGAGAGTTCAGTTTCCAGTTTTGGGTTTGTCATTTAGATTTCTATTGTGTGAAATTGAATGATGTGATTTTGTCTCTGCAATTCTGCATCAAGTAGTTGACCCATTCAGGGGCTGATCCATAATGCGCTTATTACATTTCACAGGTACAGAGAGAAAGGGGGGGAAATAGCAGCTAACTATCTGTTATTTTTGGTGGAAGGAATCCAGGTTCTGTAGGGTAATCAGTGAATGCTGAGAAAACCCCCTGCTTTTCTGTCCTCATTCAGTGGTTATCAAATTGATCGCTTTATTATAACAAAGGGAACATTCCCACCAGCCCTTCTCAACAGATGCCCTGCAGACAGCCTCCAGGCATTTAAGGATAGGCTTTTTATTTTGAGCTGCCTCTTGTCTTCATTTAACTTCCTGCTCCTCATCAGCTGGACTTCTGGACTTTTGACCAGCAAGGACTGTTTCCATGATGTTATTGCATCTGCTACCTAAATGACAAACCCAAAACTGGAAACTGAACTCTCATTTCTGATTAAGGGAAATGGCAAGAACTCCAATGACTTGTGGGGGGTTATCCCCTATACATAACAGCCACAGTTGTGGACCTGGAACCATAGTAATAATGTACCTTGGAATTTAACAAATTTAATGCATCACTGTGGCTACAAATAGTTAGATCATGTATTATATGACAGCATATTAATTATTGTCTGCCTGAAAAACACATACCACACTATTGCTATTATACAATTTTTTCATAATGCTACTAGTAAGTAGTTCCATTAATATATTTCCTAGCTTGATTAGCACTGAGTATAGGTTTAGCAATCCAGACATTCAAACCTTAGCGTTACATGCTAAGTATCTGAGATCTTCCCCTCTCTTGAATTCCAGTCTGCTGCAAAGCAAACATGAGAAGTCTCAAATTTCAAAAGGAAAAGCAGCAATACTTTTACCTCTGCTTCAATCTATATTTGACTTGCTAATCAGAACAAGGGATTTTTCTCTTTATTTAACTGGATCTTTTTCTGCTTCCCTAGACCTTCCAAATTAAGTTGATTTTTGACACTGATGCTAGATTTAAGAACATTGAAGCTGCACAATTTGTGCAATTTCAAATGATTAGTTCTTTTTTTTTTATGCAGATTGCACCTTCAGTTTGCATACAAAGGCCATCCAAGTAGCATGTTATTGTTTGTTAAATAATACCATCTGATCTGAAATATGTCTGATTTTTTAATGTTCATTTTGATGCTAATAATTAAAATTGGATAGACTGTAATTGTTTTATATTACATTTGGTTCCCCCCCACCCCAACTCTTTAAGGAATAGGTTTACTATTATTTTCTACTTTGTCTAATAGTTTGTAGCCTGTTTTTCCCCCATATTAGATCCATCTTTTTTCCTTCCAGTGATCCAGATTATTCAGGCAAAATAATTGAATATCATTGTGGTTTAATGACAAGAGATTTACATTAGTGGAAAATATGAAAAATAATTTATAGTTTATATAATGTCTGAGATTCTAAAGTGTATTGATGTGCTGAGTTTGGAAATCGTCCTTTACCACAGACCAATTCTTCAGCTCATCCCTCATGAGAGGATGTTCCATTCTGGGAAATACATTAGAAAAGTCTAAATTATTCAATGGACATTGCTTTTAATGTTCTGAAATCAAATTCAAGTGTGGCAAATAAATCTCTAGTTATGCATTAATATTGAAATAAATGTGAGTATTCTGCCAATTGCCAGTGAATTTAATCTAGGGTTCCATTTATGCTTTGCTTTTTTTCTTCCTGTCATTGCCAGTCTTGCGTTGTCTCTTCAGATTTAGTTGGTTATGTGTTATGCTTTTGAGAGAACACTATGTTCCTGAGTCTTCCCTCCACTCCTTTACAGTGGTGCAGCTCCACTGATTTTAGTGAAATTTCTTCAGATTTACATTGGTAGAAGAGCAGGATTAAGCCCGATGTGAGTGTATGCTTGTGACAGATATGGCAATTTCCTGCAATATCTTTGGAAGATCTTACTGTATCAAGTTTGTTTGTTTGTTTATTTATTTATTTATTTATTTATTACTGGGGGCCAGAGATTGTATGTAATTCCCTGGCAGATTGTTAAAACAGTGCCTCCAGGAGCTAAGGACTTTTGGGGAGAGGGGTAATTAGGCAAGTTCACTTAGGCTGTAAAACCTCCAGAGAGAGGCTCATCTACATGAATTTAAACTGGGTTATCCAGAAATAACTTTCTGATAAAAAGCCTGAGTTTAAATTGACTCAAGGCCTTCTTTCTGATCCAGCAAAGCTCAGGGCCTTCCTGGGAAGGATTGGTAAGACTTTGGCCTACTGAGACCCATTGAGACAGATGGGTAACCTCCACTAAGTTTTTAGCATGTGTAAATGAACTTTTATTTTTTAAAATATGTTTTCTCTATAATGCTATCACCTTAAGAATAAATGTATTTGCTTACAAAAAGTTGTGAGATAACTAAACTGCTGGTAATTACATTGTTCATAGCTTTCAGAGAGAAAGTTAAATGCAGAAGCTGGCCTGTTTAGGCAATCTGGCTTGCTGGCAATATCACAGTATAGGTAGGGAACTGTGTAGCCCAGAAAAAATGTGTGTGACATTCCCCTCTGCAAACTGGACTGGTGTATTGCTGTGTCACCCCAATCCCTGACTCTTAGAGCTCATCTTACATTTGCTCTGCTGTGTGAACCTCCATTTCTGCATCAGCCCATGTATAGCCTCCTGCAAGCAAGTTGTTCCTAATTCATTAAGTGAATGCCTCTAACCAGCCACTGATGGGATTATGTGCAAACACCCCCAGTCCCAGATGCAACCCTAGGAACTTCCATCTTAACTATGTTCTGTGCTGTCCATTGAACAATGCAAGCTCATAATTAGTTTGTCAACTTATCAAAGAAATTGATATGCACCTGCCTTGTTACTTCAAGTGAAGTCTTCACACACCTTAAACTGCATGTACTGCTTTAGGTAAAACAAACAAATTAATTAAGTATAGAAAGATTTTAAGTTTTTATAAATGCTGAAGTTCACTACAGTGTGTTGACAGGAAATGCGTACCTGCACTGCATTTTTTGTGGAGGTGGTTTTACTAACTCTGCTTCTGGATCGATTGAGTCTTCACTTCTACTCAATCGATCTGGATAAATTGATCTGATGCCACCATCAGTGAAGACATATTCTTAGGGATCACAGCCAGGACTGAAGTGCGAGATGCTATGCAAACATACCATGGTATGACATAGTCCCTGCCCCAGAGAGACTGCAATTTAAATCAACAGAGTGCAAAGGGAAGCGGAAGCACAGCGAGATGAAGTGATTAGAGGTAGGAATGGAATTAGAATCCAGGTCTCCTGGGTGCTAATTCAGTCCCCTCTCCACTAGATCACAGTGAATCATTCATAGAATTATAGAATCATAGAATAATAGGGTTGGAAGGGACCTCACGAGGTCATCTAGTCCAACCCCCTGCTAAAAAGCAGGACCACTCCCCCTAAATTATCCCAGCCAGGGTTTTGTCTAACCGAGCCTTAAAAATCTCCAAAGACGAAGATTCTACCACCTCCCTAGATAGTCCATTCCAATGCTTCACCACCCTCTTAGTGAGAAAGTTTTTCCTAATATCCAACCTTGACCTCCCCAGCTGTAATTTGAAACCATTGCTCCATATGCTCCTCATTCTTACCATATACTTCACAATCGCATGTTGGGGGATCAAGAACTTTTAACTATGCTGGTGTATTTTAGATTTGTGAGAGAAGCAACAGATTTTGGAACCCTCTGTCTTTCCTACACCACAGCTTTGTCATTAACACTGCTGCCCCTGGCATTAGAGTCCCAACTGCAAACCACTGCATTTTCTGAGTCAAGTGGAACAACTGTATTGGAACTAGTACTAATCACCTCTGTGGTGGACTCTCCAATTGAAAATCCACCAGTTTTACAGTGGGAAGAGATAACAGAACAGCTGCTCTGCCTCAGCAAGTATGAAGGATGATGGCTAAAGGCTAAGAACAGAGTTCAGGATGATAACTTTGGTATCCCAGTGCCTATCCTGGGTCTGTCTCCGTAACACTGTTCTACAGAGGATTCAGTTTGGGGCTGTAGTTTTAGAAGTGAGATTTTCAACAAGGTTCTGGTTTTTGTAAAAAAACCCCGACAATCTTAGAATGAATTGGGAGATGATTCCAAAGGGGTAGCCGTGTTAGTCTATTGTAGAAAGACAACAGAGTCTTGTGGCACTTTTAAAGACTAACAGATTTATTAATCGCATGAGCTTTCGTGGGAGAAAATCCCACTTCGTCAGACGCTTTGAAGATAGGAAAGTTACAGAGTGGGGGAGTTATAGGAGCATTATCCTCTGTTTAGTCAAGTCACATAAATTGTAAGGGAGCCTTCACATGAGAAATTCATAGGAAATGAGGTTCTTTCTTTTTCAGTGAATTTGCATTAAGGCTATAAAAGTGTTTATTTGTAGATAGGAATAACAGCAATTCCTCAAATAAAGGTAACTGTTTGGAATGTTCTGCTTCTTATTGTTATGATTTTATAGAATGTGTTGTAATGATTATAGCTAGTTCCTTCTGTGTATTCCTCCATTCTTTTAATGTAAATAAACTTGCAGTCCTTGATTTACAAAACTGATGGTTTTTTTTTCTGGTACAGATTTAGCATACATGGTAGAGAAAATGTGAGGTTGCTACTGGCTCGTTTTGGAGTGATGTTGTACCCAGTTTCATTCCCTGAGACTTACTGTCAAGGCAGTTTGTCCTTCTTTGACCTTTTGAGATATTTATGCATGGCTTTAGAGTTAATAACTGCTGCCTCAGCAGGTGACTGCCAGAAATCAGGTGCTGTATCTACATATGACCTAGAACATCTCTGAACACAGCTGGAAAATCAAGGAAACACTGTTAATTTTATACAACTGCCTACCTACAAGAATAAAGGATGTTAATTTTATAGAACTGTTTAATGATCACCTTGCAAGATCAGATAGAGGAAAGGAAGGCACTGAAAGTACAAAATATTGGTGACTACCGTAATCTTCTCTCAGTTCTCTTTAAAACATACAGAAAATACCAAGTAAAAATACTTAATCATGGTTTTGTAACAGAGGATCAATTATTATGTTTTACTGCTATTACATGAAGAATCCATACTCTGATTTTTAAATACAAACCAATAAAGGCCCTGGAGCAATGCTGACTTACACTATATGAGCATCTGGCCTATGATCTTACATAGCTGCCACCTCTTCTTATAAGCAAACTTACATTTATTTAAAAATATAAAAAGGCATTCACTACTTTATATTAGACTTGTGTAGAACCCCAGGTCATATTTTTTTGTAAGAATGAAATGAAATGGCTCCTATTGAGATCCAGGTTATATATAGCTTCAAACCTGTGAATAATATTTGAATCAAAATTTAGATGTCTTCCTCTCACTGATTTCTATGCTGCTTTTTAAGGGTGATAGCTCTGCAGCAAGCACAGAAAAAGCAATTTTTCCTTGTCAGAAACTACTGAGCAATAAAGAGGCAGGGAAGAGAAATCTCAGGGGAGCTGGCTACATAACACAGGAAGATTGGGGGTGAGGAGGCTATTTTGAGAATTTGGTGGAGGAAAATGATTTTTGTGACTACTTAGCAAAAATGCCAAATTCTGCAGAAATGGGAACATGTTGTATGTATTACCCTACACTTGCCTTGCAGAAAAGGGAATGATCTGGTATTAGCACAATTTCATTCAAATAAGATGATTCTGTGCGAGTTATGATTAAAGTATCTGTAAATTGACCTTCTAGACAGAGCAGCATTTCTTGAGGGGCCTGATCCTGCAAACACTTTTCAGCTTGCTTCACTTTACTCACTTTGACCTTGCCTTGGGGAGGAAAAAAGCATGTTCTTACCTCATGCGGGTTAACGAAGGGTAACTAACACAAGGTAAAATCCTCATGAAAATAAGGCACTTGTATGGTTGGCCAACTAAAATCCTAGGCTTCCCATTAGTCTTTCCCTCAACCTGCTGACTTGTATGAAAACTATGGAAGTATCTTTTTTTTCTTCACTAGGATTTTACCACCTGTTATTTACCATTTCTCATATAATGGGCGGTAACGCACCTTTTTTGGTGCCTGTCTGGGTGCACACCCTTCAAAGTCAATGGGACTACTCATGTTTAAGGTGAAGCATGTGTGTAATCAGAGCCGAAAGTATGGAACCACAGACTGACTATAGCAGTGTCAATGCCTTTCAATCCATTCTGCAACTCTTTTAAGAAGCTTTGGTGGTGTCTTCAGGTCTGTGGTGTACATGTATATATCTGATAAGTAGAAGTGAATTGTTTAAAAATTAAAGGCTGGCTGCATTTAAGGAATAATTAACTCAGGAGTGCTTTGCTTGAAAAATTCAGTTAGGATCTACCATTGATCACAGGCTTAAATTGTTATAGACAGTGATTAGTGTGGCTGTCTATTATTACATAATCAATAAAGGTAGGTAAAGTGATAGTGCCAGACTTACAACAGAAAGCTTCCTTTCTGTACAGTTAATCTATTGGAAAGGTGCTTTTGGAATTATGGTGTCTACTCACATTCTTAGTATCATAACTTTTTGCAATCAGTGCCTCAGGCAGGGCTAATAATGCTTGAATGAATTGTCTCCAAGCTCCACCCATTCTTCAGTGAATAAATTATTACTTAAAAATTACTTAGGCTGTTTCATATCCTTTTCTAGAGTACAGGGTAGAATCCGCTGTCCTTTACAATGTTCTAAATCCAGAGTAACACCTGTATCTTCACTGGAGTTACTCCAGATTTATATCTCTATAGCAGATAGTAAAATCTGTTCTTTTTTCTTTGATTAACTCCTTATGCTGACATCGATTTATTAATGTGTAATTCCTTTCAGTCCAGCAGAGAGCAATGGGGTAACAGCCTCCCTGGCCAAAAATTATGGGGCAGGAGCAGGGAAATGGGCTATATTATTGGGGCGAGGGCTGCAGTGCCGGGCAACCAGTTGCAGTTCTCTTTTTTTTGGTCAATTCCAGAACCTCGAGGTCAGGTCTAGTTTGGTTTTTCCCAAACCACACGTCATCAACTCTGCTTTAGACAGTAGTAACTGCACTGCACTGCCTCGTTCAGCTGTTATTTCCATGCCTTGTGGGACTGTCTGTTGTTTATAAGGATATCACAAGGTTATTGGAATGAGAATGTATCTTTTGAACTTGGAAGCAATTGTGCAGTTTGCACTGCATGAGCTGAGATGTGCAGTTTGCACTGCATGCGCTGAGCTGTGCAGTTTGCACTGCATGCGCTGAGCTGTGCAGTTTGCACTGCATGCGCTGAGCTGTGCAGTTTGCACTGCATGCGCTGAGCTGTGCAGTTTGCACTGCATGAGATGAGCATCTCAATACAAAACACACCTGTGTCTGCCACAGTTAAAAGGAATGAATATGTGCCTTTCAGATTGACGCTTTGGGCACTTTGTTCTGACAGCAGTGGGATTAATTCTCTACTGTGGGGTTAGAATTTTTGGGGTTGGGTGTGGAGGTTGGGAGATAAGATAAATATTAAAAAAGGATCTTTTGGGAAATTAATCCTCACCCCGTCTTCTGTGTCTAGGACATTGGACTCAGAGAAAAGCCTGGGCTTTCATGATGAGGCTCAGGAGGCTGGAGTTTGTGGATCTTCACAAGCTTCTCAGGGTCATGGTTGAAATGTGAAAGTGAATTGGTTTGGCCCTGGGAAGCTAGATTGCTTTGGGTTTAAGCGGGCCAGTGACAGAATGATTACTTACTTCCACAGCAGCCAGGACAAATTGTGTTTAGGTGGCATCTTGTGTTGACTTTTAAATTAAAATGAAGTAGAAGCCATCTAATGAGCACTTGCGTTGGTTATCAGTGGCCCCTGTCACTGCAATGTCTTAAATTTTGGGCCAGATCTTGTAATCAGAATATATAAGTAATTTCTGCTGACTTCTATAGGTACACATACAGTTACAGTAGGTTCTTTATTATGGTATCTCTGTTGATAGTGAAAAGTGCACACAGCTGAGAGTTCTAGCAAATGAAAAGGGTAAAGAGGGACAGACAGGATATTCAGTGTTTCTATGTATGTATGTATGTATTTTTTTTTCTCATGTTTCATGTGAAGGAACATAGTTGTGACTTGGAACAAAAATAGGTGAACCTCTCATGGATGATTTGTAACTAGAAAAAGTCTGAAACAAATCAAATTCCATTTGATATTCCACAAGTATTGGATAAAATGGGTTTTAGTGTTTCTAATCCGATGATTTTATTCTCAGAAGTTATAGGCAAGGAATGAATACATTTATTTAAATGACATGAGAAAAGTAATTACTTTTTTTGCCTACCTTTTATTCACAATTCTTGTATTTGATGTGTAAAAGGATAAAACCTCATTCTTGGTCATAACAAAAGATTTTAATCCATTTGGTTTCCATTAAATGTAAACATACTACAACAATACCTGCTATGGTATTTCAGCTAATATTTCATGCGATAGGTCAGGGAATACCAGCCTGCTCCCTTTCAAACTTTATGTATTTCCTTCTAAAACTGTTTTTTTAAATGGGAAAGCTTAAGATGTCCCTGTTCTCCAGTTACCTAAAAAGCTTTCTCAAAATGCTGTAAGCCTATAGAATTTAAGAGACGATACATTTCTATATGTTTTATGAACCATTCTATATAGCAGAGAAAAGATTCTTAATTTACTTTTTCAGGATAGTTCGAGAAGATCTGTAAAACAGTTATTTTCTATGGAAATGCATGACACTTCTCCATAAGGATTCCTTAAACTTTCTAAATTAGTTAAATTTCTGATGAGATTAGAAATCACAGAAAAAACATCACATTTGGGCCCTATTCTATACCCAAGCCTCTATGTAGAATAAAAAGCAGCTCCTGTTATTAAACAGCAACAAAAAATGTGTCATTTGTTTCTTTGTATTTTGGGGCTTTTGTTTTTTAAATTATTGTTAAGGTGTACATATGTAACCCTTCTGCCAAACAGTTAACAGCATCACACAGGGCTAAGATAAATATATCTAGGGTTCCTCTTGACAAACAACTAAAGTCCCCATCCCAGAAACTAGGCACTTCTTCCCAGGTTCTCTTAACAGGTAGCGTTTCTCCATTCCCAAGCAGTCTGAGTGTGTACAAGAAAGGATACAATTGTTAGGGGAAAGAGAACACAGTTAAAAACTTGGGAAAACCCCAGCAACAGAATAAATATGCAGATAAAGATGAAAATAAACGCCCAAATCCATGATCACAATACCTCACATGCCTACTAAATCCCACTCTCAGATTTCATCAGTGAGTAGCAGTAGTCCAAATGCCTCTACAGGCCTAGTCCCAGTTCCCAGGGAGATATTGACTGCAGGTGCTGCTGCCCAATCCAGCAGAGTGATTCAGTGTTGTTAAGGTTCTGGGTAGGTGGAATGTCACCAAAGCGCACTCAGCTCCTGACATCAGTTGCAGTCAAGTCTTTAGTCTGTATCATCTCTTGCAGCACAGTTCCTGTGGAAGGGAAGCTAAGAGTCTTTAGGATCCTTTAGCAGAGTTCTAGCTGCATAGAAATAGGTTAGGAAATAGGAAAAACGATAAGGGTGTTTTCCTTCAGAGTCTCTCTGGGAGCGCAGTACCTACCCCTCCATTCAAGTTCCTGCATAGTCATGGTGACGCACCATGTGTCACTATAGAAATTATGGGTAAATCACCTATACAGATGAAGCCATTCTGTTGCAGCATTTTCCCCTTTACTTTAGCAAGCTCACTAAAAACAGACGTGAGGACATGGCGGCGTGGGTTGTCCAAGCCTGTCACACATCCGCATGTATGTGTGTGCGCATATTTGCTTGTTCGGCCTGAGTTGGAAATCACACCGCTGGCTGCAGTGTAGGCTTACTTTAAGAATTGTGAGGCTGGATCCTGAGGCCGATATGTGCCAGAATCCCAAGACCAGAGGTGGGTGCACTCAGAGTGAAAAGGATGGTGCTAGTCTGGTAACCATGATGCCCCATTTTCATTGAAAACTTCAGTGTGTACTCTGTAGGCCCTTATGTTATTGACTGCAATTCAAATGGAGTTTGTTGCTGTTATATGAAAGCTTAGTTTTCTGAAAAGGCACTAAGAACCTGTGCTATTGATTGCAGGATGATTGGTGTGTTGCTGAAGTTTAACAGTGAGTTGTTACTGTAAATGTTCTTACAGACCCTCTGGAATCTGGCTGTCACTCAAGCAAAATTTGATATTGAAGTTTTTACCGCACACATCCTGAAACATTTTGGCACTTTTTTAGGCTGACATTTAGTGCTCCAATTTGCAGCAGGAACCTGGACAGGAAAATTGCTATTGAAAACATCTTATACCAAGGGCAGGCAGTACTGCCTCTGAATGTTCCCGTTAACATGGAACTATGTTTTCTTTGCTTGTTTTCAGCCTGATTGTCAGTCAGTTGCGTTTGACAGTGTTCTTTGTCACAGTACAGATGCATTTTCTCAGTGCAACCGCCCCATATGAGCAGCTAAACTGATCTTGGCAGGGCTCTATGGAGCTGGGTGCTAAAATCTCTCACAAGAAGAGTGGGAAGGTTGTGGTATTAGCATTTAGAGGAACAAATAGTCCCATTAAAAAGAAGAAAGTATTGTGTGAAGGAAAAAAGAACATGAAACTTTGGTTGTATAGAAAGCTGTGACTGAGAGTTGAGTAGATATAACTGGTGAATAGAGTTAAATTATAAGAACTAGTGCTGTAAAAGAGTAAAACAATCCATGACCCTAATTTATCAATGTTTGCCACTGATGCGTATGCACAGTATATTTACATTCGGTGTCTGAGACTTACTGTCCCCTTGCATATGAAAGATGCTGTTCTACGGGTGTGAAAATTATTGCTTCTAAGAGGGGACACTCACGGTATCAGGAAAGGTACAAATAGGGCTTGATTAGTGGCATGCACTAATCGGGAAGAAAGAAATCGTCATCATAAAACGTCATAAGAATATGCAGTAAAACTAAAAAGAACTAAGCAAAAAATCTTGTAAAAAATTAGCCAAAAGAAGAAACAAATATTTATTTTGAGCAATAATGCTGAAATCAATAATAGCAGCTGTGGCTTCCCTTAATTCTTATGAGTAACCATTCACATTCCTGAAAAGCAGTGTCCCCTCTTAGAAGCAATAATAAGCAATTCCCAAGGACTACTCACTGGTTTTGCCTCATGCTAAAATTAACTTCGCATGGAGTCAGCTTTAAGACAAAATTCTCACCTTTGTAATGTAGGTACATGGTGGGGGCAGTAATTTTAGAACTATGGTGATAAACTATGTCCTTCCATCAGATCTATTTCTATCATCTTACATTTGTGCCATCTCCTACATTACAGGCCAGTAACCCTAACTACAATACCAAGCAAAGTGGTTGAATCTACAAAAAAGAACAGCATTATCAGACACAGAGGAACATGATATGTTGGGGAAGAGTCAACATGGCCTTTGGAAAGGGAAATCATGCTTCAGAAATCTTTTAGAGTTCTTTCAAGGTGTCAACAAGCACATTGGCAAGAGTGAGTCATTCAATATAGTATACTTGGACTTTCAGAAACACTGACAAAGTCCCACACCAAAGGCTCCTAGGTAAAATAAGCGGACGTGGAATCAATGGGAAAGTTTTTTCTGGGATCAGTAACTGGTTAAAAGATAGGAAATAAATGATAGGAATAAATGGTCAGTTTTTGCAATGAAGGAAGGTAAATATTGGGGTTCTCCAAGACTCTGTATTATTCAACTTATTCATTAATGATCTGGAAAACAGGGTGAACACCAGCATCCATAAAATTTTCAGATGATACAAATTTACTTACGATATTTAAGTCCGAGCTGTCTGAGAAAAGTGGCAGCGAGATCTCACTTGATTGGGTAACAAAACGGCAGACAAAATTCAGTGTTGGTAAGTGCAAAGTAATACAGACCGGAAAATGTAATCCTAACTATACCCATACAATGATGGAGTCTGAATTAGGTGTTACCACTCAATAAAGAGATCTTGGATAGTTCTCTGAAAACATCTGATTCATGTGCAGTGACAATAAGAAACGCAACAGAATAGCATTGAAGATAAATACAACAATATCATTTTGAAATGCTTTGGCACTATAGTCATTGGGGCCCTATAAGTACCTAAAATAGATATTTGTAGATATTTGTCCTGAATTGTGCCTCATAGGAGACTTATAATAGATTCCTGTTAATTAGGTTTGCTGGGTAGTTTCCTGTTCAGCTACCTCTTTGATAGGGTTATTATAACTGTCTGTCATTTTTGCTTTCGATAGCCCTTTTGTCTCCATTTTCAACACCCTGTCTTCTCATGTCTTTTCTTTAGTCTTCATACTCTCACTTATTAATCACCCACTTAAAATCATGTATTAATTTACTGAAACTCAGTGGGGGATTTCTTTTAACATATTTCTGATTTGGTTACCTACTGTGCATATTTTCTTTTCACTGACTTTAATCATGTTGATTCTTTTGATCACTCACTAATTCATTACACTTAAGATCATTTAGATTATATTTAAAGAACTCAACATGTTAACCATCAGATCCCTATCAAGTCCTCTTTTTCTCATTGGGATATCTCCTTGGATCTTTTCTTTTTTCACTAGCACCCTTTTCTCTGCTTCATCATTTAATGTTTTTCACTCTTACTAATTAATTTGTGCTTTTCCTCATTTACAATAATTTCAAAAGATTTTATTCTAACTGATTCATATTCTCACACCCTGATTTAGACTGAGTAGTAATTTTCTCTTTAAGCCAAACTTTCATTGAAGTATCTCCCTACTTCCACTGAAGACAGTGGAACTATATAAGAAGTAAAATACTACTCAGTTATTCAGGGAATCAGAATCTGACCAGTTATGACCTGTCATCTGCAAATGACTTACCTCATTTCTGTTCCTGGTGTTGATCTAATGGGTATAAATTATTAGGAATTAAATCATCCTATTGATGATATTGTCATGTGTGTTGGCTAGCGGTTAGTGGAGGTAGTAATAATATAGCTGAAGGGCAATGGGGTTATCGCTGGCTGTTTAGCACCATTCAAGCTGTTTAGAACCATTCATTTTCTTCTTATCTTGAGTGCCACAAACCTAATAGAAATTAATCTGTGATCTTCAAACAGCATTTGGTTGCATCTACAAAATAAAAAACAGTAGATATCTATAGTCAGTACTTGGCCATTGACCCAAACCACTCCTTTCCATATTGCCTTGCTTCTACTTTGCCTCCACTGACAATAAATACCCTGTCTAGTAGCATTTGCACAAGGGTTGTCAAACTCATTTGCTATGGCAGGCCATATTTGACTTAAATGTACTTCAAGTGGGCCATACATACCATAAATCAAAATACTATGGCACTCTTGTGGCATCCCGAAGTGCCGTGTATATGAAACTGTGCTCTCCGTGGTCATGCGGAGCGCAGTCTTGCATATTCAGCGCTCCATCATGTTGTGAGATCTGAAAATCTTAGAGCATTGTGGAGCGCTGAGTATATGAGAGCCCCCCCTCCCCCTCTCTCTCCCCCCCCCTCTCTCTCTCGGAGAGTGTGTGGTCCCGCATCCAGTGGCATGGAGCCTCCAGACAGCCCAGTCTAGGTTCATGGCACACACACAGCATGAGGCACAGCAGACCAGTCTGTCCCTTGACTGAGTTAACTTTGTAGGTCAGGCTGCTGGGCTATTGGTGGTGGTGGGAGGGTGTAGCTTAGAGCCACAGCCTGAACTTAAGCCACGTGCTTTAAATGCCAGGGCTGATTTTAGCCTCTGTCTATCAGAGACTGGAGAGTTAGCCTGCTGTCTGTCTTTAGGGGCATTTGATCAGTGCACAAGTATGGTTAGCATGATCTAGTGAAAAAAAGCATCAGGATAGGAACCAGAAATTTCTGCTTCTAATAGAGCTTCACAATGTGACTTTGAGTAAATAGCATAACTTCTTGGTTTCTGTTTTATCCAACTGGGAAAAAATGGGGAAAACACCTGCTTCCTTCATTAGGGAGCTGTGGGAATTTGTTGTACAGCTTTGAAAATGTGAAGAAATAAAGTGCTAAATATATGTCCTGCTACTAGACAGAGGCTGTGCTTGTTCAGTTATGCAATAAGGTGTCCATAGTTCAATATCTTGTGTAGATGAATTGGGGTTTATATATATGTTTTTCCAGGTCATTTCATTCTGTTGGCCATGAGGTTTGAGGTTTTGTTTTAAGTCCCGGTAATACATTGGCCTGCTTTAGATTCTAATTCTCACAATCCAATACTTGTCCTTATACTTTTAGTGTGTCCCAAATTGCTCATAGAGTCACACAGGGATCATTTTGGATTCCATTCTATTCTGTATTTATATGCTTCTTTAGGGCACTATTATTCATGCTCACAGGCTTTACTGTTGCATTTATGCTGACAACTCCCACATCTATTTTTCAGTACCTACTGACCCAGTGTTGACTCTCCTTTCACTGCATGATTGTCTTTGACATTATAGTTTGGAATGGATGTCATCTAACTTTCTTTATACAGACAAGAATGAATTGTAGCTCACAGGACTATTTCAATACCATTCTCTATATTCCTTGTTTTTCATTGATTTTGATAGATGTATTACCGTATCCAACCTTATTTTTAAACTGCATATACCTAGAGATAGCTTTGACTGAGCTTAGTATGATATATATATATATATATATATATATATATATTATTGTAGGGAATAGAGAACCCAGTTATGATTAGAGCCCTGCGTGGATACAAAAATGTGGATCCGGACTGGACCGCACCCGCCCAATGTCAGTCTTTATTTGATCCGCGATCCGCATGCCATGTTTTATGTGGATCCGGAACTGCATCCGCAACCAAGCTTGGGCTCACAGTCAGCATTTTAGCATTTGATTGGCTCATTCACAATGTGTCCCACCCATTTTTTCCTTTCCTTGTTTGTGATTTGCATGCTGTGCTGTTAATCAGATTTCCTTGGCCACCAATGAAATTTGTGATGGCATGCGAACCACAAACAAGAAAATGAAGAAGTGGGCAGGGAAGACATGGGGAATGAGCAAATCAAAGGCCAGCATACTAACTGACTGACAGTGAGTGGTGTCTCTCCAAGCTCCAACCTGTTGTGACTGAGACTCTGGCTGGCTGGCAGACCACCAATCAGAGCTCAACTGGGATGGGATGGAGCACTTCCTTGTTCCCCTGTGTGCTGCTGACCATGCAAATCATAGCAGCAGCTGCAGGGATTTATCATAAAAATACAATCCGCAGCTGCAGCCACTCCGCAACAATGGGGCTGCGGATATCCGCACCTGTACCCACGGATGCGGATACCAACGGATCTGCAGAGCTCCAGTTATGATCTGGGTGGCATTATGTTAGCTGCTGTACAAATATATAGGAGATGGCCTCTTCTCCCCAACATCTTGCAATCTAAATAGACAAGGCCTGGATAGAGATACAGTATATAAGCAGAGTGACCCAGGAATTGTCATGTTAGTTCATTGTTTGTTTGTTTGTTTTTGGAGGGGGGAGGTGTTTTATTTTTCTTTGTTCATTCCTTTCCTCACCTCATTCCTTTCACATATATATATATATATATATATATATATATATATATATATATATATATGCGCATTAAGGGTCACATCTTCAGCTGGTTTAAATCAAGATAGCTTCTTGAAAAATCAGCCCATAGGTGTTTTAATTTCGGCACCCAAAATTAGTAGACACCTTTGACAGTTTCAGCCGTAATATCTCTCTGTCTCAGTTTTCCAGGATGCTGTGATGATAAATTCATTCATATGTGTGAGAGACAAAGTGGGTGAGATGATATCTTTTATTGGATCAATGTGTGTTGGTGAAAGAGGCAAGCTTTCAAGCCATGCAGTGTGTATGAAGCATTCAGATATTAGCTTGCGAATACTGTAGAAACAATTTGAGGAAATTCATAATTTTCCATCCACTGCAAGGTCTGCACATTAAATAGGGCTTTGGGGCTTCACATTGCATCAGGTGGATAAAAAGAAATATCCTTCAATAACTACACATTCACTGGATGAGGCAGGGCTCTTGTGGAAAAAAATAGCATGTGCTGATGTACTTAAAAATGGTATCCTAATGCAAACAGAGAAATGGGCCAAATCAAAGTTGAACAGACAATGATAATTCTGACATTTCTTTACGTTTGAATATTTGATTTTGCAACTTTAAAATTCTTTTAAGGTAGTTTTTGGGTGTAATGTGTAGGAATAGAAGTGAAAGAATGGAAGAGACCTTGATAGGTCATCTAGGCCTTCTCTAGACTGAAAAAAACTGTGAGGATCCGTGAGGATCAATGCAGCAGGATCGATTGAGCAGGCAGTGTAGACCCGCTCAGTCAATCCCGGAAGCACTCTCTGGTTGATACAATAACTCCACCCCTTCAAGTGGAGTGAGGGTGCTTCAAGTCTTCACTAGGCTCTGTTGATGCCACGGAGGTAGAAGTAATTAAGTCGGCAAGAGATATGCAATTTGCGGCACTGAAATCAATGTAGCAATATTGATTTACACCAGCTCAGGTACTGGCCATTATTTTGGCAAACACAATATTTTGGTCTATTAATAAAATAGAAATATTGAAAATAATTTTGAGGATTAATTAAAAAGTATTTTAAAAAACTTTATAAAGTGCTGAGAGGAGGATGCTCCTTTGGGTATGTAGATCATCGTGATGCAGAGCTGATATTGCTTCCTCCACAAAAGAATTTGGAAAGATAAAGAAGTTTCTTCTAGTTTGGTGATAATTGACTCCCTATGGAAGGCAGCATTTTAAGTTGTTTTACAAAATGGAATTAGAGTGATGAGGCTTGATCAAGAGAATGAAGTTCCAGTGCTTGGAAGTTCCAGGATAATAGTGCTCTTCTGTCTTAAATTTTGCTTAGGTCTCTACTCTCACTTTCTTTTTCACTTATCTTCCTGCTTTCTTTCTCTATTCCTTATTGCTCATGAGAAACACAATTCCTGATCATATTATTCCTCCGAGAGATCTCTTGACTGGCTTCATGCAAAGAAAAAGATTGATTTAAGGATTCTCTCCCTTGCGGGCATAGTCATGCTCTCAATCTGTGGGATCTCCTTTGCTTCTGAAGTCTGGCTTTTACATATAATTCCATTTGAAAAGAAACTATTATATCGGTATATGTTTAATTACCTAGTTATTCTTTTATTCAAAGATTGTGCCTGTCCTTAAACTGTAGGTGCAGGAATCATTCAAGTTTCAAAAACAAAACAAACAAACAAACAAGTCAAACATTGAATAAAACAAAGTTAATCCAATGTTGGATCAAAAATACCACGGGGTCAACATGCAACCCTAAGTCATGCAAGGTTTCCCACTTAAACCAGGGGGCGTCATTACACATGACAGGGCAGTAGAATTGGACTCTGAGAGACATCAACCTATCTTGCAGTAAAACCCATGTGTGGAGGCTCAGCTGGTGGGAAACTGGAGGGCATTCCCCATGAATGTTCTTATAGGTGACGTGTGAGGGAGATGAAGAATAGACTTCGGTATGTACCTCCAAGTGCGCAAAGCTCCTGGTAAAGGTCTGGATCCTGGAGCATCAGAAGAGGCCACTGATACTTGTATGAGGAACCCTGTGCCTCCACAGGAGTCCTGTCCCTCTGTAGAACAACTTCACTGGATTTGTGGTATCAGGGACTGCCCCTGGCCAGAGATGCCCTGGGAACCCCATTAAAAGGGAATCCTCACCGTGGAAGGTTGCTTGTGAAAAAAGACAAAGCAGCCATGTAAGCTCTGTGAAGCCATAAGGTGGATAAAATGCATTCCTCCCTTCTCCCCAACTTCATCCACCCCTCCCTGCCATATGTAGATCCTTAGACTAAAAGAGGTGCCTTTGCAAGGCCCAGAAGAAGAGGGATAGTGGCACAGAGGAAGCTGAGCAACACTTTCTCTGTGAAAGGAAATTCAGAGTAGATGATCTGGTTGTCCCTTCTGTCCTTAAATTCCATGACTATATGGAGATGTCCATGTTTAGAGTAGGGAGGGAGGTATACTGCATATGGCCTTCTTGGTGGAATTCTCTTCCTCATAGTCTTTGATTTTAGTCTTAGGCTATATTTAAGTCTTGTCCTCAGGACCACTTGGACAGTGTTGAGTTTTCATTGTGCATTCCCTAGTTGGATTTGATTTCAGAGGCTATTTACAACTTCACAGTGTTGACAAAGAGGCTGCTGAGCTGAGAGCAAAGAGTACATTTTACCTTCTTAACCTTGATTTATTGTCGCTGCTGTTTGCACTGTTTGTTCCATAGTTAGATTTCTTTTCACTTCTCTAATGGGAGAATCTAAATCATATATATGAATTTCTACAAATGTTTATCTCTCTAAATTTAAGCATGTTAAAAACTGAATATAGTCTTAAAAACTAACATAATTTTTAACCATTTATGATCAAATGTGAGTTTCTCCTGCAAAGAAATGAACCTTTTTCTGGGGATTTTCTTAGTAGCTCTAGGGGAATGAAATCTCCACAACAAGCAACAAATTGCACAGCTTCTCCATTACTTCTCCACAACTCTAGAGAGGTTAAGGATCACAGAGCGTCACCATAAAATAATGCTTTTTGGTATGCAGAAGATATACGGTTTCCAAGCCTGGATACTTCAGTTCTGTAGAACTTTGTCTGTTCCGTTTTAGTTTGGGCTCTGCATCTCTAAGCGCTGGGTACTGAGCTAGCATTTACCTTTTATTATTGTATTTGAAATTAGACCGACCTGTTTTGCTTTTATTTATAGTCATCTCTTTTTCATTGTAATGAACTTGTCACAGGATTGTGTTTGAATCCTAGAGTATAGGAATGGATACGATTTGTTGTGACTGCTCAATCTCCTTGCTATTGTAGGACAGTATACATTTTTCTATTGTTTTATCCTCCATAATTTTCAGTGTCCACTTGAGAGGATACTCAGCACTTTTACTGGGGGGTTATTCCAAAACCTACTATATTTCTGTGTTAAATTCACAACAGTACATAAAAAAAACTTCAATAACAAAAACTGCTTTCATTTACATCAGAATAAAATATACATAAATGGTTTAGTTACCTTCAGTTTGGCCTAAACTAGCCTGATACTGTGTTTTTGTTAACACCACTTTCTCTGAGATAAATTAAAACTAGTGTATTTTCTCTCCCGATTACTCTGTACTTTCTTATAATTACCTGAAATTATACCACACCGAACTCTTTGCCATTAAAGTTATTATAAAGTGAGCAGAAGGTAATTGTTTTAAGTCTATGGATTTTAATTAACTACTTTAAAAGACTTAGCAACTGACTCTGAAGACTATAAATCAATTAAATAAAATGATTACAAATGGATGCATAGATATACATGCATACATGGCTAGGAAGCAGACTGTGCTCATATATATGTGAAGGCAACATCCAGTACAGCAAGTCTTTGTTAATGATATTTTGGCTTCATTCAGAGAAAAAGGAGGGATGCTTTTTTCTATAATTAGGTTAACTCTTTCCTTTCTTTTCTTTTTAATACAACTTAGCATAGTCCATTGCATATGATATAATATTGTTTATTTCATACATTTAAGTGTAAAAGTAAAACTGCTTTTAGAAATGGCAAGAGTGGGAAAAGGGGGCAATATTAATCCAATTGGTAATATCCCCTGAATTTTGGTGTAGCTATCGTGAATAAGATTTCCAAAAACTTTAGGCATGCAGTTGCTATATTTGCATGTGCTCATTAGGACCTGCAGTCATATACTTAATATCTGCCCCATCTCCATCATCTTGCACAGTTACGATGTTGAATGAGATGATGATCTTAAAAGTATCTTGCATTTTTAGTGCATTTTAATCCTGTAAAACTTTGCACTGCTTTATAAGTTATGCATATATGAAAACGCGTGCACATTCAGGACATTCCTGAAGTGAAGCCACTTCTGGCTTAGCCATTATTAATTAGGTGTTGATCTAGAACCCTTCCTTGACCTGGACATAGTGTGCTGAACGCAAGATTTGATTAGAATACAGCACTGTTTCATGCCTCTTTTAAGCCACTCCCCTGAGCCTAAGGCTGGGGACTTACGGGACAAGTTAGAGAAGTATCAAGGAGTTGGTGATAATGGTGGTCCATGGTAAGAGTTATAATGAAGCAACATGACTACCACATGACAACTCTCATTGTGTCCTGACACATACCTGTCTCTGGATGTGTCTTAGAGCTGGCTGTGATGATTATGCACCCTGCAGAAATGCTCCTATGTCAGGGAAACCTTAGGTGGCTGGTCAAGCCAGTTGGACAGCCCCCTATACACTGTTAAAACACCACAAAAACTCCACAAAAGGAGGTCGGTTGGGGTGAAGGTCCAGATGTGGCCCATATTTTCCTTTCCCTTACAATTTTCTGTTCTTTGATGTACTAAAGATGGCAAGCTTTAGTGAATCCTTTAGTCATTGGGCTTTTGACAGCTTCTAAAACGCTTTGCTACAGACCAGGATAACATTAGATTGCCAGACACTTATTCATGTAAATAGGCTTTCCAGGCACAAGTTAACTTTTCAAAAAATGTGACAAAACAATCACAAACCCAATTGCATGCAGTTTTATTTTGATTGTACAGAATTTGCTCCATGTTCACTAGTTTCAGAAAAAGTCATTTAATCTGATTTATTTCAAGAAAGAAATACAGTACAAGACACTTTCACGGTAAAAAGCAAATTGTTCCAAAATAGTCATGTAAATTTGCCATAAATTTACCTTCTATATTCCAGAAGAAAACTATTACATAGTAGCTGCTTCCAGAAGCTCTTACAAATGCCTATAAGGGACTTATTTTAACATGCAGATTTTCTGAGGATTTCAGGCTAATGGAAAGAATTGTTCCATATGCAATCAAATATTTTACCCAGAGTTCAGTTCTGCAAGGCTTAGTGTCTCCTGAGAGGAGCAAAATGCTCCCCATTCTCACTGGAAGCAATGGGAGTTGACCGTGCTCACTGTCAAACTGGACCACGCTCTTTTTTTTGTCCTGTGTCTAGGAGGAAAAAGAAAAAAGTCACCTGCTGACAGAAATTCTCACTCAGCTTCTTATCTCTGCATATATTCTGTAGCTACTGAAGCTGTCCTGGTACTAAGTTGTGTTCAGCGTAATACAGCTACTGTAATTGCGTCCTAAGTATGAATCATTTGGATGGCTGACAAAAATATAAACAAGGAGTCGTGTGGCTCTTTTAAAGACTAACAAATTTATTTATAGCATGAGTTTTCGTAGGAGAAAATCCCAATTCATCAAACACTTTGAAGAAGGGGAACTTACGGAATGGGAGGAAAATAAATGCAGGGAAGAATAAGTCATAGGATCACTTTAGACTGATCTTCAAAGTGGCTGACAAAGTGGGAATTTTCCCCCCAAAAGCTCCTGTGATAAATAAATTAGTTAGTCTTTAAAAATGCCACAGGACTCCGTGTTTGTTTTGCTGAAATAGACTAAGACGGCTACTCCTTTGGAACTTGACAAAAATATATAAATCAAGGAAGTGAATGTTAAATGCAGTTCAAGTTATAGCTACTATGACTGTAGATGCATATGCCTTAATATATCTAGTGACTGGTAAAAGATACATTTTTTCACATAAAAAAATCTTTATATTTTAACTCATAGCTGTAAATTTGAGACATGCTGTAAACAGAGAACTTCAAACACTCTAATGCCCCTTCCTGTTGTTATTTCTCACTCATTAAAGTTGTCAACAGTAGGAATGAATACAAAAGAACAAATACTTTATCCATTTAGTTACATTGTTCTATGGCTGAAGAAAGCAATGTGCTAATTGGGTACCAGAAATTATTGTTAACTATATTAATTCACTGATTAAATAACTTCTTTATTGAGTACAGAGACAAGTGTGTACAGTAATGTACTTTAACAAATGCATATTTTCAAGGGGCCTTGCTTACTCACATTGATCATGGCTTACTCTGCATGTTCTGCCATTGAAGTATGAGTCAGGCTGGCAGAGTTAATCTCAACACTCTTTTTCAGGAAACTGGATGGCTCAAGGACTGCGAGCTGATTGCAGGGGCCTGGGCGTATAAAAGGAGTCTGGCTATACAGCTATGACTATATTTACGAGGAATGCACTTGTAGCATAGCCACACAACTCAGCATCCACTCATTGAAACCCTGAGTGTACAGAAAAATGCATACTCAGAAGATTGACTGGCTGCAGTCACAGAACTTCTGCAATAGAAATGAGATTGTTACATCTTAGGGTAACAATAAACTCCTATCTTAGCAGTTCGTTTTTTCAATGAGAAATGAATGAGTTTCAAAACTGGACCTGTTAATCTCTCTGCCTCCAGTACAATAATTAACCGTTGGAAACCATTTAAATTCTTACTGATCATCTAGCCATCCTGCTAGTTCTAAATCTAACATACATGCTGGAGTTAAAAAACAAAACAAAACCCTACTATGTAAATCTACAGTTCTTTCATCTACATAGCTGCTCTTATCTAAACAAAGGAAAGACAAGGAACTTTTCACTATTTGCATACAACTAATAATTGACTCATTATCCTACTATCTTCCTCCTGCCCCATTCTTCTCATCACAGGGTATTAATGCAGTGGTTCTCAACCACTGTGATGGGACACCTTATTGTGTCGCAACACAGTGATACGTGAGTCATGGAAAGCTGGGGAGATGGCTGGATTCGACTGGGGGGGGGGGGGAGAGGCTGGTGTGTTCTGTAGGGTCTCTATCAAGCATGTCACAACCCACAAAA
This sequence comes from Pelusios castaneus, assembly GCA_007922175.1. NCBI lineage: Eukaryota > Metazoa > Chordata > Testudines > Pelomedusidae > Pelusios > Pelusios castaneus. The sequence goes on from ML685816.1 coordinate 3,457,163, forward strand.
GGTTGAGAATTAATTGTGTTAATGTATGGTTGATTTCTGCATCTCATCCCCAGCTAACAGTAACTGGGAAGAAAAGCCTGATAAAAATACTGTAGATAGATAGACAGATGATTTCATTATTATTCTTTTTGGATAAGGGCTGCAAACTGCAACTGTAAGAATTATTGACTTCTTAGGGTTTTTCTATTCTGTGTTCATGTAGGTCACTGCCAAATGTGCAGTTCAAACTATAAAAGCACTTGAAAGCAGTTTTGGTTCAAGTTTGACCTGCATTTGTAAAGCTTGTGAGCGTTTTCTGAAGAATCTTGTGTTCTCAAAATGTCCATCAAACCTTTTTGCACATGTGTAGTTCTCCTGCCGTGAATATCATATGTATTTTGACACTACTTTTCACTACAAAATTTGGAGTTTGAATGATGTTCTGTGTGAAAACTTTCAGTGTGGCTATTAAAATTATTACTGGTTCAAGTAAACCTGATGAGAATTTGTAGGAATCCATATTAATCTCTATGCTATATCAGTCTGTACAAATATATCTGAACATGTCTCCATCTAGTGGCCTGGAGTAAAATACCTGCTATTTAATCCCAATTACAGTAGTTAGTCGTTTAGGTCAGTGTTTCCCAAACTATGTACCGTTCGGTGAGATGTGAATAGGTGTTCCATGAAAAATTTAAATGGTAGTGATATTTTTCCTTCTACCTCTTTTAAATCAACTTTTGAGCAATACATGCGGCAATTCTTCAGTATGAACACCCCCCGCTAATCTCCCCCCCCCCCCCAGACAAGCATGTATGTTTTCTGTCGATATATTTCAAGCCCCAAAGTATTCTGTGACCAAATTTGTTTGGGAAATGCTGCTTTAGGTCAATTAGTCTGGGTTTGAATATCACTGATGAGTATGGGGTGTGTATGAAATTGTTGCAATTCAGTGAAGAAACGTGAACACATTTTTTTCTTCACCTTTAACTATGGGCTCAGAATAAGATTGTCAAAAAACCCCAGTTTCACTCATATTTGAAACGTGGGGGCTACTGTTTGAAACTAAGGGCCTACTCCAAACCTGTCTTAATTGGTTCTGATATGCAAAGCTTGTAAGTACTTTTCAAACCAACCTCCGTAGACCTCTGCATTTCTCTTTTCCAGCCATTGTGTGGTTTGTATGTATTTTGCTGCCTAAAGATAATAAGATGCCAATTATGTTGTATGAACACTTTAATCATGGGCAGATGAAAGACAGTTGGATTTTAAAATCATTTTGGCCAGAGTTTCCAGCTTTCTTTATAAGAATACTTTCCATTTTTATAGCACTTTTGTGGTGCTCAGAATGCATACTGAGCAATTTGTCGGCTATTTCTTCTCCTACCTACTAAAGATCCCAGAGTACTTTAAAACTGTATTCTTCACTAAAATGCTGCCCCCTGAGAGGTAGACAAACAGCTGGTTCATAGCATATTACAAAAGCATGGGGAAAATTTTGACCAAGGACAGGACTCTCAGAGCAACTCACTTGCCTTAACAAGACTGCTGTGGTGTGCTGGCTGAGTAACTCCTTCTGTGTAGTAAGACCAAAGAATGGAGCCTCTAACATAATGCCTCATTTGTATGGCGAAGATTGCATTAAATCCCTCTCTCTTCAGACATACCCATCCTCTGACAACAGGTGCCCTCCATCATGAGAGTAAAGCAGTGGATAAAAGAGGGGCTTGAGACTCACTGCCACTCCACTTACTCATTCACTTGCAACCACTATTGGTCTCATTCTGGAGCAAATGTCTTGTTCTACTTGTTCAATCTTCTGAAAGGACTTGTTGAATTAAGACCCTACTTGTATTAAAAGTGCAATGTCTCCTGGTTCCTAGCTCCCCCTATAGTCTTTAACATCACTATACAGCAGGGGTGCACAACCTTTTTTGGCCAAGGGCCAAATTGCATTTTCTAAGGCCACTTGAGGGCCACAAATGCAACGTGCAGGGGGTGGGGTGTCATGTCCTGTGATCCTCCCGGTCGCTTAGCTGCCAGAGGGCCACACAGAACATACTAGCAGGCCAGGTTGTACACCTCTGCTATAGAGAAACAATCCTCATCCCCCTGAAGTGGCTGGCCTTTATATGGTCTCCAGAATAGGGGCTACTCCAGAGGGTTCTGGAACTAAGGGGGAAAATTTGTAATGCCCTCTATTGTGCTGGAAATACTTCCTAAAATAGGTGAGGTGGTAGGCTTACTTCCTTCCCTCCAAAGAAGAAGGGGATTCAGTCATCTTTTTTAACAGTCTTCAAGAACAAGGATACCAGCCATCCAGCTCAGACATCAGGGCATTCACCTTCGACTGTGTTGTGAGGCGTTTGGCAGGGTCATCTTAACTATGTGTCTCTACTCTCTTAATCAATGTCTGTCTGTCTTTGGGGACTTGGGTGGTTGATGCACCTTGGTCGCTTCTATTTTCTGCATATGGCACACAATAGTGTAGTTTCCTTGGACTTGCAAAACTTCGATTTAATTTTAGTGGCTGGGTTTAGCATGCAGATGATGGGTCGTGGTGGTGGTCTGTGATATACAGGAGGTCAGATGATGTAATGATCTCTTCTGGCATTACACTCTGACTCTGTGAGAAAGAAGATGAAGGGTCACTGACTTTCCCCACAGAAACAAGGTAAATTGGTAAACTGGAAGTAGCAGATAGAGGGAGCTGGGACAGGCTGGTAGGGCAGTTTTAAGTGACATCCTCAGAGAGAGAGGAAGAGTGGGCTTCCCTGGAACCCCCTCCTATTTGATTCCCCAAGCTGGGTAGAGAAGGAAAAACAGGGTGATGTTTGTATTCTGGGCTCAAACATTTTCTATCTCATAGCTCTTAATAAAAATATGTTAGTTCATCTGTACTGATTACAGAGTCACAGTGAAAATGGCTGTGGGTAGAGCCCTGCGTGGATACAAATATGTGGATCCTTATCCGATCTGCATCTGCAAGAAATGGTCTGCAGATATCCACGTTGTATCTGCGGATGCGGATATAATGTGGATATCTGTGGATATCTGTGTATTTGTGGGGCTCTATCCCTGTACAGATAAAAATATGTGGATCCATATCCGATCTGCATCTGCAAGAAGTGGTTTGCGGATATCCGCATTGTATCTGTGGATGCGGATATCCGCAGATATAATGCGGATATCCGCGGATTTGCAGGGCTCTAGCTGTGGGAGCCCCATTAACACCTGAATTTAATGATCATTTGTCATGATGTATAGGGACGTGATAATTGTAAAAGAAATGATCTGTACAGTCTTGTTCAATGGACAACGCAATACACCCTACTTATTGTAAATATAAAGATCTTTTTAAAAAAGTATTCCATACACATATACACATTCACACCAAAGAGTTCTGCAAGCTGGTAGAATATAATTACCAGTCTGTTGCTCAAGCCAGTGGCCAACTAGGCTGAGCACGAGGAGGTAGCCAGGACTCTATTGGTTGCGAACCAATGCTCCTCAATGATGATGATTGCAGAACGAACCCAAAGTTTCCATGTTCTCATCACATCTTTTATAGTCAGCAGCTGTCATGCTAGTCTATAGGCCTTGCTGTATCATGCTGCCTCCAGGTTCAGTATGGTTGTTAATCACCAACTAATTGCAAGCAAGACTATTCTCTTATTTCTATATTCTGTCCATTCCAAGATGGATCCTTATGTACATTAGGATATTCATTCTTTGGCCTTTCGGGTCAGGATAGCAGTTGACGTTTTCATTCCCCTTTCTGTTATCAGAGCGGTTTAAGCTGTCATCTTTTTATGCCCTGCACATACATTCCGCACTCACATTCTGCACTCACAGAGAATTAATATATTTAGGTTCAGTAGTACAATTTTCAGGAAAGAATTTACTTCAGAAAGCTAACAAGATACAGCTCGCTTATGCCTCCCTAAACCTTACTATTATCATAACAATAAAGGAAAAATCTATATCTACCTCTATCTCACTTATAGAATAAAATAAGGACTGTGCATCGGATTCGTTTGCACAGCTCCTGGGGATGGTTCACAGGGACTCATTAATAAAATCATTCACTGAATCACTTGTACTGCTACTACAGGTCAGACAGCCTATTGCCTACATGAATGCAGGAGAAATAGGTTGAGTTAGATCCTTTGACAGATTCACACTTTCAAATATATCAAACTAGTGGCATATGTTACCTGTTACATTTATGTAAAGAAATAAAAAGGCTGTTGAACTGTGAACATGATACAAGCAATTTCCCTCATCATAACAGATTCTGATAATCTGATAACAAGATTAGAATACAATATTATAAAAGCATTATACTTGTATGTAAATAATGCACTGAAGGAAAAAAAAACAGGGCCAGATTATCAACTGTTGTACATTTGTTATGCTAATTTAAGCAGGATATCACTGAATTTTTATGTCCAAGAGGGTTTTGTTCTCGATGTTGTTTTTCACATTTTGAAAATGTATGGTACTTTGTTGCCTTTTCTGTATTCTCTAATTTAATTAGCTGACTTTGACACCGTATACTACAGATCAATAAAACTGAAGTAATCATGTAAAGGAGGAAATGGCCACCCAGTTAAAATACTGAACATTAAAACAGTCAGAGTGACAGTGCATATCACCACAATTACATTGCATGTTACAACATCTCAGATATATTGCCTTGCTGGCAAATATTATAGTTGTAGATGAATTACAAAGGCTATGTTCCCAATGGGAAATCCTGGTCCCATTGTTAAGAATTATAACTGAAATCTTGTTCCCGTTAGTGTCATTGGCAGTCAGTGTCATTGGAGTCGGGATTTCACTCTGTAATCCTGATTCTTTACATCCTTGCACCTTATATAGTGATTTAACATGTGCAAAATGCTTCCAAACTGATTGAGCAGTGGTTTACACTGTTTCTGTGGATGTATATGACTCCAAAGGATGCAAGACAGCTGGGAATCAGGCCTATTTTCTCTATATTGTATGTAGTTATAGATATTGCACCAAACTATATCCAGGAGTAAACGGATGCAGCTCTGTTGTAGCTGGTGACGGTGATCCTCCCTTGACACAGAACCAATGCATTGTTTTCTACTGCTGCTGCTGGTGTAAAGGCCTGGATGGGGGAAAGAAGTCACAGTTAGTGCTTCTGTGCTCTTAAGCTATGCTGTGCTGAGCATTTGGGCTCTAGGTCTGGAAATCAATGTTAGTGTTTCTTACATAAAACTGGAAATTGTGTGCACTATCTGGGTACACACCAAAATAGCTCTGCACATGAAAATACAATTTCTCAACTCAACTGCATAGTCATATGAACCCTCAACTTCTCAGTGCCTTTTTAAAGACTCATGGTAAACTGGCCTGAATGTTGATGTTGAGATAGCTATTTTGCATTGCTATGTACTGTATGTCTTAGTTATGTGTTGAAAACTATCTAATTATGATTGGAAAGCATAAATACATTACCTGTTGAAATGCAATCTTGACATAAAAGGCTATGACTTTGTGATTTTGAATGCCTCAGAACTTGGGTGCTCAACTTGAAACATCTCAAAAGAGTTTGCATTTCAGAGCAGGGAGTGTCAGCATATTCTGCAAATCAGGCCTCTTTGAAAATGTAGACCTACATACTCTCTACTAATACTAATGCCATTGAGCCAGTTTTGTTAGGATTGAAAGTGCCATTCCCGAAACCCTAGAATAAACCAACATGTTCAGTACTGAAAAATGTTAATTTCCAGTGGTATGTTTTCCCAAGTGATAATTAAATATACTAATTACTTAGCACACTGAGGAAACAGCACACTTTTTCTTACTATTAAATTATTATCACAATACACTATTGTTACACCAAAAATGCTGTATTGTAATAAAAATGATCTCTAACAGTATAATAGTTATCAAGGACAGCATGTGCCAAAGAGAGAATTAATTTAATCCACAGTAAAAGAGAGTGGCTGTGAAAGAAGCCACAGTTTTACTCCAGTTCTTAAAGGAGGCAGACTGGGTTTAAAATGATTTGGATGAGAAGAGATGTATTAAAACTGAAATATTATGTCTAATCTCAAGGAAAAAGAGACAAAAAAGGTGATGCTGGGCGGCGGGGGACAGAGTAAACAAATCTCTATTCAATGAGATCTTCCTCTCATTTATCCCATTTAAAAATGTTAATAGAAACTGAATATAATCCCATATATGAGTAAAGAAAAAAAACTTGTCACCAGTGCCAAATTTAAGTTTCAAGATCATGTTTAATTTAATTGAAATGCAACACTATAGAAAAATACTTAATTGAGTACACAGTATATAAGGAGACAAGACATCCATTCTTTTCTATTAGAGTAATTTGAAAACATTTCAGTTTTTCCCTCCTATAGAAAATTTTGATTTTTCTTTGAAAAATTTAAAATCTGAAAACTGTGTTTTTGAGGAAAAGTCAATGTGTTTTCATGGAAAGCAGAAAATGTCGGTGAAAACATGTATTTAGTTCATGTAATCAATTTCTATGAAAATATTTCAACCAACTCCATCATGTTTGATTTTCCCAACAAAAAGGAGCATGTTAATGTATAATAACAAATCTAATAAGAACTTCATTATTGTAATTATGCCTTGAAATATTCTGAGTTGAAACTTCATAGTAACACCGAGGATAGAAACATCCTTTAGTATCTGAAGTGCAGGTCCCCACTATTTAAATATATCTGTTGTTTGTTATGGCCTGTCACACACAGTTGAGTAGTTCTGCTTTCATGCAGTAGAGATTATAATTAGAAATACGTTATAGGCAATCTCTTGTAATATCTTTTAGAACGTGAGCCTTATTTCTGCAGCCCATTCCAAGAACATAACTACCATGGAAGCCATTGAGAATTCGTGTGTGTAATGACTGATCATTCTTAAATTTGGTGAGGTGCTCAATTACATAGGCTTTCCTTGACACTAGAGGATGACAACTCCTTGCCATATATTTAGTATTGCACCAGATACCTTAGCACTAGGACAGCTCATTTTGTGACTTTGTAGTATTAAGGTGAATAGATGAACTGGAATTAGTGGAGATGGATTTCAAAACATTATATTCAACACTCCAGAGCTCTTCTGCCCTGTAACAACATTGTTCGGGCATGGAAAACCAAGATTCACTTACTCTCCAATGAGCTACAAAATGTAATAGCAAAAATGGCTTACCTGGGCCATCACATGGGTGGCATATAGTACAAAAGTTTAGAAAAAGAGATATTAAAACCAGTAAGGACCATTCCGACAGTCTAGTCTGACCTCTTGTATAATTCAGGTGAAAGAAACTCCTGTCTTTTAGAAAGAGAGCCAGTCTCGATTTAAAGAATACAGGCAATGGGAAACCCACCATATCCTTAGGTAATTTTTAGTTTCCTATCACTCTCGCACCTTAATTCTAGACTCAGTTTGTCTAGCTTCCTTTTCCAGCTGTTGGATTTTGTTATACCTTTTTCTACTTCCAAAAGTACTGTCTGCTACCAGAAGTCTCTTCCCCATATAAGTACTTGTAGAGTGTAATCAAGTCACCTCTTAATCTTCTCTTCAATAAACTAAAGAGATTGAGCTTCTTTAATCTCTGACTTTAATGTATGTTTTTCAGATCTCAAATCCTAATTGTAGCTCTCCTCTGAATCTTGTCCATATGGAATTGGCTTGAATACATGCTGACATAGTAAAACTGTAAAATAGGTTATGCTACCTTTATTTTCAGAGGCATTTTACTTTTCATGATTCCATTAAAATCAGTAAGGTGCTCAGAATAAGGTGCTACTCAGTGAGTTTGAAGGGCATTGCAATCCTGAGGCCTTCATTAGTGATAACTGTTCGATGATATATTAATATATTGCTGGCTGAGACGTAATTGCTAAGAGAATTTGTTTTTATAGTTATATTCTTCATACTTGTGTCTGAAAAATTTACTGGTTTCATTGGAAATGCTTGCTACATTGTCTTCATTTGTAGCTATCAAAAGCTTAATTAAGTTTTGCTATTTCCTTTTCATTGCTGTGGAAATTTTTACCCAGGAAAAAAATGGGGGGAGGGGGCAGGGGAAGAGGAAGGCATTAAGTATACAGTTTAGTTTTTGCTAAGGCAAATCTCTTGTTTGTTATAAAACCTAATTTACCTTACCTTAAAAAAAAAAAGTAGAAAAAGGTAGACTTTTAAAAAATTATTCAGAGAAGAATCTACCAAAAGGTAGCACGGATTATGTTTGAAAGATTAATTATTTCCTGAAGATCACCTCATAATGAACCAGTTTGTGAAGAAGTGAAATCATCCCCTAAAGGAAATGAATACATCTGGCTAAAAAAGCAAGCAGCACAGTATTCACCAGCCTAGCATGTTGTTAATCTCAGTACCTCTAATTTACATCACAGTGTGCTACAACTATGGTAATTAAACCGGATGACATTATATAACTGTTTCTTTTCAGTAAATGCAGTGTTTTCCTCAGAAAAGCAAATACTTAAAACAAAGCATAGAGTTTATTCGGGGGCAGGGGAGTCTTTGGTCAACAGCCAGCCTTGTTTCCTTTGACCAGGCAAGAATTTTCAAAGTTGTTTGCTTGTCAGGCAGGGCTTTCTCAGCTCTCCTATCCTGTTACTATGCTGATGTTTGCATATAAGCGTTAATGCTAACACAACTGTTGCAAAGGCCTTTAAGCTGTGTATTTAGGAGTTAAGACAACCCTATTAGAGATCAGGATAAGACCTAAAATGGAAGGCACATAATTTTGCATTTTACTATGTACACCTTCCTCTGAAGCTCCTAGTACTGCCACTGTGGAGATAGGATACTCGACTAGATGGACCTCAGGTGTGATCTGCTATGGCTATTCCTACATAGGCTAGGCAACATATCTGCTGGTCTTTTTGTTATTTAGTAATGATCCTGCCATCTTGTTGAGAAGATTGGATTCCTACAGTGCCAAAAATTGAACAGTCATATTCAGTCTTTCACTCCTAGAAGTGACCTACGTTAAATTTTAGTCATAAGCCAGTTTCCTTAAGGAAAAATCCTAAATTATTAAATAGAAATTACTCATCTTTCTCTAGATATTTTGTACCATCCTATATAATTGAACTGAGTTATATCCCTGCTTTAGAATTCTGTAGCATGTTTTTTTAAAAAAAGAAAAGAAATCATGTCTTAAAATACAATATCTGTTTGAGTAATCAGTATTCAGTTTATACAATTTCTAGAGACTCTATTTAGATGTGTGTATAGTTCCATCACTGTAGTTGAGCGTTAAATCGTAGGGGCAAATTTTAAAAAATGGCAAAACTCCGATTGAGTTACAATGAGATCAGGGTTTCACCCCAAATATCTACTGGTTCAGTTCACTTCATATCTACCAGGTGTCTACCAGTTTCACGTCACTTTGACAGGACTTTTCCATATTGGGTAAGTTTGAAATAAATAAATAAACAAACAAATAAATGGCTGTTACATATTATGGGGTGCCAGTCCATGACTAGGGCTCGTCCATGCTATAATACAGATAATACATAATGATATATAGCTTATGGATTGGAAAAGAAATGGCTCCTAGAATCCTGTTTTGGTATCTGATGGAGGAACAATAGGAAAAGGAAAGCATTGTTTTCTTTTTCATAGTCTGTCCTAATGGTTCTACAAAACTAGTTTAATAGTAACAATGAAAATAAATAACACTCTCCATGCCACAATGTACATCTGAAAAAATATATTTTTAACATATAAAGGACATATGAAAATAAAGGGGCTAGAGACTGTCATACTGATTAATAATTCTTCTTTGGTGCCTTAGTGATACGCTTACTTACACTGTGAAATATGGATAGATTTATCAAGAGGACCTGAATAGCAGAATTCCAGTGGCTTGATTTGTTTACTGTAATAAAGAGGATGGTCTAGAAGTTCATAGCACATGGGATTGCTGAAATCTCTGAAGCTTGCTTTCTGCAGGCAGTAAAAAAGAAAAAGAAAAATTGCTAAGCCTATGTACAAGTTCTTTTTTAATTTTATATTTTGCTGCTGCTGTTCTGGGAACTTCCTGGCTCTTATAGTGGTTAAGACGGCAATTCTAAATGACTTCACTGAAAACATTATATCTTATTTTGAGCTGGAAAATTGAAACAGCATGTGATCACAGGTAGACAACAGTTTTACGCCAAATAGTTGCATGATTACTGAAGTATAGCTGCCACTGGAAAGAGAAAGCTGCAAGAAGCCAGTCATCTGTAGCAATTTCAAGCTTGTAACATTTTAAAATTAGAATTTAGTAATTTATTGAGGCTATATTTACTGATCTGCTCTGATCAAATTTCTTACTTTTACTTAACCATTTCAATGATCTGATGTACCACATGAAAGAAAATCTTGTATAAATTGCAGGGTTCCTTAGTTACACAGTGTGTCCCCCATTATATCCTTCTAATAATTTAGTATTTGGTTAATAAGAGCCATAGATAGGAAGGGGGAGTCTTATTTGTTCTACAAAATTTTGCAAAACTACCTTTTTCCACCTATAGATGGGGGAGATGGACTCATTAATCAAGTTATATTTGCTGGAGGTCAGCTATAGTCTAAAATCAATTTTAAGTGTACCTTTTGGCACGTTAAAAATTTGGAAGAGCTAAATACGCAGTGCAATATTTTACTGCAGCCTTGATTTGAAAGGTTAATTTGGAGATCATTCTCCCATCATTCTAATAATCAGGAATTTTCTATTTCTGGGGATTTTTAAATAGTTTGTTTATCATCCCAATCACTAACAGATGGCAATGCTGCTGCTGCTGCTTTTTAAAACTGTTGTTTCTCTCCCATCTGACCTCATTCATTCTACATCAGAGAATTTCTAGTCAACAATTTGTTGTTAGTTAGTTGGGTAATTGTTTTATGGATTCAATATAGGATTTCAGAATCAAATTCTGTGAATAAAGTGCAATATCATTACTACGTGATCAGATAAGCTGTTCAAATGTTGGCTTATTAATAAAAATAACAAGCATTCTTTTATGACCATAGAAAAGTTTTCCTCTACAATTATATCATCTGCAGAAGTTGTTTCAGGAACAATCTGTTCAGTACAAAACCTCAATAAAATTAATGGTAACAAACAACAGACACATTTTTGTTCTCTTTTATCTTCTATTTGACTAGGCATAACAAGATCTATTTTCTCTGAATACATGTCACCATTTATATTGCCCTTAATCCCTAAAATTATATAGCAACATGGATGCATCATACTCGATGGCTAGCAAATAATACAAATGTTCTTCAATAAAATTGAGGTAAGATAATTAAGTTTTCCTTCACACTATGATTCAAATGATAACTTGGATTAAGCAATATTAGAAGCATCCAGTAAGTGTTTTGGAAGCAGTGCCCTGGATGATTCTGTGCCATTCAGGAGTCTGTATTTGCATACAACTGTAGGACAAAAAACTCTGTCCTGACCTATGATAGCCAATACTCATCTCTGTCACCTGCAATCTTTGTTCAAGTTTTGTTTACAGATGGTGAAATTGATGCCCATGCAAAGGTTTGAGAAGGCTTGGCATATCACTTAAACCACCCTTATTCCCTACAATAAGGGATTAATTCTTCCCTTCATTCTTTGGAGATCTTCTGGCCTTACTGAAGTCAATGGGAGTTTTGCAGTTGTCTTATGTGGGCCAGGATTTCAACTCTGCCAATTTTTATTTTAGGACATTTGTCCAAGGAATATATATATAATTGCATATATAATATCCATAATAGCTTTTTCCAGACTTTCTTTCTACGTGTTTATCCAGTTCCAAGTGCAAAGAAGATCTGATTTCAGTTGGGGCCTTTGCGTATTACTTTAATACAAATAAATAACAACAATGGTGGGAGTAGTTTGTAGAATTAGCAGGAGCAGGCTTTTAGGATCATTGAATTTTTAGGGCATTGTAAGCCTTTTTTAATATACAAGTCAGGGCCTGATTGACAAACAAGGAGTCCTGTGGCACTTTTAAAGACTAACCAATTTATTTATCGCATGAGCTTTCATGGGAGAAAATCCCACTTTGTCAAACTCTTTGAAGATGGGGAATTTACAGAATGGGAGGAAATTAAATGCAAGGAAGTGTATGACACAGGATCAGGTCAGGCTGTAACAGCAAATCAAAGTAGATGTTAAGATTGAATCACTGGGGAACAGCACATAGAGGAAGGTGAGGTCAAATCACCTGTTGTAATGAAAAAAAATCCATAGTCCCTGTTTAATCCTGAGGCAATGGTCAAATCTACATATAAATGTCAGTTCTGTAATTTCTCTTTGAAGCTGTGATTTGTTATCCATTTGTTTGAGCACAGCTATAAAGAAGTTATCAATGGTGTGAGCAGGGAGATTGAAGTGTTCCCCTGTTGGTTTTTTAATGTGATTTCTGATGTCAGACTTGTGTCCATTTATTCTTTTGTGTAGAGACTGTCCTGTTTGTCCAATATATTGGGGGGGGGGGAGCATTTCCAGCAGATGTTGGCATAAATCACATTGGTGGATGAGCAGGTGAATGAGCCCTTGATGTAGTAACTGGCTTGATTAGGTTTTATGATGGTGTCTTTTGTGTTGATATGTGAGCAAAGTTGACAGTGTGGTCTCTTGCAGGGATATGTGCCTGATTTAATGTTTCTATTGTTTGGCCCGTAGTTGCTGGTGAGTGTCTGTTTAAGATTGCGGGGGTTGTCTGTAAGTGAGGAGAGGTCTGCCTCCTGAGGCTTGAGAGAGTGAGGGGTTGTCCTATAGAGTAGGTTTTAGATCCTTGATGATGTGCTGTAGAGGTCTGATTTGGGGGTTGTAGGTGATGACCAGTAGCATTCTGTTGTTTATTTTCTCGGGCTTCTCCTGTAGTAGTTCACTTCTGGGGACCCACCTGGCTTTCTCAATCTGTTTCTTTAATTCCGTTGGTAGGTATTGTAGTTTTAAGAATGTTTGATAGAGATTCTGAAGGTATCTGTCTCTGATGGAAGGATCAGAGTAAATGCGGTTATATCTTAGGTCTTGACTGTAGACAATGGATCATGTGGTTTGTCTTGGATGAAAGGTCAAGGGATGTTGGTAGCTATAGTGATCAATAGGTTTTCAATATAGGGCGGTATTTATGTGTCCATCATAATTTGCACTGTAGTGTCCAGAAAGTGGATTTCCTGTGTGGAGTGTTCCAAGCTAAGTTAGACTGTGGAGTGGAAATTGTTGAAATCTACTACTAGAAAATTTAGACCATTGTAATATGTTGAGGGTGATGTTTTAAAAAAGACTTTTTTGCATTTAGATGCAGTAATTGAGAGGAGCATTTCTGTACATGAGGCTAGGCAGAGGCGTGGCAAGGCACTGCTTGTCTTGCTTACATAAATGCGTGTGTGTCTATGCTTTGGCTGGGGGTGCTGGAGGATATCAATTGCATTTTCTGATTAGCCTGTTTTAACTAAGTAGAAGGGGTATCTATGCCAGTGGGCTGAAGGATAATCTGGGGAGGTGCTACGTATCTGTGAATTCAGTGACCCTAACATCATGCACAACTGGTGCAGAGGGACTGTAGTACCTGCTATTCCAGCCCAAGAAGAAATACTCTTAGGGTATCAATAGGATGAAATAACAGCCATACACAGCAGTTACACAATTGGTTTGAGAGGTAGATTTCATCTCTCATCTCCCTCCATACGCTGAATAGTCTCTTTTATGTGGCTGGAGTGAATTTAAGGCCAGAAAATAAAGCAAAACAGATTTCACAGCTACCGTTAACAAACTACTTTCATTTTTGTTCTTTTCTCATTAAGCTGTTTTTAATGTGTTTTTTTTAACATGTTGCTATGTTCACAGGCAATTACTATGGTCACGCCGGATGATGTTTTCACTGTATGTACCAGATATTATATCAGTGAATATAGTTTCCTTGGTGATTTGTATTTGCTTTTTTCTTCTCCCCCCCCTCCACCCCAAATCCCCTGTGCTAGTTGAATATATCCTGAGTTTAATTTGTTAAAAAATCAGTTTTTTTTTTCATGGGCAAATATATCCCTGGGATAATTCTGCCTAAATCATTGGTGTTACAGTAAAGATAAATTTGACCTAAGTAATCTAATTGGCTCGGGTGCAGCATCTGTGAGCAATCTGTACTGGTTTTACAAATGCAAAGTTCAAAATAATTGAGCCTCATTAAGACGTCTCTGAAATCAGAGAGAAAAGAAGGAAGACAATGAAAGCTTCTTTCAGTCATTCCCCTAATATTTTATCTAATTTAAAACATATAAAAAATAATAGTGGTTCAATTAATCCAGGGAAATTCTTCACAACCTTAATGGGCTTGTGGGTTCTTTCCTATTCTTTCTCTCCCTAATAATAAGGCTTCTTCATCTCTGCTTACTGTGCCTTCAGAACCAATGCAGCTCAAGGTAAATCAAGGTTAGAATTAATAATATGCACCAAAAAGTCTATAAGACAAATCCATGGAAGTTAGAGGTGTTTGGAAATTGGCTTTATATTAGCTGAGAAAGAAAGGATTCATGTCTTATAAACAAATACATTATTTAAAGAAAATGAAATCAATTCTGTAGAAACAGAAAGACTTCTCTGTCTCTGCAGTGCATGAAGACACGAAGATGCACTAAACAGTTTATATCCATTTTTTTGTGTCTCCATTGGCGCTGAACTTAAATAATTCCTCTCCCTCCCTGGTATTTATCCCTCTGATATATTTATAGAGAGCACTCATATGTCCCTTCAGCCTTCTTTTGGACTTCTTTTCATGACTTTGCACTTCCTACTACTGAATTTCATTCTATTTCTATTATTGCAGTTTACAAGGTCATCAGATCTTCCTGTATAATATCTCAATCCTTCTCTCTATTGACAATCAGAGTACATAATCTGCATCCTCACTGACTTCTGCCTTCAGCCTACCCAGTTTACATACTTTCCCCTCAGAAATGCCTGCTAGTACAGAGCTATTTTTATAAGGTTAGTGGGGTGGGGAGATTCCTGGAAGGCTGGCTGGCCCCCTCTCTTTTTCCATTTGGGGTGAGAGCTATATATTGACATTCTTCTCCACACATGGATCTGAGGGAAATGATCTATCACCTTTGTATTTGATCCACCATGTTTTCCAGTCAGTATCTAATGTTCCTGTTCTGATTCTGAAATACAATAGTTTTGTTTCATTTTTCAACATATTTAAAGGCTGGAGTCATGGTCTGGTATTTTATCCTCTCATAAATGTAATTTACTACATTCAT
Source organism: Pelusios castaneus (assembly GCA_007922175.1). Taxonomy (NCBI): domain Eukaryota; kingdom Metazoa; phylum Chordata; order Testudines; family Pelomedusidae; genus Pelusios; species Pelusios castaneus. Next base: position 3,472,430 of record ML685816.1, read on the forward strand.
TGATGACCTACAGTAGATTTCCAAGAAGAAAGCTAATGTGACCTCAGCCTGTTTGTATAGAATATGTCACTGGCCATTATCGATGTCTTATGATGTAATCCTTTTTAAACTCTTCCTGTAATTAGTTAGGTTTTATCACTTAATTATATCTGTTTGATCCTCAGTAGTCCTTCAGGACACACAGTTTTTGGATCATTATGCAGCCATGAAGCATTGATAGTACTATATATATTCAATCTATATATTGTGTGTGTGTGTCTGTCTCTGTCTGTCCCTCTGTCTTGTCTAGTCTAGTCTAGTCTAGTCTAGTCTAATCTAATCTAATCTAATCTAATCTAATCTATTTTGCTCGCTCTTTTAAAGTGGGAAGATGTCTTTGTATTTGGTCTTGTAAATGGCAGAATGCTTCCCCATAGCAAACTTTAGGTTAAACTTTATCTCAGATCATCATGGTATTTCTGTTTGGCAATATTTTGTTTTAACCCTTTTGTGATATACAGTATTACTAAACATTTTCTATACACTCTTTGAATTCTGATATTGATAGGTCAATGATATGACATATCTAAAGCAGTATTTTTTTTTTAAAAAAGGGAAACTCTGTAAAAGCATTGGTGCATATTTGGTATTAATACTCAGAAAGCCATTTTATTTAATTCAGTAGATGTGCCAGATGAAATGAACTAGTGAATTGGTACAACAACCAACACGTTAAGAATTTGTAAAGGTCTTTGACAACAAATAGGTTCTCGTCATTCTCAGAGTTAGCAGTGAACCATATACCTATCTCTATTGTGCAGTATGTCTGGGGTATTGTGAGAATTATTCTATATTCATGGTTAAGAGATTCAGAGCACAGTTCAGCTAAAACTACCCCTGTGGTACATTCATTGCAAGATGCATTTCCTGCAGCCCAACATATCTCAACATCTTTTTTGTGCAGTTAGGCTTAGATGTAAGACGTGTCAATTTAACTCCTTTCAGAAATCACAGACAAAATGTGGAACATACTTTGGCAGACAGTGGTTTGGGGATTCTGTCATAGATTTGGAGAAGGGGACTCAGTAAGGTTCTGTGGAGGTCATTCTACAAATATCTAAAATTTGGACCAAATCTTGGTCCCAGTGAAGTTATCCCTATAAAAATCTGCAAGATCTCCTCACTAGTTTCTGTCAAATCCTTGCTTAAATTTCACTTCTGCCATGATGCCTACAAAACTTTAATAATGGTTAGGCGATTGATACACTGTGATCTCTGCTTGTGTTATCGTGTGCTCCCCATGGACTGTTTTTGTAGCCACCTGTTGTATGGCTCTAGGACATAACTGAACACAAAATACCTTGTTGGATGGTTTAACAGTTAACAGTGTTTACATAATTGAACTTGTTTAATAATGAGCGCAATAATAGCTTTGCAGACATGAATGTGCCTGATAACATTTTTGTTTAACAACAGGTGTTTTGTTGAATCTATGTTTAAAAGGCTATCAGGTCACGAAGTGTAGGCTTCGAGCTAGTTAGTGCTTTTTAGGCAAAATCCTGCATTGGCAGCAATACAGAAACACATTGCTCCAAGGGAGCTTTGGAGGGTGGATGCAATGCAGGATCACACTACCCTTCACCACGGTGGATGGGGGTTGTCCAGCTTCATCTCTGGGATGTTGTAGCCTGTGCCTCAAGTTTGTCATGACTGATCTGTGACTGGGGCATAGAAGGTGCTGGGCCTGCCCCTCACCCTCCCTTCGTGTCCTTTGGCATAAAGAGATCAGCCTCTGTGCTTCAGTGAGCGCACACAGTGCAGCTGAGGCTGGTTCTTAACGTCCTTGCTATTCAGCAACTCACTTTCCATTTTAAAACTAAAAGAAATAAGATCTGGTTAAGAAATGTGGGTTTTTTCCCTTTTGTTTACTCAACTGATGATGATTGATTTTTTGTTTTTGAGTTCCAAATTATGAAGTTCCAGCAAATGAGTTTCTTTCTTTCTTTCTTTCTTTCTTTCTTTCTTTCTTTCTTTCTTTGAGGGAGGGTGGAAGGGGAAAGGTGTTGACCATTAATTTACAGTAGTTCCTGATGTATTTTGCAAATGTGGTAGCAAAGGCTTCATGCAAGAGGGGGTTCGTTGATCATCTTAAATCTTGGCACATGTTATTTTAGCATTGTAATAGTAAGCCTCAGCGGTTGTGTTGGTCTCCTTAGTAGTCTTGAGCATGCTCAGACTCTCTTTAGCTTGCATCATAGTAGAAAAGAATTGTGTGGCAAGCATGAGTGATTGTTGAGATGAATGAAATGTCAGCACAGAACTTAAACCAAACTCTTAATCATACATCTGTGAGTTATTTGTGCCTGTAGCCTGCAACATTCTCATTTGAAATATGAGGGAATCGCTTATGGAAAAATTTGATCTCTGTTCCACTTGTATATTTCTCTAGCATACATCTTTTGTTTCCTTTTAAACAATGGCAAATATGAAGTAAATTCAAATGACAAAGCTACACTTGCTGTTTGAGATATGTTGTAATAGGTCAATCCGTGCAGATAGGAGTGCCAAGTGTTAAGGCTTCTGCTGCTTTAATGTTGAGTTGATGCTTGATTGAGTCTAAATGTATCAAGCTTTCCCAAGAAGCACTAAAGTCATATCCGCAAAGGCAGTGAGGTAGAAAACCTTGCCATTTGCGAATGATGAATAAACCGAGTAAATTGTTGCTTTAAAATTTATCAGTGCTTTTAAGTTGCATAAATTCATAAACATGTCTGGAACAAATAACATTCAGTCACTGCTTCTTGATGACCACATTAAACAATACACATGGAAGGAGAGTGAGAACAGGAGGGGATGGTCAGGCTGCCCAGGACTTGCATATCTTGTCAAGGGCTAGAATTGCAATGTCAAATCATGTTTTTGTGTGCCAATACCAGCAAAATCACTGAAGGGTTTGGTTTGCTTAATCGTGGACAAAACTATTATTATTTATATTGTGGCAGCACATAAAAGCCCCAGTCACAAACCCTATTGCACTAGGAATCATAAAAGCACAGAAATAATATTACTAATTTCCATCATTTGTATATAAGAAACTTAATGGGCTTTGCAGACAGTTTCTAGGATAAGATTCACTCGGGTTCAACATGGGCAGTATTTAAGCCTAAGGCTGTGTGCAAGCTTGAGTGCATTAATACAATCCCCTGTTGGTAGCAGGTACCATGTTATCTAGGGGATAGGCCAATAGAGAGAACAAGAGTGAGCATAAATGAAACAGCTGCTCAGTGATCTTGTCATATTATTCCTCTAGAGAGTATTAGCTGCAAAGTGGGATTTTTTCCAAGCTGTATTTAGATTGCCAGTTGTCCCCTGCAAGACACAGGTTATTGGGCAGGAATGCTGACTACTCTTGCTGAGGCTAAAATCGGTGACTGGAAATGAACCCCAGTATGTTGTTATAGTCATGTATTCATTGATTTGGCTACTGATTCATTTCACACACAGCATCAATTTAGCTGGGAATGTGGCATTTTGGGACTGCCTATTCCATGGGTTCCTAGAAATCATTGAAGTTTGCAGGTAAATAAGGTCTATTGGCTTCTTGCATGAATATTTTATTTAGTGTGTATGCTGCTTCTGCTGCTTTCAGATTTGGCACAGTCCAATTTCCATATATGTCCTATTAAATACAGCTCTGCTGTGTTTAGCCATGTTCTGTTGGGTGACTGATGGGTGGTTTCTCCAAAGCTTGACTTCACTGAGTGTTGAGGTCAGCTTGTTTTTATTTTCTGCATTGTGCTCCTTCATAAAGTAGCGAGGGAATTATTCAAAGAATCTTCAAGCAAATTTGATCAACTTGATTAGTTTAAAAGGCTCCTTTAATTCTTCATTCTTTGCAGCCTACGATAAAGAGTTTTAAAATAAAAGCCAAATTAAGGTACGTGGGATAACCTTGAACTACTTTTTGCAGGTGATAATTTATATGACTTTCCTTCATTCTCTTTGTGTTTAATTTCAGTCTGTGCCTATCCCATGTGATACTGAATTGCCTGAGTGGAACTTATATACTTATTTTTGTATGCAAATCTGCCCCTATTCTTTCTCAGTTTCTTTTAGAATGAGTGTTGTAGCTCCTTTCAGAATCTATAGCGTGTGTGTGTATAATTTTAACAGAACAAGGAACAGTTTCTTCATTCTTATAATGTGTTTGCCAGAAATGAATAACACACATCTATCCTGCTTTTTTAGGATTAATATAACATTATTTTTTATATAAATAGCTTCCTAGGAATCCACATTTTCCAGGGCTCATAAATTAACCACTAATTAATCACTAAATTAATTCATCTAGCACCTTTAGTATAGGGACATCAGTAAATTAAATTATTTCCTTGGTAAAAGAACAAAAGTGCAGAAATGGTAGCACCTTTAACACTCCTTTTTTTTTTTTTTTTTGGATAGCCTGAAGCAATAGGGGCAACTTAACAACAAAGATCCCAGAACAATTAAATTTATAGAAGCCATACTTTAATCAGTTACTGAGCCAATGGCCAATCTCCCAGATATAGGGGAAAGAGAAGATCTGTATCTTGAACTAGGAATTATTGCCAGAGTAGAGGGAGAAGGAGCAGCGGAAAGGCACCAGGGATGGGTAACATCCCAACTGAGGTTCTTGAGGCAGACTTGAAGAATACAGTAGATATTTTGATAAGACTCTTATAAAAATATGGGAGAAAATAAAATAAATGGGGAAAGGGTCATATAGTGAAAAGCGGGGCAGAGGGAGGCACCTATGTCAGTGTGAAAACTAGAAGGGTGTTCAGTTGCTATCTAAGGGATTTAAACACACTGTTCAAGACATAAAAAAGTGATAGATTCAAGATCATAATAAGACCAGGCAGAGTGAAGAAAGGTGAAATCACATCTAGATCAAATAGCAACCATGCTGATTAAATAGCAGTCATATAACTGTGGAATCTCTCAGAAATTTGCAAGCATCATTCTGGAGACTTCCATGAAGATGACATGCTGAATAATACATAACATGAATCTGACTAAGCCATTTGAGTTACTACAGTCTTCTCTCAGGTGGCAGAGGCGAAAATGTGGACAGATAGCCAGTTCAGCAGACCTATTCATCAGCCTCCATTTGAGGGACTTCTGTGGAGCCCAGTGGCAAATTAAGTTGACTTTCCCTATCAAATCTTCCCAAGGAAGAAAAGGTTGGTCCCAGGTGTTTTGTCACCCAGTGTGGGAAATATTTTCAATTCCTTTCCCGCTGCCAAAAGACACAGGCAAAATAAGAGGATTTGACATCCTTGAATGTGCTTTGATATCCCTAGATATTGGCATTGAGAGTAAACCACCCTGATCACTTACTCTTAAGGCTGGGTTAACTGAGCCGGGATTGTGCCACTAATACCTTCCTAAACCAGCTTCAGTGACTTCGCGCAATTTTCTTTGCATTTTCTGAGCAATGTAAAGAGATGGAGCATAGCGTTACCAGCCTAGGAGCATCCAGACACTGAATTGTAACTCAAGTCAGTGTTCTTCCCCTGCCTCCCAGGATGGAGATAGTTAATTCATTTTTTCCCCGTAAGAATAAAGGCACTAACTTTCCTGACCTGTAAGTGTACTGAATATTCTTTGATTAATTAAGTGCATTTTCAAGTGACCCTCAGTGGGACAGAGCCACCAATGCATGAGCAAATGAACACAGATTCAGTGGACAAGTTGTATCAAGCATAGAGCTGAGCTTTTTGAAGCTCAAATAATTCATATCTGTAAAATGACTCTATATACAGTGCAGTTTATTATTGTATTAATATAAGTGCACTGATGTTAGCAGGGCTTTTTTTTTGTATTTAAATACTGGGCCAGGGACCTGGGGCCGCATCGTTGTGAAAAGAGGTGCCAGTACTTAGTACCCCTGAGTGCCATCTCAAAAAAAGCCCTGAAGGTTAGTAATGAACTTACGTGGTCAGTAAACTATAGTCAGCACTGTAACTCCGAGGGAAAAAAAAAAGTACTTAATTATAGAAACAAGTTATCTTTTTTTTTGAAGAGGCTCCATCTCTTATTTTAGACAATGTATTCTGCAGAGGGTTCCTGTGAACTGTGGAGCATTAAGGAGATTTTGTGAAAAAGGAACAGTTCTTTGTTTCAAAAATGAATGAGTTTTATGATGTTCCCATTCACCAAATATAATTTCCCACTGACACCTAGTCACACATCATTTTCATTAATTTATGTGGCATTACAGTTATAATCTATAGGTTTATAGGTGAAATGCTCATAGACTTTTTGTTTGATGATTTAATACTACTTTGCCATCTAAAATTAAGCAAATACATTACTGAATAAATGTATTTTTTCTTTTATAAATTTTCTATGAAGGTGAAATGCAACTGTACTGGAAGCAGGATATGTATGCAGAAATGCATGTAGGATCCACCAAAATAAATAAATAAATAAATAAATAAATAAAAATAGAGTAATGGATTGGATATTCTAGTTGAGCATATGATTTTACTGATTACCCAATGTCAGGTCAAATCCTGTGTTTCCTATTGATTCAGTTATTCCATTATGGCTAGGGATTGTAGCAACAAACCTCTGTTTATTTGCCATGTGATGTATAACAAAATAATTACAGGAAGGTCAGAATCAAACACATGTAAAGCAATTGATGATGAATTGGCTTAATTCTCTTGTTAATGTATGATGATCTGAGAACCCACCAATCTCATTTCCATGTAGGGTGAGCCATATGATTGTTCTGTTAGATTTTACCTAGAAAAGAGTCTCTCCTGAGATGTTTCTGAGAAGTGGACTTCTGTATTTCATGAACAACTTAATCTTTTAAAAGGCTTTTGTAAAAATAAATCAGTCCTTGCAGGTTGACCATTGTAAAATAATAGTTTGAAACCTTGACAAGGCTGTATCCCTTAACATTTGGTTTGGTTTTATTGCTGGAGCAGGGGTTAGTATGGAGGCAAGCATACCAATGTGGAAAGAAATGGAAAGGCAGGAGGAAACAAGAAGTGGAATTTTTGGAAATCATACAAACAAGATAGTAAATGCAAGAGCCAAAGTAATTCATAGAGTTTCATAGGCTTGCATAGTACATAATATTCAAATCGGAAACATTTACTTTCCTTTGTCTTGGAAACTATTATAAGTGTCATTGTTTTTCCTAAGGAGTAGCCATGTTAGTCTAGTTCAGCAAAACAAACAAGGAGTCCTGTAGCGCTTTTAAAGACTATTATAAGTTGCAGCTGGGGCAAGGTTGGATATTAGGAAAAACTTTCTCACTCGGAGGGTGGTGAAGCATTGGAATGGGTTACCTAGGGAGGTGGTGGAATCTCCATCTTTGGAAACATTTAAAGTCTGGTTAGACAAAACCCTGGCTGGGATGATTTAGGGGGTTGGACTAGATGACCTCATGAGGTCCCTTCCAACCCTAAGGTTCTATGATTCTGTAAGTACCTTTCTGTCTTTTATGCATTTATCCTCGCAACACCCTTTGAGGTAGGGAAGTACTATTATCCCCACTGCACATATGGGTACTGAGAGATAAGTGACTTGCCCAAATTGACAGAGGAAGTGTGTGTGGCAGAGAAGGATTGAACCCAGCATCCTTGGGACCCTAAGCACTGGATCAGCTTTCCTTTCAGTGAGGAGGATTCTGTTGTGCTAAGCATGTGCTAATCATGTCTTTTAAACTAATATTTAAAGAAATGTGTAGGACTCTTGTCTGGGTCATAATTGAAGATTTAAATCGAGAACTGTGTCGCACTCTGGAATGTATTTTCTCCTTTTCTAAGGAATACAGGGAAGCTAACAAGGGGGAATGATAGCATCACCCAGAACTTTTGTTTTGTTTTGTTTTGGTGGCGTGTTTACACCAGAAGTTGGCAGTCTTGAAGAAAAGTTTCTTTTCTACTTAATAGAAAAAAGAAAGTCATGATGAAAGACCTGTGCATGTCTGAAGCTGCTAGTACCTTATATTTCAAGATGAATCAAATCAGTAATGAAGGCAGCATATAGTTTCAAAAAAGAATTCACAAACTAGTTCCAATGAAAAATAATAAGGCATTAAGATATCAGATGTTACCATAATGATGTAAAATCTCTGGACCAAGGGCTATGGTATCTAATATATTTGTGCCTAGCCCTAAGTGGTATCTTTGGGTTTTACTGTAAGAATAATTATAATAAATAAAGCCAGTGGAAGGAGAACAGGAACCCTGTGGGACATGATCTGCTTAAAAGCTTTTGAAAACTAAGAAATAGGAGGTCTATAGAAAGACATATTGAGACCTTTCTGCCCTCATGGCCTTCTGCCCTGGTAGGACTAGTCTTTCTTGCTAAAATTAAAATATAAAAAAATCACCTGAAAGGGTTAAAAATCACAGAATAGAATGTCATTGTAGTAACTGCCAGGAAACTTGGCAGGAGGAACACAGAATGCAGGAGGGAAGAGTTTGAAGAAGGCACCAGTTAGCCAATTTGTAGGCACGTGGCTAGAATACAAGTGGCAGTTGCGTCCTCTCTGGAAAACATATGCTCCTCTTACGTTGTTATACAGCATGTGGTACCATAACAGTAGTGAGGCGATGAGTCTGAGGGTTAGTAAAGGCAGCAGGGAGCATTAAGCTTCGCATCCGCAAGCACAATGGATTCTAGTAGCCAAAGTGGAGAACTGCAAGCAACATTTGCAAATAGTGCCTCCGATTTCAGGCCATAGTTCCCATGTAAAGCTTCTCTAGCTACCCTAGCATAGAACCTAACTATAAATGTGGATCATGTCTGATCCTGACAAGCAGTGAAGGTGCCTAAAAAGGGACACATCTCTTCATTGGACACATCAGCAAGGGTTAGATAAGGCCAGCGATATTAGCTGTTACTGGCGTCTCTGTACCCTAACTTTGCACTGTTGCTAGCAGCTTTTCGGATAGCCTAAGATACAACAGCCTCTCACTTGCACCTGTGTCGTCATTTATATCTGTGCACATCCAGGTATAAAATGATACCTCGTGGAGGCACACCTAGTTCGCACAGATGTTAATGAAGACACCAGGTGAGAGGCAGTGGAGAATCAGACCTTTGAAAAGTATTCATTAATTTGAAAAACGTCAGAGCAGTTTCTCCATTCCTGGCAGTTGGAGGCTGTCTTCTATTCTCCAAGAGTATGCGCAGTCTTCCTTTGCAGATACTTACACAGAGACTACAGTTCATGTACCAACTTAAGGTGGTGTTAGCATAAGAACAGCCACTCTCAGAAAAGGACTAGTGTTTGTCATGAAGCTAATCAACAGCTCGCATGGCCCAGATCTTGGGATATGTGCCCGGGGCTTCTGGATGGCTCTGTTCCCATCTACTGATATCAAATAAACATTAAGGAAATTAAAGCATCTGGAGCCACCAACCGGCCAAATTGGCTTTAAGTCACTTTCTCACTCTCCTAATCCTGAGTGAGTTATGAATTGGAACAATTAACTGGTGCAATTCGAAGCAGTCCTCAGGCCAATCTAATTTACACATGATGCCACTATTGTAACTTTGGATCCCTGAGATGCAGGGGAGATCCAACCACATATCCCAGAAGATGTCCCCAATGTTAATCTCAAGGGCTATGTCTACACTTGTTAATTTAAATCGACTTAACAAAGTCAACTTTAAGTCGACTTTGTTAAGTCGACTTAGCATGTCTACACTCAAAAATTAAGTTGATTTAAAGGGGACCCTGCCAAATTGACTTAGAGCGTCCACACTGGATGCCTAAGTCGACCTGTAGGGGCTAGGTGGACCTGGGACTGGTCCACCATGACGGGAGGCATTCCTTGCCAAGTGCCAGGGGGCTCAGCATTTGCCCCATTGTACCTGGGTACAATGGGGGCTAAGCAGGACAGGGACACTGGCTGGGCATAGGAGCAGGGTGGGCAGGGCTCTGTCCTGCCCTGTGGGGGGCATGCCAGGCTCTGCCTGTGCCAGCCACCCTGGCAGGGAGGGCAGTGGGGGAGTCCTGAAGCCCTTTAAGTCGACTTAGGGCTAATCTGCATCTACACTGGCTAAGACGATTTAATAAACTCGATTTAGCCAGTAAAGTTGACTTTAAATGAGGTTTTATACAGTCGACTTTAATTTTCCTGAAGTCAGCTTAAGCTGCTGCTTAAGGAAAATGTAGTGTAGACGCAGAGTAAATTAAGTCGACTTAAGCAAGCTTAAATCGACTTAATTTGTAAGTGTAGATGCACTCAAGGAGGGGGAATGGAGCAAGAAATGTGACACAGCATTATGCTGCTTCAGGCTATGGCACTTTTAAGGCTAGTCTATAATACAGGAGCAGTACACAGTGGTCATAATGGAACCAATAATCAGGGCCAATGCTCCTACAGCAGTATTAACCAGGCAAGATTGTTTAGTGCTGACGTACATTGGTTTTCATTTACCATGTTCTTCCTGGATTGAGGTGGATTTCCTTGGTGCATCTGCTTTTCCAGTCTAGTACATGAATTTGCTCTTTCTGAGGAGCTGCAGAATTGGGTGTGTACTACCGAGTGCCGAAATGGAACACAGAGCCTGTTGTGCCATCTGACAGAACATCTGCATCCATGAAAGTGCAGGGTCCCGGAGAGATCTGGAGACAGTGGGACTCTATAATGGAAAGAACGCCTTAAGAAGGAGCTTACTTTTGAAAATAACTATTTACTCCCGTGGCTAAGTCCTAGAAGGATTTAAAAACAGTCACCACAGATGATTGTATGCCGTTACCAGAGGCTGAGAGCCTGCTGTTTCTGGTAATAAGAGCTGATGTCCTCAGTATGCTAGTTCCTGTTCCTGGCACTGAGAAACCCTGTTGTCAAGGAGAATTGCTCCTGTTCAAGAATGAAAATCACTATTCCATAGGATTAAGCATTGCCACTGCTGCTGCTTCTCTTTTGTGACTTTCCTGTTGTTATTGCCAATGAGCAATAACATCTTGGTTTGACCGAGTCTGCTTGGCTAAAGTTGCTTGGTTGATTTTTGGAAATATTTCAGGCTGTGAAGTTGCTAATTTCCCCATAACTGAGGGCTAGTTCCCTTCACTTTCCCCTAATATTCAAAAGGGATTTTTATTTTGGTTTTGAGGTTGAATAATTTGTGTGCATTTATTCTGAGCATGTCACTAAAGAGCTAGATTATGACTAGCCCTGTATCAGCCGTGTGGGAGGGTAGGTGAGACAAAGGATCTACTAAGCTTTTCATACAGTTACACTAGAGCTCCCTGTGTCTTAGCACCAGGTTCTGGGGCAGTTCAGGGGGACTGCATGCCAGATGCTGCCATGAGGGAGTAAGTAGGGGAGGAGGCACAGGGAACGAGTGAAGAGTAGGCAGAGAACCATGTATGGGTCAGGAGAACTGGTGGAGTGTTGGGTGAATGTTTAGAAGGGCTTGAGAGAAATGATGTCTCTGACACACGTTGCCTCTGGGTGCCTTCCCAGAGGCTGTGTGCGCCCCACTCTTTACACAGGGCTCTGTCTACAGACACAGTCTAGCTTCTTGTAAGTTGAAATGTAAATATAAAGATAATGGGCACACACGAGCCCAGCACAATAGAACTCTAGCTATTAATGACTTTATGGTGAACAGTTTTTTTTTCCAGATGTTCATTGCTTCTAACCAACCAACCAACCAACAAAAAAAAGGCCCTCAAAGCATTTTTTAACTAAATGATTGATGCAGAAATTAGTTAGTCTGGTTTTAATAGGATTTTCCTTACAGTTAAATAAATAACTTGCCCATATTGAGAACACATTCAATAAGAAAATGTTTGGATGAGAGATTGTACAAATAATTATTTGTTTTCCTGAAAGACAGACTCTGCAATCTAAGCAAATAGAAATAACAGTCTTAAAATAGCAAATATTGTTTCTATTTGTATTGCTTCATCAGCTAAACTGCTTTATGATACTGTTTCATTAACAAAAAAGCACTTAAATCAAGGAAATGATTTTTAATACTAGGGCAGAAATTAATTTCATGCATCCGCTAGCAAATGCCTACTGTCTAGAACTGAGTAAACAAACATTTGCACATCTGCTACTGATATATGAAAACAGAATATAAAATATAAAAGAAGCTAGAATTTCCTTTTTTTAAAAAAAACAACTTTATTATACTGCTTTGAAGATTTTTCATTGAAATAGAGTTTGCTAGGATAAGGCCACGTGTTTCTGTCTTGGGAAAGTCGGGAGGCAATGGTTACAGGAAATATCACTGGGCACCTATCGCTGAATTTTATCCATATGTCATCTGAATTGGGCAGGGCTTGGGGAATCATGCAGAGGGCATGACTTGAAAACCCCATAAAGTCCATTTGCATTGCATGTGTGGGTGATAGGGTAGGTGCAGTTGAGGATCAGTCCCTTCAAAGTGATCCCCAGCCTCTAATCTGATAGCATGGTGCCCATATGAGTCATGTTCCAATTGGCTTCCTTCTCTGTCTGTTCCTTACCCCACAAGCAGATGGTGTAGGGGGGAAGTTAATGTAGATGAGGCCATTGTTTATTACAGTGCCATTTGGAATTCCTCCTAGAAAGGATATCATTCTGCTTGGTATCTGATCCTGGCATGTTCATCCTAGCCAAATCCATGGAACTTTTACCATGTGGAGGGGCTTCTGTTGGCTTCTAAGGAGGGAAGGTAGCCTATAGCAGAAACCCTGCTCCTTCTGCTCTGACTGTCTTGGGGCCTCTCCATCCTTTCTTGTTTCTTTAGCTCCCTTTTGCGTGGAATGGAAGGGAGCATATAGTGCATAGCGACCTCTTGAGCACTTGAGAGCTATTAAGGCTGTCCAGTGGGGCCAGGTCCAACGGTTCATTGAAGTCAGTAGGAGTCCTTTCATTCAACTCCATGGGCATTGGATTAAACTGGAGATGGGCCACTTTTGCAACTCAAGAGGCTTTCATTTCATGCTCATTCCTGAGGAAAAGAATGATTTAAAAATAGCAATAGTTAAGAAGTGGTAGAGCAAATTCCTATTTGGAAATATTAGTTATACGTCAGGAATGTGGAAATTTTGCTTCTTCTATTTTATGCTCTGTCATAAAATCTAGAATGCTGACAATAAACCTTGAAGAGGATCGGTTCTCCCCAACAGACATGCTTAACTCATAAGTGTTTGTGTGAGTCACAATTAAACTCAAAATGAGTACCAACCCTTAAATTATTGTTATTAAACTGCTTGTTTACAATGTACTGAACATTTTGGGGTTAAAGTTTACAGAACTGACTCAAGTGGGAAAAATGATAAAATATCAACTTTGTACACTCCCACCCTAACTCCAAACTCCTAATATACACATTCCCCTGGAAGTAGTATAGCCTCTTGAGCTCACCATATGGCTCAGTGCTGTTCACAGATTGGATCATATGGCCCTTTCTTGGTGCCTCACCTCTCCAATCATGCCCCACACCTTAACTACTCCAGTTTCTGGTAGGCAAAGCTCAATCCTCATTTAAAAGAAGGGAACCATGTTAGAAAATAAAAGGAATGCTTTACTGCAGAGCAGGTAAGGGAGCTATCTGGGGCACACCAATGTGTGACCAGAAAAAAACATCCACAAGAGAAGACACTGGTGGGTATTGAGCAAGCTCAGTGGCTGCTTGAAGCCAGTGTAGAAGCCATCAAGAAAACAAAATTCAACATGTCTTTAGCTCGGGAGCTCTTTGATAGGTAAATGCAATTATATACTAGTGGGAGATCCCATCAGACTGGATGAAGAGAAACATGAAGCCAGGAGGACATGTCTTCTTCTTGTATTATTCTGGCTGTGGGAAAGATTACTTTCAGACCAGGCAAATTAAATGCAGCAAGTAATTGCTCAACAAGTGACTGAGTGTTGCTGACAGAAAAGATCCAGTGTTTCTCTTTGCTGGCAAGGCAGAGGCTTTGGACTCACAGACTCTGCAGTTTCCTTTTGATTTCTGAAAATTGAGATGATGCATGCTACACTGTAGGCCACATGATAGACAAGGAAATGGTCTCTAGAAAAGCTGTTGTGTCATAAAGTGCATGCTAAAACAATGGTCAGTAAAGGGGGTACTGCAGCTCTATACTGCAATGCAGGATTACATGAGCATCTACTGCAGAAGAATCATAAAAGTATGAACGTCTATAAAAAAAAGATTTCACTAGTCATTACCTACTACCGATTATTAAAGTGACTTTATCCTTCAAGTGCTATTTAGAAAACATTGTTTACATTAAAGGTAAATATTTGTAATATGTAATAATTGTGTTGTAGTTCTCAGTTGGACAGTGCCTGGGAACTGATAAATCAAACATAATTCCTCTGGGATTTTAACATAGTTACCCTGGGATTGACTAAGGTAGCAAGTTACTTCGTTTTATCATCCATTTACCGTTGTTTTATGAGATATTATGGTTAATTAATTTGCTTTTTAAATATATAATCAGTGTATGCTAAACAGATAGATGTATAAGACTGACAAGTATTTAGGAGTAATGGGTGTGTATTATGTATACAAGTGAAGCATGGATGAAACACAAGGCCAGACACTGAGACCTGTAAGATTTAAGCTTAGCCATACTACGCCATAGCCTTAAGAACACTTGACATGACTGTGTGGCCAAGAAATAACCCTATGCCAGTAAAGTCACAAAATTACTGTAAAAATGTGCCAATAGGTGAGGTTGCAGAAAAGTAGATCACAACAGACCACAGTGTCCCAAGATCATGAGATACCTGACTGTAAGATCTATCCTGACCTCCGGGTACAAGTTGTATGTAGGAGATGCCAAAGAAAATAAAAGGAACACAAACAAACTATGAACAATGGTGTGCCTCAATAGTCATGTGTTGTGGAAGTACAGATAAAGAAAAGAGAGTTGAAACCTTCATGCATATGCATAAAGTGTTGGGTTTGGTCTGCATTATAATACAAAACAGGGTTCCATAGCTGGGTAAAAGTGAGAAAACATAAGGGATGGCTCCTGGGAAACCCTAGCAAGAACCATCCCTCTAGAAATGATCCATCAGATCCTAGAATATCTTTGAGGATTTGAGTATGGCTACAGTTATAACTCTTGCATGGGTTTTTGTATGCATGTGGAATTCTAATAAACTTGTAGCATGGGCAGACTTTGTACTTGTGATTGTGTCTGTGGTCACTGTCCATAGACTTCCTGTTTCCTAGGATCTCCAAATTTGAGAAAATCAATCAGTTGAGCTTGAAACTGTAGCAACTGGAACTGAATCCATGGTGATGTAATATAGCGTCCCTTTATATGAAAGAAAAGGCTGCAACTCACTATAATGCTTCCTGAAAAAAACAAAACAAAAAAAATGGAACACAAAAATCCTTGGCATGTGCTCCCTCAAAAGGTTGAGTTGAAGTGCAAATAGAAATATTGTAATAGTAGTTGTACATAATTAACTCTGATCTCCTGGATATAATTGCAGCCCTCATGGGAACTGTTGCAATGTAGCTTATGTAAGCAAAAGAAAGAAAAAACAAGTGGAAAGCAATGAAACCAGGTTAATATAAAGCAGAGAGGGCTCATCAATGCCATCTCTTTATAAAATAATAGTAAAACAGATTATAGCAATACCTATTTTATTATATCTATTGATAGCAATGGGTAAAAATCTTGAAATCAGAGTTTTGCCATTCCGCTTCAGTCAGGCCAGGATTTCATCTTATGAATTTCTGATGTAGAACCTGATCTAAAGCCCAGTGAAGTCAACAGAAGTCCTTCTGATTTTAGTGAAAATTCCGTCAGACCTTTAATGTATATTGTGGTAACTCTTAATTATGAGTTCTGTAGCAGTCTGTTAGCACTCGACCCACATGGAACGCTCCTCCTAATGGTGGTACTGGGAAAGTATAGCTCAAGTGGCCCTTCTACAGGTGCTTTTCACACACCAACTCAGCCCTCGAGTCTTCTTCCTGTGTCTTAGCCCTCTAGCCAAGCCCTAAGTCCACCCCTTCCGGGGTACAGTTCTTCTCCCTTCTCCCTTCTATCAATGGTTGGGGAGACCTGCTGGCCACTAGGTTATAATCATCAATGGCCAGTGAGCTTTCCCTGGGCTGCTTTCCCCACAGCCCTACACACCGGCAGTCTCTCTCTGGCCTGGAATCCAGCCACTATCCACCCTTAGCTCCTTGCTCCCTGGACCGCTGCTCCAGCCTCTGCCGCAGTCTGCTTCAGCCTGTTGTCCCAGAGTCCCAGCCACTGTCCTCTCCAGGGCTCTCACCTTAGGACCGTTTCTCCGGGCCTCTGCCCTTCTGGCTGCCTTTAGGTTCCCCGGCGCAGGTCTCGCAGTGGCTACACTATGAGATCTCCAGAGTGCCGGCTCCCTCAGCCAGGCAGCCAGCCAACAGGAGAACCTTCTCCCTGGGCTTCCCAGGCCAAACTGAATAGCTGTCGCTGCAGCTCCCTTTTATACAGGGCTGCCTGCACCTGATTGGCTTGGTAGCTGAGCCACACTATTGGCTGCTGCTCCCAGGTCCAGTTAATCCTGGCAGTGCCATAGTGGAGCAACTGCACCACTATAAGGTCTTGTACAGATATTTTAAAAACAATTATATACATTTTATCAACAACAGGGAGGCTGATGGTTTGAGGTGCTGAGCATCTTCAGCTCTGATTGACTTGGTTAGGAAATAATCCTCCTAGGATAAGGCTCTGGTATTTTGAAAAAGTAACTCTAAATAAACTTGTTAGGTGCCCCAGCGTGGAACATATTTGTGTTTAAACTTGTCTATGCAGAGCTCACAGAAGACAATGTAAGAAAAAAGAAGAAATAAGCCACAGCAGAACAAATCTTCAGAATTAAAGAACCCAAATCTTAACAGGGAGGAAAAGTGTAAGACACAAATCTCTTGAATTAAAATAACTGACTCTCAGGATGGGTGAAACAGAGCATGGAGTAAATCTCCTCAAATAAAATACCAGCACTCTAGAGGATTAGTTGCATGCTCTATTTCCTTTCTATAAATGTGCCTCGGGGTGATGGGCAATCACCCTTATTCAGTGTTAGTGAAGTTGTGCTATCACTGTGATGCAGATATAGTCAATCATCATAAACCTGTTGAACTAGGTGCTTAAATTGTAGTTGCCTGTTAAAGATTTCAAAACTATCAGCTTGCAGAAAATAATGGATTTCTCATTGCACATTTCAAAACCGTCTGCTGGACTAACTAGCAATGATTCAATTAATCACAGTCCTTCAAGCAGTACACTGCAATTGCAGATCTCCCAGTTAAAGATTTTTCATCTTATTGTTAGCAATATGTTTTAGGAAGAGAATGTGATCTTACTGCCTGTCCTGAGACAACAGAGTCTTGTGGCACTTTTAAAGACTAACAGATTTATTAGTCGCATGAGCTTTCGTGGGAGAAAATCCCACTTCGTCAGACGCTTCAAAGCGTCTGACGAAGTGGGATTTTCTCCCACG
>ML685816.1:3490276-3518945 GCA_007922175.1 Pelusios castaneus
AAGCGTCTGACGAAGTGGGATTTTCTCCCACGAAAGCTCATGCGACTAATAAATCTGTTAGTCTTTAAAAGTGCCACAAGACTCTGTTGTCTTTCTACAATAGACTAACACGGCTACCCCTTTGGAATTTGCCTGTCCTGAGTAAGTGAGCAAGTCTAACTGTTTTGCCTCACTCCCCCAACCAACCAAAAATCCCCCCAAAATGCACAGCACAGCAATTCTGTGCCCCCTAAAAGCTGGCCCCTCAAGGTGATGGCTTTGTTCACCTGCCAGGAGAATCAGCCCAGGGCATCGCAATGGTGCTGGAAAAGAGGGCAGGGATGGAACGGTGATTACAGGACCCGTATGTATGTCTGCATTCCAGTTGGGTGATGTCATTGCAGCACTGAGCAGGAGGGACTAACCTATGTCGCCGCCCATTCTGCCGCGGCTTCACGTCTGTGACTGTTTGAGCTAGCTTTGATCATGGGCTGCTGTCACGCCCCTTGGTCACGAGGCAGAGGTACCTAGCCAGACTCATTATTCAGTCCCTTTTCCCGCCTTGCCCTTGGTGGGAAGTAACAGGTGCCCTTATTACGAGCTCAGTTGCACTAGCTGTAGATGGGGAGGGCCAAGGTTCTGTTTACTTCCTGACCCCTTCATCCCAAGTCCCACTCTCCATCCACCTGCTCAGAAAGAAGAAGAGTGGTTCAGTGGCAGCAGCTGCCCCCCTCTCCTACTTTACTAACTGCAATACTCCCCAGAATGTTTTACCATCCCTGTAAGAGTGCAGCTTACTGTATGAGTGCACAGCAGGGGGTCACAATCAGGCCTTAATATTTATTCCGATATAAAAATAAACTAAGTTAAAATGGAATTATGGCTGAGTACCTATCAGAACTTTAAGGGTAAAGAGCATTATAAAGATGTTGCAGTTACCTAGGATGAAGCCCTGCAAACCCAGGAAATTCAGAGTTATTCAGATCAGCATTTTGGAGAATCTCTAGGGGCAAGGGAGGAAAGAGCACCTTCCCACCAGGCTGCAGAATACTCATGGAGCAACACTACTTACTTTACCTCTGCCAACAGTAGGGAAGACCACTGCAGAGAAAAGAGCTTTAGATCATTAGACAATGCTTTTGGGAAAGCGTTTCTATGAACAGTCACTAAAATATGAGGGCAGTAATTAGTTGCTAACAACTCTTTGCAGAAAGATCAAATCAGGAAAAAAAGCTTTAGGCTAAGCAAACAAATATGTATATGGATGCTTTTCCTATTTATGCCACATTTTATATAAAATTCTTCAATAGAGATTATAAATGAACAATTTGAAACAACTAAAACATTTGTTTCCTCTTAAAGTGGTGCTTTTTAATAATATAGGGTTACGGTAGACTACTTTTGTGGGTATAAGAAACAAAAAAGGTGCATCTATAGCAGTCAAACCTTTGACTGACCCCAAATTAAATTGAATTAGACTTGTCTAGCATAAAACTAGAACAGAAAACTGCAAAACAGCTTTTTGATTTGTAAAGGACATTGTACTGCAGTGAAAACAGAAATCAGAAGCCCTAATATATAACAATTATAGTGATAACAATAAAACTTTAAATTTTAGGGCAGAACCACAGGTGATGCATATTAGCATAGGTCATTTGATATCAATAAAGTTATGCTGATTTACATCAGCCAAGTATCTGACAGATAGGGCAGTTGAAATTTATGGAGCTATCTTGGTATACAGCATTTGGGATCTGACCCATAGATCCAAATTATCTGCTGGGTTATGCTCTCTTATTCTTTGTGCATAAATAATATTGACTAGATGCCTTTGCATAATACTCTAGTTAGTGCTTTATTAAATAAATATTAAAACAATTCCTGAGTGTTCGGAGCTACTGATCTTCTATACCAGGAGTAATTGCTATTTTTATGGTAAAGGAAATGCCTTTGAGAAACAATGCTTACAGAAAGGAATTGTAAAAGACAGCAATATCTGTGACTACCTAAGATTTGACTTCAGTGCAAGGTGAATGTCCAGAAACTAAGGTTGTTTGAAATAGATTTAATCTTTATCTAAAAAGAAAAAATATATATTACATGGGGGTGGGAGGGTGCATAATTGACTTCAGGAATCTTCATAGTATGAATGAAATAAACTATGGACCGAAATGCCAACATTTTAGACATTTAATTTAAGACAATCTAATGTTGCTAAAACTGTTACCTTATCTATCTATCTATCTATCTATCTATCTATCTATCTATCTATCTATCTATCTATCTATCTATCTATCTATCTATCTATCTGAACAACTATCTTTAATAGTTTAATTAGTGGATTTCAGGAAATTGGATTACACATAGAAAATGTTTATTTACAGAGCACTTAGACCATTGACCTATCCTTTCTAGCTTACACAAAATTATTATTGATCAGCAGCTTTTTATTTGCAAGGCTCTCTTCCTGCTTTCTCCACTCAAGCAGAACTCTCAAAATACTTCTAGAAGATTGGGTAAGAAAATCAGAATCACATCTCAAACTGTCATGTCTTGGCTATAGAGGCACAGGCTGTAGAGCAAGGGAAAAGAATGAAGGGAAAAGAATAGGATTAGCAAAAAAAATTAGTAAAGAAAATTGATTCACAAAGCAAAAATGTTCTGAATATGCAGGTTAGTCTGGCCTTCAAGGAGGATGTAACTAGGATTTATATAACATGTGATCCAAGCTGACATTTATTTTGCCAGCATTATGAGAGTCTGTTGTATGGTTCTTGACCAACATCTACAATATATGAAGCGCAATATGCTTTCTTTGCAGCAAAGATAGGCTTTTCACCTACATTATTTTATTAAAAATAGTAAATGACTATTGGGATTGAAATAATTCCTTCTAATTTGATTCAGTTCTCCCCATTCTCTCTTGCAATTTTTCAGGGCAAAGTTTGAGTACTGAATCTTGTTTCAGACTTAAGTTTGCTATTTATATTTCCATTAGCAGGTAACTTTTTGACATTGGCTTCCTAATGCTAGTATCCTTTTGCACCATTGGTTTTATCATTTGAGCATAGAAGTGGACTTTGGCAGAGAGAGGGGGTGTTTGGAGGGGGGGGGGCATCTGTAGAGATAGCGCATGCTGATTAAATCAATGCCTGGAATGCATATAGCAAAATTAGTAGAACTGAGTCCAAATGAAAGCATCAGAAAAAAAATAATCAAAATGCTGATGAATAGAACCTTTAATTTTCACAAGAACATTTACCTGGTGTACCGCCGCACTCTGACTCAATCCATTCATCCTCTGGATGTATAAAAATGGGTGTGAGAAAGAAACAAATACGTTGCCTTAAATATAGGGGCTGGAGAAGGTCTCTTTTTAATACTGCTTCTTCAATAACACCCCATACAACTGCACTGCAATTATTTTGCATTTCTTCACTGCTGCTTATGAAGTTGTGAGTGGGTTTTGTTTGTTTGTGAATGCAAGCCTGTGTATGTCCACCGACTGTCTCTTGCTAGATCCAGCCCGTAAAAATAATGATGATGATACCTATTTCAAATCTGTGCTGTTATTATCACACTCTTATTAAATCAGAAGAGGGGGCGGTTGAAAAAAATCACTGGACATTAAAGTGGAAAATGGTGGGTGGGAACTGTGAAAACGTTCTTGAAAACTTTTTCCTCCCCATTTTCAGATTGTCTCATACCATCTTTATTTATTGCGAGTTTCCAGTCATTTGGGTTTTTGGAGAACATTAGGAAAGAGGATACACGCTGGTTACTGGAAGGCAAAGCATGAGGAATATCTGAAAACAGAGAGTTCTGTTAGCTAATGGCGTAGCACTGGCATGTCTGAAATGTGAGGAGAAGAAAAGGTTAAAGGTGAAATTCATGTTTTGTGACAGCAGGAAGTTCTGTGTCATGCTATGTGTATGGTATAGCAATGTCCATAACATGCATAGCATGCTTGCATCAAAATTATACCCATAGATTCATGAGATTTAATTATGTTCCTCAATAATTATATTTGAGATTTAACTACTACTGTTTCAGAGGGGTAGCCATTTTAGTCTGTTTCAGCAAAACAAACGAGTCCTGTGGCACCTTAAAGACTAACAGATTTATTTGGGCATAAGCCTTTGTGGGTTAGAACCTACTTCATCAGATGCATGAAGTAGAAAGAGCTGTTTGTTAGGTATAATATACACATGCAAAGATGGGTGAGTCACATTATTATGTGGAGGGCCAGTGTTAACAAAGTCAATTCACACTGTGTGGATATGGGCCATAGGGTCTGAATAGGGATTGGGAGTAGCTAGCTCACTATAAAAAGTAATTTTTCCTCTTTAAACATTCACACCTTCTCATCAACTGTTGTGAATGGGCCATAGCCACACTGTTTGATATTTAATATCAGCTTCTGTGATCAGTGAATAATGTTATAATTGTAGGAAGGAAATTAGTAATTCATTTAACATGTAGGGGGCGGGGGTGCTGGAACAATTTGTATAGTGGCAGTGCTCAGAGCCATTGAACCAAACCTTAAACTCTGTATAGGATGGAAACCACTTAAATACTGCAGTTCCGGGAGCACCCCTAGTTTGAGCACCTGTGCTAGAGGATGATTATTAAAACTATCTGATCTTCAGATATCCATGTCATCAAGCCCAGAGTCCAACAGAAGACCGTCTTATATACATAGCATGTCTCAGAATAAAGTGCCTAATTAGATAGTGATCATCTGATCTCTAATGTGTGCAGTCCTTGTAGATTGAGCTTTTCTTTTTAGTGGAGTCAATATTGAAGCTCTTGATAATAAATTATCATTACTCTGTCATTTTAAGACTAAGGTCCATGTTAATATGAATGGGATATTTCAAAATAATAGACTGAACCAAGAAATGATCCATTTTTGGCATCGAAGGGAGTGCCCCAGGGGTTAGTCCTAGGGCCAGTTTTTTTTCAACATCTTTTTAGTTAATGATCTGAGTGATGGGGTAAGTTGCACACTCAGCAACTTTGTGAGTAACACAAATCTGGGGGGAGTGGTAGACATGCTGGAGGGCAGGGTTGGGATAAAGAGTGACTGTGCCAAGTTGGAGGATTGGGCCAAAAGAAATCTGATGAGGTTCAGCAGGGACAAATGCAAAGTCCTGTACTTAAGAGAGAAGAATCCCATGCATTGCTATAGACTGGGGACTAATTGGCTAAGCAGCAGTTCGGCAGAAAAGGACTTGAGGGTTATAGTGGATGTGAAGCTGGATATGAGGCAACAGTATGCCCTTGTTGCTAAGATGGCTAACAGCATATTGGGCTACATAAGTGGGACCATTGCCAGCAGACTGAGGGAAGTGATTATCCCCGTCTATTCGGCATTAGTGAGGCACATGTGGAGTATTGTGTCCAGTTTTGAGCCCTCCCATTATAGAAAGGATGTGGAAAAATTGGAGAGACTCCAAAGGAGAGCAACAAGAATGATTAGGGGACTGGGATATGTGATTTATGAGGAGAGGCCTAGAGAACTGGGGTTATTTTGCCTGCAGAAGAGAAGAGTGAGGTGGGATTTGATAGCAGCCTTCAACTAACAAGTGAGGGAGGGGTTCCAAAGAGAATAGAGTTCTCGGGGTGACAGATGACCGAACAAGGAGCAAGAGACTCAAGTTGCAGTGGGGGAGGTGTAGGTTGGATATTTTAAAAAAAACCAAAACATTTTTACTAGGATGCTGGTGGAGCACTAGAATGAGTTACCCAGGACCGTGATAGAGTCTCCATCCTTAGAGGTTTTTAAAGCTTGGCTTGACAAAACCCTAGCTGAGACGATTTAGTTGATGTTGGTCCTGCTTTGAGCAGAGGGTTGAACTAGATGACCTACTGAGGTCTCTTCCAACCTTAATCTATGATTCTCTAATTAAATAATGCTGGTTGGTGTACTGATATGAAAACAAACTTACCTTCATACAAATTGTAGAAATAAATGAGTGAATTATTTACATGTACGACCAAAGACTGGCAGGGTGAAGATAGATAGGAGTTCAGATAGCTTTATGTAAAATAAAGTAAAATTGCTATGTGAGAGCTGCTGTGAATAAAGATTTCATTATCTCAGAACAAATATCTTGTTGTTTCTGAAGGATATTAGTGTTATAAGGGACAATTCCAAATTTCTATCAATACCAATAAAACTTGTACAATGTTTTTTTTTCCCCCCAAACAAACAACCATTTTGTACTATGTAAATCCCAGCTTAGTATTCATGATGCAGTAGCAACATCAACATTTAAAGCAATTGATTTAATTTTAGGTAACACATAAGCAGCTATGTAATTGCATAAAATGGAAATGATTACTTGGCAACTTAAAATAGGTACAAGGTTCTGCAAAGGATGCAAATTAGTCATTTACATACAAGTCACTAATTCTATTAATACCTTTTAAGTGGCCTACAGGCCCCCAAGGTAGTTTTCTTGTCAACTTAGATAACAGGGTTGTGCCGTAATCAAGTATTCTTAAAATGTATTACTTTCACTGTAGCAGCATGATCAAGGAGAGAGTAGCCTAGCCAAGTGATATTAATCTCTGGGTTAATAGAAACATTCCCCAGGAGAGACATGAAAGGTAGGTTATAGATTTGAAGAGGTGAGACTACAGCAGCTACCAAGTCAATTCATGCAGCTTTAATATAACCCTCCCTTTGATTAGTTGAAATAAGCCTAATTTAGGGAACAATGGAAAGGTGCTATTAATGGTGATTAATATTAAGTGCTCCTAATTTTTGTTTAAGAATGATTTGGGAGGCATCAGTATGAAAGTTTAGTCTTCCATAAAAATGTTATGAATTGTAGGTTGATAATGAGAAGCTTTCAAAGGCATGAAAATGGGTGAGCACAGCCTGGAACAAATAGTTTGTAGAAGATGTAATTGTTTTGCTATATTCTAGTCTACAGTTCATCACTCCATCTGGCTGAGAAGAAACTAAATGACCTTTTTAAAATGATATTTTAATTATTTCTAATAGAGATGACCCTCAACCTTGGCTTCATTCTATTTTACTTGAGAGATAGGATATTTTGACAGCATATGATGGTGTGGTTGCAAGGCTAATTTGAACAAGTGCACTTGCATCCTGAAAACAGAAGAAAAAAGTTAGTGGAAAAAGAATCCACTAGTCTGCAAACATTGCTTCCCTGCATTCCTCAGCAACATCCTTCAATGCCAACATTCCGGCCAAGGACACTGAGTTCTACTGTCATACACTCAAAAGTTGGCAGATGCAAACTTGAACAACATCAAGAATGCTGGGATGAAATCCTGACCCCATTTTAATTGACTTCAATAGAGCCAGGATTTCACTCCTGGAATCTAAAGGTCTCTTTACCTCTCAAATCCTAGTTATTTGTAACTGGTTTAAAAAAAAAAAAAAGAAAGAAAAAGACACCATTCAGTGCGTGAGTTCACAAGGTCGGCTCACAAAGATATTCTTGTCCTATAGTAGGGCATCTACTGCAAAGCCCTCTGAGAGTGCTTGTGTCTAAAGCAGCAATAGCTAGAGTGACAGAAGCCACAGTCTGCTGGACAGAGAATTACGCTATACTTAGCAAAGTAAGTTTCCCTGTACAAACTACTAGGAGACTGATGTATCTGTGGGACTTGCTTCCAGAAGAGATTGGACTGATGATGAACCTCAGTGCCTGCCAAACAAAATTTAAAATGCATTCTTAACCTACTCTTTCCCCCAAGAGCCCCATAAAAACCATTTTAAAAAAAAGTCTCTAGAGAACTGAGGCATCAATGAAATAGAGAAAAATAGGTGAATCAGAAATGATGGTGATGGGCACAGTCTAAGAACATCCACACACAATACCTACAGCAATTGAATGACTAGATGCTGGCTCAAAATATTACCTAGGGAAGACTAAAGTGATTCTCAGAGGAAGAGGGAAAAAGCAAACCAAGACCCAGAGCTCACCATCCTCTGAAGATGTCTGTCCTTTATTCATCAATGCAGTACAAATCTTTGGTGTCTTATAGGACACCATTTCCTATAGTGGCAGGAGGTGACATCTTTCCTTTTGTTCCCTCTAGACCTAATTGAAATATTTTCATCTTTTATTGAACAAAAATGGCTTTTCAATTTTTCTTCATTGGTTCTGTTCAAATTCAAACAAAAAAAGGGGGGGGGGCTTTTCAATGCTTTTGTGTCTATCTTTTTTCTTTTTCTTTTCTTTTCTTTTCTTTTCTGCACTTTTTATTTAAACATTTTTCTAGTAGGGAAAAGGAGAGGGAAAGAGAAGGTGGTTGGGCACAAGAGAACACAGATGTTTTCCTTTAATTATTCTAATCACATTGAAACAAAGCCTTTTAAAATTATGAATCAAAGATAAGTAAATTTTCATTGCTGAAATAACTCCATCTGAAATTCTCAGTTTCAGATAGAAGTGGAATTAATTTTTTTTAAATAAATAAAATTCTGAGAAAAAATCAGTTAGTTTGCATGGCAGACTTATGTTTCAATTAGCGCTAAATACTTCATCTTGAATAAAGGATCATTTGTCATTTTCAAGGTTGACTATTTTTACTAACTGCCTGAGGCTGAAGTTTAAAGGAACACAGAACTTCTAGCTTGTACAGGGCTCCTCAGATTCCCACCTTAGCTGGAAGTGGATTGCTCAGGTATATACATTGATTCTTGTGCAAAAATATCTTCTGCATATCAGTAAATCCTGAGTCCTGTTTTCCCTTAACTGTACTGTCAACAACGGCTCTTCCCAGCAGAACACAGAAGGCAAGTACTTCAAAGACAAATTTTCCGCAGCAGCTTTCCCATGTCATTCACCATATTGCTGCTACAGAGAGTCTTTCTAACTGACAGCTGAACATGTACTTATGCTGTTGTCCAAAGAATTTATTGACAAAGACAACACTTGCTTGACTATGTAGCTCAACCTCAGCTACATTGGTTTACCTTTTGAATCAATTTGAGAGCTCTATTAACACTATGAAAAGTTCATTATCATCTGGCACAAACTCAGGTTGCACATTTGGCTGTGTTGGAAGAAGAAAGTAAACAATACAACCTTTCATGTATCAAGCAAGCTCAAAATAAGGCAACTTGCCAATTTGCATATTTAGCCAGAAGTGGGATGATAATATTCTAAATCATGATGTGGTCAGGAATCAACAAATCTTTATTCAGCCAAATTGTGCGTCCAAACCATAAATTTTCAGAAGTGGATATACCACAACCATCTATAATCAGTGGTGGAAAACTTTACCTCATGGTAAAATGAATAAACCTATCAGAGTAATCAAACTAGAAACATATATTGTTCATGCTTTATTGATAAAAGTACCATGAATATATTACTTATATATCATTCTTAAATTTGAGTTATTATTTCTGTCATAACTGTCTCTCTTTAGATAAACTGCCAAAGGTTTACAATTACTGAAAACTGGCAGGACTGTATTTATGTACTAGCACAATGAATAAGGTCCTACTTGAATTGCCAGATGATAGTCAAAAAATTGTAGCTGACTTGCAGATGCCATGGCAAATTCTGGAATAGTAGTAATGGACCTTATAACTTGTGGTAACCAAAGTCCATTATTACTTTTCCATGATTTTCTACTGTCAGCAGCATACGTCTGAAAATACAGCCCCCCCCCCCCACCTGTCAGCAGCCTAGGGCTGAGATTGGGGAGCTCCCAGTGTCAAAATATTGCAAGTTAAGTACAGCCTTAACAACACTGCTCTATTCTGCTTTTCATTCTACTTCCTCACTCGTCACCATAGAGTCTGAGCAGCTTCCATGATACAATAGCTAGCTCAGTCATTTTGGGCACTGTGAGTCAGTGGCTATTATGAAGGACATGGAAAAATATAGTGGACTAAATGAACTGGAAATTCATAAAAGATATAATACGGTCTCAGACAAAGGAATGAAGACTGGCTGTTGTAATGGGACCATAAAACCAATAAGTCCTATGATGGGGACAACTGTAGATGCTGGCTATAGCCATGTGACAATTTTTTAAGTTGTGATAAATTGCACTTATCACGGGCCTTTGACTGCCTCAACAACACTTTGGCTTGTAAATGATCTGAACTAAGTATGTCTTGCATATAAATCCTTACATCTACCCCACCAATGCACTGGCAAAGTAGGAGAAGGAATTATGCTATCCTTAGTAAACACTTGTAGAAAACTATTCCCCACTTCAGTTGCAGAGAGAGCAGGGTGATTCATACTCCTAACTCTGAGGAAAGGCTCTATCTACACCCATAGCGACAGGGAGGAAATATATGCTATTTTACAAATTAAAAGTTGATATGTTGCAAATACCATCCCATACAAGAAAATAAAGGAACTAATCTTGCCAAGTTCTTCCAGTTGCCACTGGATGTATTCAACATGTCACAAGATTGGGCTTGTAACCAGCCACGTTTAGGAAAAATGTACCTTGCAAGTGCCTTGTATGTTTTACTAGGTCTTTAAAATAAGAAACTTAAGTTTTATTTTTCCATGGAAAAGATTTAATGATAGAATTTAAGTATGGGATTAAGGGAAGAATGTATTGTTCAGAAGAAGACAGGGAGTTGTTTGATGTGTCCACCCATTCAGGAGAATGGATGGAGTTAATTTTTTGTTTTGTGTTTTAATTTATAAATCATTTTGAAATTCATTTAAATTAATTTTATTGTGTTAATCCTCCCTCCCTATACACTACCTTGCTGATATAGTAGGCTATGTTTCTCCAGGAGCTAGCATTGCCACCACTTATTATGTTTTCTATTATTTAGGAAGTTGGAAGCCGAATTGTAGCTTTTAGGCTATGTCTACACTTGCTAAAGTTAGTTCAAATTAGTTTGTTCGAACGAACTAATTCGAAATAATTTTAGTTAGTTCGAATTACCTTAATTTGAACTAGAAAAAGTTAGTTCGAATTAGCGATCCCCATTCATTTCAGTGGCCGGTTAGTTCGAACTAAGAAATTAGTTTGAATTAACATGGCCACATTGGCTAATTCGAACTAGTTAATTCGAATGAACCCTTTAGTTCGAATACCCTATTCGAACTTACTAGTTCAAATTAAGGAAGCCCTTAATTCAAACCAACTAAAGCCTAGTGTAGCCATGGCTTTAGTTAGTTCGAATTAAGCCTCCTTAATTCGAACTAACTTGCCAGTGTAGACATAGCCTTAGAGAAATACAAGTTATGCCAGTTGCCAAGAGGGGTTTCCTTTGAAGATTTGCAAAGAGACTATACCAGACTACATTCCTCTCACACCTGCACTTACCTTACATTTCATTATTTATAAAAATAATTAATGTGATTTTTTTTAATGGAAATATAAGTCTCAGATTACTTTGGTATCTTGTCCCAGAGATTTTGTACTATTGTCGGTATGTGTTACCCACACACATAACCAGAATGTGTTACCCACACACATAACCAGAATGTTCAGAAAGAACAGGACCAAGAAAGTATATAGACAGAAATATGTGGCATTCACAGTTAAGTCATTTTCCATCCTTCAATGACAGGAAACACCGCCTAATAACTGTATGATGAGAGTAGGTGAAGAGAAGAAGCTACCTTTTCTGTCCCATTAGTTATTATACATACTTTTTATCATGTCCCTCTCTTATTTTTCTCCTCTCTAAACTCAACAGTCCCAGTCTTCTAAATGATTTTGTCCATGTCCGTAATCAGTTTCATTTCTGGTCTTTGAACCCCTTCTAATTCAGCCACATTTGATCTGAGTTGGGGTGACTGGCGCTGAACACAATATTCCAGGTGATGAGAGTGATTCACTGATGAATATAATGGTGTTATAATCTTTTCTGTATGATTGCCCATCCCATTGTTTATGCATCCTAAAACTTTCTTTACTTTTTTGACTGCAGCTGCACAACGAACAATAGTTGTGATGTCCAGAGTGTTTTCCTTAGGCGATACAGCTCATTTAGAACTCAGTAAGGTAGCTCAAATTTTCCTCTCCAGCATACGTTACTTTACATTTATCAACACTGAATTTCATTTACCCTCATGTTACCAATTCACCCCGCTTGAACTTTCATTGAGATGTAACACAGGCACAGGGATCTGAAAGTGCCTTCATTATTTCAATATTCTTGCATTTACTTTTTGGGTGCTGTTCTTAGGGTTTTACTTGTCTTGTATAGAAGTTTCCTAAGTTCATTTAAACTAAGCTGGCTTTTGGGGCATTTTAATTTTAAATGTTTCTGCTGGCATACCATATGTTTTGAGAGGCAGAAGATTATCTAAATTATAGTGGAATTCCTATGTAAGTACACATTATATTCCCATTAATACCAAGAGAGCTCATGATTGTTACTGTTATTACAATGAATACCAAATCTGCAATTTGACCAATAGCTCATGGAATGCTGGGGAAATAAGATTTTAATCCTTGGTTTATATTCCTTTCTTTTATCTTTTTGACTGTTTGAATATTCTCTTTCAAAGATAGCACCTGGGTAACCTTAAAGTCAGTAAAGAGGGTTATCATGGAACATACGCAAGTATGGGTTCTCCACCTGCCAGAGTACAAGGAAATGGCTTATTTCTGCCAGCATTAGTCATTGTAAGGTGAGAAGAATCAGACACAACGTGATGAGGTACACAAGTTTCATTCCATAAGTTTTATAAAGCCATCTTGGCCAAAATCAACTCACTTGGATGTTTAAAACAAATTTCAGTGCAGTTGATGATACTCAGTCTTCATGCCACACTTTCATTTTTAAAAAAGGACCCTTTTAAAGTTAAATGAATGTTACAAGGTCAACTTTCACTCTGTTACATGCATTTAAACTCAGAATAACATCATTGACAAAGTTACTCTGGAAGGAAACCTGTGTGCATGAAAACAGAATATTGACTGTATTCTTCACTTTGAGAACATGCAGAATTTCCTGTTAAATGAATCGTGTGGCTTCCATAATGATTAAAAGAGTCATACTAAGACCAGTGTAATTCATACTGATCCACAATAACTTAACAGCTCCAGTCTTCCAGGGCTGATTAAAAGCATACTTGCCTGCAGTAGGAATTTGAAATTTTACTGTTGGCTGACACATTTCAGACTTTCCAACTTTCAATCACATTTGGGGATGGGAATGGAAATACATTTGAAATAAAAGCATTTCAAATAAAATGAGCAAATAATATTCTTTATTTTTAAGTGCATACATAAAAGGGTGAGACTGAAGAGTCAGTTACTGTGGAGACCTCTCTGGACTTGGATCCTCAGTTGTGCAGCTGAATAAGGGAGGGAAAAACAACTCTCCTGATCTTGGATGCAGTCATGACTTGAAGCTGCCCTTGACACAAGGAAGAATGTTCTCAGTTTCACCAGCTGAAGGGATCTTTCTTTACCGCAACACACCTATATAAGGAGAACAAATAAGGAGTCTGGTGGCACTTTTAAAGACTAACAAATGTATTTATTGCATGAGCTTTCATGGGAGAAAATACCACGTCGTCAGATGCTTAAAGATGGGGCACTTACATAATGGGAGCAAATCAAATGCAGGGAAGTGTAAGTCATAGGATCTGGTCAGACTGTAACAGCAAATCAAAGCAGTTGTTAGGATTCAAACAGTGAAGTTCAGCCATAAGCAGGGAGGTGGGTGGTGGACAGGGAAAATAACCCATAGTTTTTATTCAGTCCTGACTTTACAGAGTCAAATTTGCAGTTCCCCATCTTCAAGTGTCTGACGAAGTGGGATTTTCTTCCACAAAAGCTCATGCAATAAATAAATGTATTAGTCTTTAAAAGTGCCACCAGACTCATTTGTTTTGCTGGACTAGACTGACATGGCTACCCCTTTGGAACTATATAAGGAGGTGAGGGAATGGGTGTCTGATTAAGCCAGTGTAAGGTCAAAAGAAACTTAACTAGGACTACAACAGTGTCCTGCGGCACTTTTAAAGACAGATTTATTTATCGCATGAGCTTTCATGTGAGAAAATCCCACTTCATCAGACGCTTTGAAAATGGGAAACTTACAGAATGGGAGGAAATTAAATGCAGGGAAATGTATGACACAGGATCAGGTCAGACTGTAACAGCAAATCAAAATAGGTGTTAGGATTCAAACACTGGGGAACAGCATATAGAGGAAGGTGAGGTCAAATCACCTGTTGTAATGAGAGAAAAATCCATAGTCCCTCTTTAACCCCAAGGCAACTGAGTCAAATTTGCATATAAATTCGAGTTCTCCCTATTCACTATCAGTACAGCTGCATATACAACAGTTGCAGGGCAGGGTACAGCACAGCCAAAAGCCCATGGAGTTAAGACTCCTTAATGAGCGCACAGATGAAAACTCATTCTGATTTCACCACTGCCTTGTAATTAAATTACAAATGATCATTTACAAATGTATTCTAGCTGTCAGAATGTCCCAAGCTTCTAATGAGAATCACATCATTATTTCAAATGATGTCAGTGTTGATTTTAATGTAATGAATGTGCCACACGTTAAACAGGGGAACCATTCTCTGGCTTGCTGGAGAAAGGTGTGTACTTCAGGACTCAACAAAACCTGGGTCACCTTGGTGACCAGGGTTTGTAGCTTGGCTCCTAACTCCACTAGGAAATGCAGTCGAGGAGCGCCCTCTGGTGACCAAAAATAAAACTGCTGGCACATACCTGGGAGCCAGTTTTGTCATTGAGCCCCGGTGTACTTGTTTAAGGGATAGAGAATCACTGAGTGAGTTTGCAGCAACTGGCAGACCAGGTCAGCGTGGGGATGCTAAGCATTCCTACAGGAAAGTGAAAGACAGGAGGTTATATAAGTACATGCTTGGCAGAAGAAGCCCTCTTTTACCTAACCCAAACAATGCAGAACCGACCCTTCCACCCGTGGAAGAGGTAAAATACCAGGTTTGGTCCGGATTTGCTGTGGACACTGACTACTCATTCCTGTCTTTTCCTCACCACCAGATTGGCCTAGGAGAAGTGGGTTTTTTGCCTCTGCCAAAGTGATTTCAGGCTGGTGGGACTTAGCTGGGGGAAACATGGAAAAGGAGTTAGACTGTGATGTTACAATTCATTTTGTTGATGTGCAGCCAATGTCCAGTGTATGGTACTTCTTTGGGAAGGGACACAGTGAACAGATAAATGGAATGGTAAAGGATGTGATGGAGGTGTTTGTTAAAGGAGAGGAAACACGAGTTCAGGGACACTATGACACGGAAGGGAGCCAGCACCCTTTCTTTTATAGCCCTCTTAATCCTCCTTTGAGGGGAGTATGGTAAGGTCCCCAGTAGAAGGTGGGCTGGACCAAGATGGGAAAGAGAAGAAGGCTGACAGAAGCTCCTCAAATATATATTGAAAAGTTCATTACTTTTACAGAATTACCTTTACTTTTATCTGCTGAGCACTCCCAGGCACTTAGCACCCTAATTAAACCACATCCCATGTCTCCTGTCCTTCTTCCAGCATTGCCAGACAAAGGGGTGCATGTGAATTTAAGGGGAGATGGGCAAACTATATATCTGAATTATATAAGTACAACATGCAGAAGTTCATGACACTCTGTTTTGGGAAACAACTAGAAATAAAGAACAGCTTCCTTGAATCATAATTACTTTACTTCCCATCTCCCTATATGCCCCGCCCCCCAAGTTTTAAAAATGTTTCAACAAGAAGCTTTCCCAAAGTGTGTTTTATTAAAATTGTGCTCACTACTGACACATTGATGAAGCTCTTCTTTCAAATTGAAGCTTCGGTGCTTTTCATTTTCTCAAGAAAATACATAAAACTCTAGTGAGAGAGAAATACATTAAACTTCACTAAATCATTTAAAACAAATTAAAGTAATGACTCATCTGGCATATTCAGTTTTCAATAAAAAGATTTTCAACAAACTACAGACATTATTACTCAAAGATTTAAATCTGGAAAACACAATTTGGCTTGTTTGGTCACACTTGAGTGCACTAAATCAATCTGGTGACTGAGCTGTAAAGCAGAACACTAACAAAACTGTACCACACAGGAGGGTGGCTCAGTGAACTGGGACACTGGTAGCTTCTTATTATTCAAAGCTACTTCTGGATCGTGGAAAAATATTTCATGGTGGAATTCCTACACATGAGTGACATGGGGGATTAATAAAACCATTCTTCAAGTATTTCACTTTTAGGGTTAGATGTAGTGTTATGTATTTTAACAAGAATTGAATAGGCAAAGATACTGGATCCTGGACTATATGTTTAGCAATTTTACTGTTCATATGCCATTCTCTGTTGAGTTATGCTAAATGTAGACAACGAGGAGACCTTCTCACGTTGATAGACCATTGGAATGGGAAAATACTTATGAGCAAACAAAGCAATTTAAGGATGGAAAACGCCTGTGCTAATTGCTTGGTTAGGAGGCATATGGTGTAAATAAACACAACATTGTAAATTTCTCATTAGGTGGGGACTGGATGGGTAGCACAATGGCAGTGATTATTTCCATTGTACTAATGACATCCATAATTTTCAGCACTATGTATTTCATTCTGCACTATGTCCCTGGTGGTATTTTGATTCTGTGTCAACCTTTCATTATTACTCCAAACATTTTTTACTCTTGCAACTATAAAGCTAAAAATTCTCTCTAACAATCCTTGTTTTTCTCAATTAGTGTAAAGGAGCACACTTTTACTTAAAATATATATAGGACCAGATTTCAAAAGAGTTCAGGGCGAGATTTCCAAATGCCAGCATACGCAACTGAAGTCAGATTTTGAAAAGAGCTCAGAACACATTTAGGCCCCCAAAAGGGCCAAATTTTCTAAAGTGCTCAGCCCCATTGTGATATTAGGTGCCAAATTATCAAAAGAGCTCATTACTCAACAGGCACCTGAGAGGCACAGCTCTTCTGGAAACCTGTCCACATATTTAGATGCTTAAATGGGAGCCAATCTCCTTTCAAAATCTAGTCCTGATTGAGCGTGCTGAGTAAGGCTGTTTGAAATATTTGTCAAAACTGTTTTTAGATGGAAAATTGGGTCTTTGACTAAATATTTTTTCTATTAAAAGTATCTGCTTCCTGCAGAAAGTTTTGTTATTGTAATATTTCAGCTCAAACCATAAGATTTTGGACAGTGAGATAGTGAGAGTTATAATGCCTTAGAATAGCTGTAGCTTTCTCCCTGTGTCTTTATTCAACTTTATGCCTAGATCTGTAGCTGGGCTATAGCTCCCATCACGCAACCCGAGCAGGTATTCAGTGTTGCACGAGTTGCCTTCCCCAAAAGTGGAAATTGTGATGCGGTCCAAATGGAGGTCCTGGCCCATAGAGGAGATTGAGGAGATGAAGAGAAAATTATAATTCGTCTGAAGCACTACAAATCCCATAGCAAAAAATCTTTCAGTTTCAAATTTTCACTACGAACTTGAAATTTGCTGTGGGAAAACGTGATAAAAATAAGACATTTTTGTTTTCATCAAAAATCTCCAACTCAGTCTAATTCTGAGCTCTTCTGAAATTCTGACTAGAATAGTAAGTTCTATAAAGAAAGAAATGTGTGCATATTCACTGGAATAACAGCCTAGATCAGTTCCCCACAATCTGTGTATGGGGGGAACCCTACCCCCACCAACTTGGGGGGGGTGGTATATAGGTCCTTGTGCTGTACTAATCATCATCAGTATCTGAATGAGTGAATACGCATAGTAAATTCAAGGAAAGAATTTCTTTTGTGCAGGGGGAGATTCAAAAAGGGTTTGTTCTAAACCAAGCCTTTTCCCATAGGTTGCAATAAAGAATAACATTATAGCACAGGGATAAAGTGCTTTTTTAGTGGTTGTGTCATATCAAACCATGGCAGTTTGGTGGACAACCTTTCAATTTGAGAGGAGTTTGTAGAATGTCCTCTAGGAGGTAGGGATTTTAAAGTTTTCAACACCTTCACATTACAAATGGAAAGATCATTAAATCCCAAATAAGCTAGGTCAGCCAAAAATATGTTATGGCCATCAATTTTTGTTTTTTGTCATATTTCTTTCATTTGTTTGTTTCTCTCATATGTCATCACCTCTCATATACTGAGTAATAAGGTGTTTTTATATTTGTGAAGGGTACCTTATGAGTGACTGAAAATAGTGAAAACTACTTTACTAGTAGTCTCAACTTGATGTGTTTCTGATTAATCAAGCAGTATTTTTCAAGCAGCAATTTAAAAATACCTGTTAAGTGATCTACAATAGATGTCATAATAATTACACGTTCCAAAGGTGTAGCCGTGTTAGTCTAAGTCAGCCAAACAAACAGAAGTCCCTGTGGCACTTTTAGAGACTAATATATTTATTTATTGCATGAACTTTCGTGGGAGAAAATCCCACTTCATCAAACGCTTTGAAGATGGGGAACTTACAGAACGGGAGGAAAATAAATACAAAAAAATGTATGACACAGGATCAGATCAGGCTGTAACAGCAAATCATAATAGGTGTTGGGATTCAAACACTGGGGAACAGCATATAGAGGAAGGTGAGGTCAAATCACCTGTTGTAATGAGAATAAAATCCATAGTCCTTGTTTAACCCTGAGGCAAGGGAGTAGAATTTAGAATTTACATATCAATTCCAATTCTTTAGTTTCTTTTTGAAGCTGTGATTTGTTATTCATTTGTTTGAGCACCACTATTAACAAGTTGTCAATGGAGTGAGCAGGGAGATTGAAGTGTTCCCCTGTTGGTTTTTGAATGTTGTGATTTCTGATGTCAGACTTGCGTCCATTTATTCTTTTGCGTAGAGACTGCCCTGTTTGTCCAATATATAAGGCGGGGGGAGGGGGCATATCCGGCACATGATGGCATAAATCACATTGGTGGTTGAGCAGGTGAATGAGCCCTTGATGGAGTAACTGGCTTGATTAGGTCCTGTGATGGTGTCTTTAGTGTAAATATAAGGCCAAAATTTGCAACGTGGTCTGTTGCAGGGATATGTTCTTGCTTTAATGTTTCTGTTGTTTGATCTGTAGTTGCTGGCGAGTATCTGTTTAAGGTTGGGGGGATGTTTGTAAGCAGGGAGAGGTCTGTCTCCCAAGGCTTAAGAGAGCGAGGGATTGTCGTGTAGTATAGGTTGTAGATCCTTAATGATGTGCTGTAGAGGTCTGACTTGGGGGTTGTAGTTGATGACCAGTGGCGTTCTGTTGTTTCTTTTCTTGGGCTTTTCCTGTAGTAGTTGACTTCTGGGTACCCAACTGGCTTTGTCAATCTGTTTCTTCACTTCCATGGGTGGGTATCGTAGTTTTTAAGAATGCTTGATAGAGAACCTGAAAGTGTCTGTCTCTGTCCGAAGGATCAGAGCAAATGCGGTTATATCTTAGGGTTTGATTGTAGACAGTGGATCGTGTGGTATGTCTTGGATAGAAGCTTAAGGGATGTAGGTAACTATAGTGATCAGAAGGTTTTCGGTATAGAGTGGTGTTTATGTGCCCATCTCTAATTTGCACTCTAGTGTCCAGAAAGTGGATCTCCTGTGTGGAGTGTTCCAGGATGAGTTTGATTGTGGAATGGAAATTGTTGAAATCTCTGTGGAAATCCTCAAGGGCATTCTTACCATGTGTCCAGATGATGAAAATGTCATCAATGTAGCATAAGTAAACTAGAGTTGCTTTCGGATGAGATTTGAGGAAGTGTTGTTCTAAGCCATAAAAATGTTGGCATATTGTGGGGCCATGCGGGTACCCATAGCAATGCAGCTCACTCGAAGGTATAAACTATCTTCAGATCTGAAACAGTTGTGGGTGAGTACAAAGTTCAGCCACAAGGTTTGCTGTGGCATCATCTGGGATGATTCTTCTAATGGCTTCTAATTCGTCTTTGTGTGGGATGTTGGTGTAAAGAGCCTCTACATCCATTGTGGCTAGGATGGTGTGTTCTGGAAGTTCACCTATGGATTGGCTTTTCCTCAGGAAGTCCGTAGTGTCTCAAAGATAGCTAGGAGTGTTGATAGCATAGGGTCTGAGGAGAGAGTCCACATAGCTAGATAAGCCTGCTGTAAACTTGCCAAAGCCTGAGATGACGGGGCATCCGGGGTTTCCTTTTTTTATGGATTTTCAGTAGTAGATAGAATATCCCTGGTTGAGGTTCTGATGGTGTGTGTCTGCCTTGATTTGTTCCTGTGCTGCTTCAGGGAGTTTCTTGAGTAGGTGGTGTGATTCCTTTTGGAATTCCTCAGAGGGATCAGAGAAAAGTGGTTTGTAGACCGTTGTGTTGGAGAGTTGTTTGTGAGCCTTCTGATTATAATCCGATTTTTTTCATGATGACGACGGCGCCTTCTTTGTCAGCCTCCTTAATAATAATGTCAGAGTTGTTTCTGAGGCTCTGGATGGCATTGCGTTCTGGAATGATTGGTGGATTCTTTCTACTTACACCCTCCAAACCTCATTGCCTTCAATGCTTATGGTAGTATTAGTGTATTGCAATACTGAATGTGAGTTACAGAAACACATGGTATGAATGCTAGAAAAAGCGGTGTGTGAATTCCAATTCGAACATGACTGTTGAAGCAAAATGTCTCCTGTTTCCCAGTGACTCCACTGTATTGCTCCTTTTATGCTTACCTTTGGATGGAACAATGGGGAATGTAATATTTATCAATGCAAGAAGAGACATCATTGATTTCAATAACACAGATGTTACAAATATCCACTTTCCACTTTTTACAAGTAAAGTTTAGGGGATTTCTACTGTACAGAACACAAATCTTTACTGAAGAGAGGCTCTCTGTAAATGTGCCATAAAAGTAACTGTTAAATATTTCCAGTAATTTTCTTCATGATTCAGAGGTCAGCCATTAGCTGTTTGAGAGATCGAAAAGCACTTTGCATAGTTACCAATTTATTCTGGGATTTCTGCCTGATTTCAAATGTCTGTCAAGGAGTTAATGTTCTAGAATTTGTAAGGACTTTATGACTCTCCTGACCTAATCTTTAATTCAGTCACATAGTTTCATTTTCTAAATTCAAAAGACTGATGTGTTAAACAGATGGATCATTTCTTGTGTTTCATGTTAATGGTTCTGTTACTGCACTATTTTGATTCTATTGGTATTGATGCATTCTGGTCCCATCCTATTAACCAAAAAGCCCTGCAATCAAATCATTAGTTTGTAGTCCACTAGAACAAAAGTAATATAAATTTCTTGAATAATTATAGTGGAATTATGAGGATTAAGCAAATGTTCAGTCATTGCATTACCATATTATAAGGGGGAAAAAACCCTCCCAATTAATATCAGTTTCACAGAAAAGCTTGCTCTAAGACTTTTATTTCAGAACACAGTGGTTTTACTATGTAGTTTGGTGACATTTAAGGTTATCTGAAAAGTGCACCAGTTTTTTTGGTTTTTTTTAATGAATATGCTGATTGTCTATTATAAAACCTTCTTGCTTCGGGTCAAATTAACAGAATTTGTTGCATATCAGAAGTTGCATATAAACTTTCATTTCTTATGAGCATATTTTTGCTACTTAAAAGGATATGTACTTTATCGCTATGGAAATATTTTCTGGAAAAAATTTAAGGGAGGAAAAAAATTGTTGTCTCTTTTCTTTTCTGCCTCAACAAAAAGAGTGCCAGTAACTGAGGTTTTTGAGGCATGGCATAACTTTATGCATTCAGCCATGGAGCCAATTTCATTGTATCTAGTCTGCAAAGCTAATTCTGCTTTTTAAAACACTTTTCAGCTTCTCTTCCCCTCTCCGTCCTCCTCATTATTTTATTGTAAGAATCTCATGTGAGATTGGGTGCTCAGATATTTAAAATCAGAAATCAACTACCACCCTGATGATCCCACCTTCCCATAGAAAATCCAAGTGGGAACTTGATGACACATGGCTCGAAAATAGCAACATTGGGAAAATCAGCATGCCTATGATATCTATGATCTGTATCTTTATCCCTGTCTGTAAGATGTAGTGTTTGAATTTTTATCCTTACTCCTGCTGATACATTGATAGGTTATAATGTACTGAAAACTATATTTGAAGATTGTCATTATTGTAAGCAGTGGGTAAACGGGTTTAAGAAACCCTATACCTGAACTTCTTTTTGAAACTGGAAGTGACCAGAACTTAAAAGTACTCTTGAGTATGGCAGCAATAGTTAAAGTTTTAAATATGCAATGTTTTTGCAAATGGTGCAATGATCCAGTTTGCATAATTGGAACATTTTACATTGCTCATTAGCTCAAAAACTCCCACCATCAAATCCATGAATTGGACCTCTTGCTTCCCATATATTAAGTCTCTGTTCTTATGGCTCATCACAACCAGAATTTCTCCCTTGAATTTTCCTTCATTTCTCTGCTCTCCATGGCTTTTGCCATCAAGTTTCCCTCATCCCCAACAGCACTTCCCCAATCTTCTTCTTGAGTCTGTCCCTCTACCTCTCTGGTTCCCCTCTGCACTGCTGGTTCCCTCTGGTTCCTCCCCTGTCTGTCTGTCCCCTTGGTAACCATTGTGAAGTCTCCATTTAACCTGTGTCTATAGACATATGATTAGGGCAGTACTCTAAATAGTTGAATCATAGACTTGTAGGACTGGAAGGGACCTCAAGACATCATCTAATACAGTCCCCTGCACTTATGGCAAGACCAAGCATTCTCTAGATCCTGTTCTTAAAGTGCAATTAAATAGTGGGGGCAGTATGGAGGGACAGTATGTTGGGTGTTGCTCTAGCCACGATTCTGGGGGCACAGATCATATGGGAGACTGTGTGATGGGGGGTGGAAATATTTATCTCTCTCTGCTTTGGGTCTTGAAGTATTTTAGGCAAGCCTTTTGTAGAAGGGATCTTGTATGGTTAGAGACCTGGAAAACTGGCCCTAAAGGTACACAAATCCTTGACTCTTCCATTTAAAATATTGGAGTAACTTCCTGAGAGAGGGCACCAAAATGGGAAGTCACATCCAAATCAGGAGAGCGATTATAAAAAAGTTATTTTATGACTGCTTCTGCATTTCCTACTTTCCTTTTGGACTACATGCGGAAATCCTGTGAGAAAAGATATTTTCAGATTACTTAAACCTGTTGATAAATATGTGGAGACAGCCTTTTTATGACAGGTCTCCAGCTTATTCTCATTGAAATTAGGGTGATCATTCACATTTTGGGATGTTTGAATGAACAAAGCTAGCTTGACCTTCAGACTGGTGGTGACTTGTGTACCTTGTCCCCCATTAGTCTGGTCTTGATACAGTAGACAATATCTAGCTCTTGGAGTCAAGCAAACTGGCTCTGTGTTTGGCTCATTTATTATGGGGGGAAGGTCGACTTGTTCTTTGGTTTTTTAAATAAACATAAAAACCAGAAAATCATCTTAGTGCATAGGTGCAAGTTTGTTATTGTGGCACAAGATGAAGGAAGCTCATTTACAAGAGACTGGGGAAAGGCAATAATGCTGCTGCTCTCTCACTCCTTTGCCCCCCACTGTAGGCTCCTGCCAGTGGACCCAGAGAGTTTCAACAAGGATGTCAGTCTTCTCTTTTACATGGGGCCTGACTCTGGGAGACGTTGAACACCCACACCTATCAACAATATGGCTTCGCACCTCAGAATCATGCCCATGACACCTTTCATCCTAAGAATTCCCAAAGCACTTTAAAACTGTTGAGAAGGATTTCTTCCTTACTTTTATGGATCATAATCTATATTATGTCAGAACCAATCCTCTCATTAATGAGATGCTACCGTCTCTTGAGTGAAACATAGCAACTTTTTACTGATACAGAGCAACAGTCCATAGCACAGGAAAGGATAACAAGAATAGCCTCCCCAAGCTACAAGTAGTCAGTCCTTATCTGGAGTGTTTGTTTGACTTGAAATAGAGATGCTGTTTTAGATTTTAATCTCAGTTAATTTTACATATTTTGCAAGGTTTAATTAATGCAACTTTCATGACTCTCCAGTTCCAATTTATCACTCTGGTTGTTTAACATTGTTTGTTAATTAGAAAAGCTTATTTAATTATGGGACATAAAAAAGTACAATCAGAACAAAATAAGGTTTTCTAAAATATCAGAGCATTAAAAAACAGCAGACATCTCTGAAAGCTAAATTTCCTGTTTACAAAGGATGGGTAACCAATTAACAATACATATTTGTACTTTACTCTAAATAATTAGGAAACCACAAAGTGCACTTACCATCATTTAACAGAGTGCAAACGAATCTTGTATAATGAGCAGCCAAGCATTTTTTATAAGTTTGTATTTCTTAAGGTATGGTAGCTCAAAAGGGCCATAATGAGGTTTTGTATAGCACAGTTGCATGCCTGAAGAATGAAATAATATTCAGTTATTTATTTTTATATAAAGGTTTTCAGTGCCTACTGTTTTGAGAGCACCAAAGCAGAAATAAAGGTTCCATAGGAAGAGGAGAGAAGGAAAAGGAAGAAAGATAAATAAAAGGTAGATGAAGATGAAAGATGAGATAGAACTAAGGCTGATGAGACAAAATCCTTGTCTTGGTTTTCTCCTTAACAATGATATTTAGCAGTGTCCAGCTTTAATCTGAGTAACGTGAACCTGATTATTTACACTCACTCTTTCGGAGACTTTCAAATCATTTTATAAAAATTAAAGTAGGGAAGCATTATTATTCCCATTTTACATATATGGATATGCATGATACATGGTACCTATGTTTGGCATCTCCGGTTCAAGAGAGAAATCAGTAGTTGTTTCAAGCAGTACACACAAAAATGGAGATACCTCCACATCACTGGACAATTGGGAGTTTGTCATCTTTTTCTTCTGCAGATTTATATCCCTTACAATATAAAGAAAATAATTATAGGGTTTTGTGAAACTTAATACATACAATGTAATTAGCACTTTGGGACCTCATAATGAAAGTCACTATTTAAGTGCAAGGTGTTTTTTACCATTACTTCTTGCAATTAGCATTCTGTTAATTGTATTCATTATTATCAGTCATGCTAACCATGTAATTCGGGTGAACCTATCTCTGTCTCCTCCATCACTTCTTGTTGAAATGTGGAGATTTAAGGTTATGCCTCACATATTAGGAAATGTTTTCTTTAATGCTCATTCACTGTGCTGATCAATATGGCATTTGTAAGGAAGTATTAATCTTGATTACCAAGTTGCCTCTACTCAAGTTTATGTATATTATGAAAAATTGAGACATTGAAGGTAGTGGTTTATCAGTTTTCAGGCTTTCAAATCTGATAATATTTTTAGAGATGGCATTAAATACTGAAGGTTAAACATATCACAACCCCTAGCCCATTCTATTTGCTATAATAATCCTCCTTGATTAAGATGTATAGTTAGATTATACCAGAGACCAGAAATAATTTCTCAGTGGAGTGACATTTATATTTCCTTCTTTAAACAACAGGAATAATCTACATTCAAATGAAAATGAACATTTTAAATTGCTTACATCAGAGTTTTCTTTTAAATGTTTTATCCTTAATTATTATTTCATTATTGCAGGAAATGATAGATTGTACTCTTATTTTAGCAAATGTAAAGAAGCATTATAATTTCATCTAAAATATTTTGAGGGTGTTGTTTTCCTTGAAGTGTAACATCATAAATTACCACCACAAATTTAGTAATTCTGATAAGTGTGTGTGTGTGTGTATGGAAATTCCTGAACTTTGAAGATTGCAGGTATTTTAATAGAGGTAGAAGGGTGGGCTTACTTTTTTACTTCCTTACCAATGCAGAGAGCTACAGGAAGAGCAGAGGCTGCTCTGCAAGACTGCAGAAAAGGGTACAAATGTTAGAATCCATAGACTAGTGGTTACTTTAGGGCCTATTAAACCTCCCAGTTCAGTCAGTGGGACATTTTCCACTTTCTTCGAAAGAGGTGTGATTGGATCCTGTGAAAAGATTTTTCTACAAAAGGAGAAATAAATAAGTGAAATGAAATTTAATAGAATATGCAAGCATTCACCCAAGGACATTTCCTTGGTTTTAGAGGGTCTCTGCAAAAGATAGTAGTCCATCCAAAATTATTCAGGCACCTTAAAGACTAGCAAACTTCTTTGGACATAAGCTTTTCTGGGCTGCAACCCACTTCGTCAGATGCATGAAGTGGAAACTATAGGTAGGAATTTTTTTTATGCATGCCAGGATGGGTGAGAAACATTACAATGGGCAAGTGATAACAAAGTCAATTCAGGTCGGGTTAATGAGGCCCATTCACATGAGTTGATTAGAAGGTGAGAATGGACAGTTACTTTTTGTAGTGTAATAACCATTCCAAATCCCTATTGAAACCCAGTCTGATTGTGTCAAGTTTGAAGGGCTGGGCCGGGGGAACACCTGCCACACTTCAACCAGGACACCACTGTTTCAGAGTGGGAAAGAGGTGGACTGAGGGGAGGAGCAGCTGCTGCACTCCTGCAGGTACATCACTGGGCCCACATAGTGAGAGAAGGTTGAGGGGGAAGGAGCAGGGTGGGAAGCAGGGAGTGGATG
This sequence comes from Pelusios castaneus, assembly GCA_007922175.1. Lineage (NCBI taxonomy): Eukaryota > Metazoa > Chordata > Testudines > Pelomedusidae > Pelusios > Pelusios castaneus. Next base: position 3,516,745 of record ML685816.1, read on the forward strand.
CTGCACTTTGGCCAGGTGCAGCTGGAGGACTTGATGAAAGGCTCCTGGAGGCCAGATGCAGCTGGTAGTTTGCTTACCTCTTTACTAGTCAATAGTCAGATTTTTTTGATGGTGGGGAGGGTTGGTGTATGGGATTCGTAATGAAATGGTAAATGTCTTGAATGAGAAGATACATCATGATTAACCAAGCTGTGTTACTGTAGCATATAGGCAAGATTCTCCCCTTCCTTGTGCCCAATCCAGTAAATCATGTAAATTTATGTATTACATTAAATATGTGACTAGTCATATTGAAATGATTAGATCATCTTTCTGGCTGTTCTGAAGGATTTGAAAATCACCATGGTAAATCAAATATGAGTCAATAGTGCATTATCAAGCTTATTACTAAGTAAACTCAATAAAACATGTAAGTCAAATGTAATTACATAAAACTAATCCTTTCTCACATAGGAGGATCATTAATATTCAAAGGTAAATAATTTATTTATAGAATCTAAAAGTGCTAGTTTTTCATGTCAGATAAGAAAAAAAATCATGCATGTTCCAAAGAGCATACCACCTAATTATACTTAGAAGTTAACATTATATAGTATTTAAAGGCATCTCAAAATCATAAGTTTGTCAAACAAACATTTTAAAATTTGGTGCAAAGACACAAGTAGAGAACTGATATAATCAAAACTATCATGACTAGTCTGAAACATTAATGAAAGCAGTTTCCTTATAAAACGGCATAAAGGTCAGTTGAAAAGCAGCTATTAGTTAACTATTAGTACATCCTTCATGTGTCTTAAGGATAATTATTGTTCAAGTGAATTGTAAAATATATTTCCCATGTAAATAATGGATTTACTCTTGTGCTTAGTGAAGCTTTTTCAAGGAACTTGAGGGGTTTTTTTTCCTATAAAAGATTTTATTCTCTAAATTAGTGGAAAGGTTTTTCAGTATATAGTTCTTTCTATTACTGCAATAGTTTGAATTGGATTGTGTATGTTGCATTATGCATAATATAGTCTATTGCATTAAACATAAATAATGATGGATTAATGTAAAAAAACTTGTGATTTTTACAATAGATACATGTTTTATTATTTTTAATTGAATGAGATGAAAAGCACATCTGTTCCATATAACCCACTTTCTCATGTCTCTGATAAATGGATCTCCTGTTAGATAGCTGTCTTATACTGACCATGTAAAAAGTTTAAATAAGATTGTTCAACACTCTAATGGTAAATATAATTTTATTTTTAATTCTTTGGTATGGAAAAAGTAAAACCTCAGAACTCAGCTCTGCTGTCTGTTTGAACCACAACCAAACCTGCTTCTATTTGGATCAGAAATACTATTAAATTGCCTTTCTGATGATATTTTAGCACCAGATACATGGAAGTGGAAAGCATTCAGTGGTAACATAAGGTTGAAAATAATGTAGAATATAGTAGATATGTAAACATATAGTAGTTATAGTATAGTATAAAATATACTATAAAATGAAGGATGTAGTATAAAATAAAACAGTGTAATGTAAAATACTAAAAATAGTATAAAGTATGGGATAAAAATATAGCAGTTATCTAAACATTTTCAAACTTCAAACAAAAGGAGTTTTGTTTTACATTTGAGAGAGTGTTTTGGTTGATTGGGGGCAATGAAAGAGCTCTGTGTTGAGTTTCTGAAAGCATCTCTATGCAAATGAACAAATATATACAAGCATTAATGTTCCAAAATGTCTCTTTCATGATAAAGAAGAAAGGGGACACAAAATGGTAAAGATAGGTACAGAAATATATAAGATGCCTGTCAGATTGTATGCATCAACATGCTATGTTAACAGAGGATTCTGATGGCCAAATTTCACACCTCCCTTTCCAAGACATCAAAATTATATTATATAGAGGCTGCTGATGGCCCAATAGGCACATCTTCTTACTTATGCTACTGACCCATAAAAAGCTCCATATCTTTCCCCCCTTTAATGAAACCACCATTTCTTTTGAGAGTCTGTCTCCAACATGTATGTTCAGGTGTGCAGCCTTGTTTCTCTAGGAGACTCATCTTCACTTGGTCCAGATCCAAAAAGTCAATGGAAAGAATTATACAGCCCTTGATAGTGCTTTCTCTCAAGAAAAATGTTCCTTTGATGTGATGTAAACTGCATAGGAGCCTCCCTGGGACAAATATGTCATGAAAGCAGC